>CM065735.1:28693787-28716287 GCA_033310375.1 Conus canariensis | reverse complement strand
TCAAGCACTGTGGACTGCTTTGCTGCTTCCACTGCATGAACCCCATTACCGATAGTGGCAGGAAGGAACTGTAGCACGTGACATGAGAGACGTCAAGAACTCTACAGGAGAACAAAGGTGAAACACGAGAACACAACATCTACACAGGCATCTCCCTCCTCAGCATCGCCGCTTGGGCTATCTTGATCTGCCTGCAGAAATTCGTAGAATGTATCTTCCCAGAATCAAAGTACGACTTTCGAGCTGAAAGGTCTATGGTAGACATGGGTCCTCTGCCTTCTTCAACTGAAACCCAAGTAAATCACTGTCATTGACCTCACCGAGGCTTTTGACAAATCCAAATCCATCCCAAAGATTGGGTACCATTGACGGTTGCAAAGTGTGATCCCATACTGACATGGAAGGAGTGGTGTGGTTCGACGGCTGGTCCTTGGAGCCTTTGCGATCCACAGTGGTTTTAAACAAGGCAGCGTCTTTGCTCCCACAAGCTTCAGGAGTTCAGAACTGCAACAGAAGAGATATACCAACCTCGTCCACCTCAGAGCCAAGAGAGACAAAAATTCTTGAAGCTTTCAGCACTGATATGTTATTTGCTGATAACGTAACAGTTGCAGCTCCCCAGCAGAAACTCCCGTCACTGGTGAACTATTTATCCAAGGCTTGCAACGACTTTGGCCTGACCATTAGCCTAAAGAAGACTAAGGTCCTGTAGCGGGATTTAAAAGCACTGTCGATAAGCACCTACAATGACTGGCCTCCGTCATTTTAATTATCCTGGATACCTCTCCTTGGATATGGAGATTGATAAGAGGATTAGATACACAGTTACAGCCTTCTCTTCACAATCTGAGTATGAAAAATAATTGAGAGTTGCGACGAAAACGAAAATGCTGGCGTACGATCAGATATGGACAAAATATACCAGACAAAACTCGGCTGATTAGACGTCTCCATCGTATGAAGAATGATCGCATCCCAAAAGACATCCTATATGCTGAGCTGGCATCGAGGAGAAGATCCAGTGGTCGTTCTCACTGCTGCGATACAGGACAGTCAAGAAAGCTCGTGGAGAAAAAAGTCTGTTTAAATATGTATGTTCTTTAAGGAAGGGGAACAAAGAAAAAGGGGAAAGTCAAGCAATAACCTGTTTTTCCTTTTTTCTTTTTTCTTTATCTCATTATTCATGACTTATTAAAACATCTTTGCACATAAAATGTTTAAGGAATCTTTTTTGCGTGTGCATGCATATTGCAAGCATGCATCATGCGTGCGTGCGTGCATATGTGTGTGTGTGTGTGTGTGTGTGTGTGTGTGTGTGTGTGTGTGTGTGTGTGTGTGTGTCCCTGCACCTTTGTACCAGGCTAGGTTTTTTTTCCCATGTTATACTTTTATTACCAATTCAAGCCTCTGTAATGTAATTTCAAGATTTCACAAATGAACTAAATGAACGGCCAATGAAGACATAACTAAACTCTACACAGAATAAAGAGAATTCGTAAAAAAAATTAATGAAACAAATCAAAAACACAAATACACATACAAAAGAAGAATATAAATAGCTGCCAGCCATTTCTATATAAAACTATCATATTTCATTATATGTTAATGGTATTCTAGAGTTTCAAGAATTTATTTCTTAATAAATACGCAGATGTTTACATACTCATAACTGGCTTGGATTTGTTTTTTTCTTTTTCTTTTCTTTTTTCTTTCTAAATGAAGCATACGTTTTCGTGTTTACATTCCTTCACCTTCAGTTGATTTTTTATACTTATGCCAGTCAGTGTTACACTTTACCATTTTAAAGTTAACATAAGCGATGTATTTTTCTATTTCAACCCTGTCTTTTAATAATTTAATGAACACATTTACATGAGGAAATTTTTTTTAAATTTGCATTTGTAAATATAGAATTTAGCAAATAGCAGGATAAAGTTTAACACTCCGTCAGATTTAAAATCTATGTCGTGTCCAAACAGTATTATTTTTTTTCATTTATGAAGAAAGAGGTTATATGTAGACATCCATCTTTAATTATTTGTTTAAGTTGTTCCCAAAAAGCATTTACGTGCGTACATCTCAAAACATATGTTCTATACTATCTTTTTCTTGCTGGGAAATGTACATTTGTTATCAGATTTAACAGCTATGCACATCAACACTACATTTGCTGGTAAAATTCTGTGTATCATCTCATCTGAAACCGATTCAACTTTGTTTCTTGAATCTTTGTATGAGTTTAAAAATTTTTTTGCCAGTTGATTTCTGAATTCAATATATATATTCCATTTATGACAGCATTTTGGTTTTGAACCATCGTCTACAAGGATATCATAATATAACCGTGCTCCCTTTTTTCACCGAATTTAAGATGTTTACAGTTTTGGGATCTTTAGATTTTCCGTTACTTTCCACACGAATATTCAGTGTGTTAAACATTTTCATTCTTTTTATAAGTGCTGCATAGCTTAGAAGGTTAGTCCGTATGTTGCACTTGTTAATGAATGTCAGCATAAATCATGTAACTGCCATCTTCTTTGCACAAACCTCCAATATGACATGCATCTTCATTAATCCAGTCGTTCTTATTTAATGAAATGCTATCTATATTTATTGTGTCATTGAAAAATAGTGGCTTTGCTAGAGTTTCCAACGAGTTAGAGGTTTTTCTTTATTGACAAATATTTTATAAGCTTGAAACGTGTCTTTCCAACGCAGGTTTTTCTCGTCCCGAGTAAACAGGCAATTCGGTCCGAGTTTATCTAGTTTTTGCACGTTCGGGTATAAAAAAAAAGTTACAATCCTTTATGATTTGTTGTCCTTAGTTTCCTTATCCATCCTAATTTCAAGGCTTGCATGAAACAGTTTACATCTGGAAATTCAATGCCTCCCTTACCAATTTTTTCCGTGCAATCTTTCTACTAATCCTGTCTTGTTTATTATTCCATACAAACTTTAGACATAGAAGACGCAATGCCTCCAAGAATTCGTGTGGTGGGTTCGAAGAAGTGTCCATAAATAAACGATTTTATATAGTATTAAAGATTTCAAAATTGCTACTCTTCGTAGTGGCGTTAGAATTCTTTTGACCCAAACTCTGTATAACTGAATTATTTCTGAGAACTTTTCTGTAGAATTATCTGTGCAATCTGTGAGCTCTGCTGTGAGCCATATTCCTAATATCGTGAAATTCGGAGGATTCCATTCCATCCTGAGATGTGACATATATATTTCTTTGTTGAATTTCTTTCTCGTCCTACCAAATAGCAGATGTCTTCTCACAATTTCATAATCAAACCTGACATCATTCCAAATTTATCCATGATTTTATTAGTTTCTTCAAAAGATAATTGATCTCCGTTTTGTAAAATTTGTGTGTCGTCAGCAAATTGTGCAATTTTATGTTCGGTATTTTCTACAAATATTCTCTTGATATTTTTGTTTTGTCTGATCATGTCCGCTAGAATTTCCACACACAACACAAATAAATTTACGGCGAGATAGGATCACCCTGTCTACAACCCTGTTGATTTCAAACCAATCTGACTTTGTCCATTTATCATTACAGTATGCCTTAGTGTTTCTATATGGTGTTTCTATCCTGATTACAAATGTTATCTCCAAATCCAAAGGCCTTTAGTACTTTGAAGATGAAATTCCAGTCAATGGTGTCAAAAACGTTCTCTAAGTCAACACATAACAGCAACCCTGGAGATTTTCTGTATTCAAATGGTATATTAAATCGTATATAAGTCTAATGTTGTTCCAATAAATCTTCCATGTATAAATCCTGTTTGATCTTCACTGATTAAAGTTGGCAGAACTGATTTCATTCTGGCTGCTATGCATGCTGACCCATTTTTGTATACAACATTCAATGATGTGATAGCTCGCTATTTTTTTTATGTATTCCTTAGGTTTATCTGGTTTGGGAATACATGTTATAATTCCTTTTTTCTGAGTCACAGATAGTTCTTTTCTATCTAGTCTTCATTAAGTAACCTGACTACAAACACCCCAATTTGTTTCCAGAAGAATTTTTAAAAAATTCACAAGTGAAACCGTGCTTCCTGGACTTTTATTTTTTTCATATTTTTAAGTGCTGTGGCTACTTCATCTCATGTTATTTTCCCTTCCATATTAATAAAAATTTCGTTGTCAAGTTTGGGAAGCTCTTCTATAAGATTGTCAATGTTACATTCCTCCACTTGACCTCTTTCATATAACTTACAGTAGAAGTTATTCACTTCACTTATGAGATCTTCGGTTTTTGTTAGAGCATGTCCATGCCTATCTCTCAATCTAATCATATGCTTACTGACATAGTTTCGCTTCTGTAAACCACAAAAATAATTGTAATTTTTTCACCTTGAGAAATCAAACTCGTACTTGGCTAGTTTGTTCCTGTCATTTCCGTTACGGCACGTCGCTTAAAACAATGAGGTGAAAAAGGATAACCAGAGAGAGAGAGAGAGAGAGAGAGAGAGAGAGAGAGAGAGAGAGAGAGAGAGAGAGAGAGAGAGAAGAGAGAGAGAGAGAGACAGACAGACAGACAGAGAGAGAGAGAGAGAGAGAGAGTCTAATCACGACATTCGTCAAAACTAGTAATGCATAAAAGCTGACGATCGTTAACCTTTTAAATCATAACAAAATACATAGAATTCTCAGGGCAAAATTCATAAAATTCTTGTGCCTGTTTTTGCAGTCATATATAATATCCGGGGAAAAATCCGTCAGTAAGGTACTAGATTTGGAAGATGACGCAACTTTATCCTCTATTTTTTTCTGTTCCAATGACAACACGTGAGTAATGTTTAGTGCACTGTGTACTTAGACAGGGAGAAAAGGAAAGCCACGTTTTTGTTCCTTTTTTTATAAACTAAACTTCTCCGTCATGTGTCTTGTGTTTATCAAACACACAAACTCTGTACATTTGTTTGATCTTTTGAAACGACACAATTTCAACATTTTATGAAGACCCCAGACAACGAAAACAGTGAGCCAGCAGTTTGAAGGCGTTGTGACTCCTAACTTGAGCTTGATGTCAGTAAGCTGAAAAGGCGGTGCGCGCTATTTTTCCCATTGTATGTATTTAGACTGAGAGGTGACAACTAGCGGAGGTATACACAAATAGGGTCAAGGGAGATAAATTTCATGTTATAAAGGCCATCTTATGATCAGACGACAAAGGCAACGGGAGATCATGGGAACACATGACTGAGCCGGATGACTAAGCAATATGGTCAATTTCATTGTCAGTCAGATGAGCAGATAGAACAGTTTCTGTCACAGGTGGGTTTTCCAAGTCACGTGGAAGTCTGCATATTATGTGACTGAGAATGAGACTGACCATATATTTTCATGAACCAGAAGTTAAGACGATCAAAACAAGACGTGCTTGTGATTGCAAGATGATGACGTGTCAAAAAAAAAACAAACAAACATCTTTTAGCGATGGCTGTGGGATTCTGATTCAAGAACAGCAGAACTAAAACGAGCATGCACTCGAGAAACAAAACAGAACTGTGTCAAGAAACAGCAAACTACATGTCAACAAGTCAAGGCAACTTCTCAGATTGATTCCAAGTGCTGCATACGAGAGGACACTGAAGTGGATATTAAAATCCAACTGCAAAAGACCTTGAAGATCTGGCAGGACAGTTGTAGGGGTCCTGAACAAAAAGAAAACACAACGAAAAGAATAGCTCTAGGATGACACACTGCAGAAACTGGAGGTGAGGAATGAAAGGAAAGCTGAACAGAACACAGTCACGAGCAGCCAAACATGTTCAGCCAAAATACGATCAGTCAAAACAAAAACGCCGAAAGAACGCACAACTTATAAGAAAAGAAGGTAGGAGAAGCATCAAAAAGACCAGACGGAATACAGACCTCACAAAGCCTGGCTAACAAGCAGAGGGTGATGCTGGAAATGGAGACCTGAAACCTTACAACAGGGACCAAGCTAACTGATGTCCAGAACACTACAGGGAATTTTGAAAATCGACAGTCCCTCGAAAAAAAAAAGAATAGGACATTTCACCATCAGAGACGACACTGCCTATCACCCCTGGCAAATGAACAAAAAATTGCAGGGATGAAAAAAAACCATCAAGTCTTTCAAGAATCAGGATGTAACAGGGCCAGACAATATTCCACCAGAAGCCCCCCCCCCCCCCCCACCCCCAACCCCAACCGCCCAAAAAATAAAAATAAAAAAAGCTAAAGTAAAGACGGTCAACATGGGCAAAGACTTTTTGGCAAATCTGGAAATGGAAAAAAAAAATTTTTAGCTGAGCGGAAGGAAGAAATGCCCTGAGGCTGCCAAAATAGGGAAATGGACACGATCCAGTATAGTCTAATCAGTGAAAATCAAAGTTAAATTTGCTGATGCTATGCTTAATGTTGTTGTGTTGAAAGCAAACAATAAATCTGCTTGTCGAACTTAAACGGGCGGTATCTGTCATATTCGTGACGAATTTCGAGACCGAGTGCATAACACAAGAGGCAAGTATGTAAGAAATGTCGTCACACAAGGAACAAAATTCTGAGGATGTAGTAAACAGTATAAAGCAAGTAACAGATGGGACATATGATAAATAATGAGGCAAAAATAGTAGCACTAAATACATTTGACACGTTACTTAATAACTACAAGCACTTACAAATTTGATCAGTTAGTTAATAAAAATAGCACTTAATAATCTGATATGTTAGATAATAAATAGCAGCGCTTAATACGTTTGATCTGTTTGTTAATTTAAAGATGTAGATGTATTGTTGATCGAAATTGAAATGAATTATGCGCAACTGACAGCGACTGTTGTTATGTATGAAGCAATCACAAACAATATCATCTCAACCACACACAGAACTGTGAAATCTTAATCACTATTGAGTACTTCTTGTTTACAGGTCAGTCTGACGCCAGCTGATCAAAGAGCCGTTGTCTCGTTTAGATATTATCTGGCCAATGGCAGACTTCTAACTTTAGCACACTTATCAAATTTATTCCACCTTCCACAGGTGTCAGTGTTCCCATTGACCAGTCTAGCGGCCGACCCCTATCGCCTTAAAATGACCCTTTGGCAAGATCAATACACACCATTATGGAGGATCGCTGACACGATCTGGAAATTTGGTAATCCTACCGTGTGCGTTTTGGGAATGTTGGGAAATTTTATGATCATTCTGATTATGCTTCGGCTGCCTGCATCCACTTCTAGCGTTTTCTTCCAAGTTCTGGCCTGCTCTGACCAACTGGTGTTAATGATCAGTCCCTTGAGCACCTGGATCAGCATGCAGTTCAACATATCATATTTTTACAAAAGCGGTTCCTGGCAATGTAAGATATATTACATGTTGGTATACGCAACTGCAGCGTTATCTCCATGGATGCTTGTGTCACTCTCCATGCTAAGAGCAGCTTCTGTGCTGTGGCCACTTCGTGTCAATGCTGTGTGGACGAAGCGAAGGTCTCGAGTGATTGCTGGTACATTGACCATCTGTATTCTTCTAATCCACAGTCACTTTCTCTATGGATTTGACATTGGAACTTGTGGGTACAAATGCTGTAAAAATGCTGTGTCCGAAACGTATCGATGGTTTTATGACATGATTTGGTCTTGGGTAGACATGGTTGAATGTTCTCTGTTACCTTTCACCTTGTTGCTGGTCAGCAACAGTGTTCTTCTCTGGACACTGGTCAGGTCAGTCAGACCAGGCAAACACCTTCCTGTTCAACAATCCACTCAGGATTCCAGACAACACAAAGTGTCTTCACTGACTGTGACCTTGATTGCTACGAGTATTTCGTTTTTCCTCCTGACAACACCAGTCACAATATATCTAATCACAAATCCTTATGCTGACTATGATGACCCAATTCAACGTGGACAATACGATATTTTCCGTGCGGCGAGCCACGTACTTTGGTACTCCAACAGCGCCGTCAACTTCTACTTGTACTGTCTGACTGGTAGCAAGTTTAGAGCCGAGTTTAAAAACATAATCTTCCAGATTTTCAGGCTTTTCCTCTGGAAGAAAAGATCAGTTCGGAGCACCGTTCCCACCCTTGAGTCACAATGACGTCACCTAGCGCAGGTCTTGCAGGAAGCACAGTGATGTGAAGCGCTGGGTGAGAGCTTCTTCCAACGGTGATTTGAAGCAAACCATTCAATTGTGAATGATGACCACACTTCCTAAGAGAAGTAACGCAGTGGACTGAAATATTTCTCTGATAAGTTGTGGGAACCAGAAATGTATAGGGTACCCTCTTCATATTATGTATAAATTTTCTTTTTCCTTAAACACAAATTGTATCTTACAATGGTGTAAATCAAAATAATTGGTTTTCATGATCATAAATTTTCAGAAAGGAAGAAAAACAGAAAAGAAAAGAAGAAAAGGGGAGGGGTTGTTGTGCGAAGGATGGAGGGTAGGAAAGGCGCTGGAGAAGGAATGGACATGCAAATGCCAATAAAAGATGACTTTGTTAATTATCTTGTCTCTCTTTCCATCCCATTCCCCATATTCCTTTCATCATCTTCAGCCGATTCAATGCACATTTTTTTTTAATCCATTCGGTTCCTGGCATGGTAAAGTGTACTACTACATGATGGTATATTTGACAGCAGCTTCATCTTCATGGATGGTTGTAGCATTTCCAACTATTCCCATTAAAATTTACATCGTGCATTTCGAAAAAATCTTTTTAAAAAACAAACAAACAAACAAACAAAAAAATGGAATGAAAGACTAGATTTTTTGTACTCACACGTAGACAAATCTTTAAAGGGAGAAGAAACTGAAAATCAAAACACACACACACACGTGCAAAACACACATGAAAACACAAACAGACAGACACACACACACACACACACACACACACACACACACACACACACACACACACACAACACACACACACACACACACACAAACACACATGAATACATGCACTTGTTCACACGTGCCCACAAACACAAAGCTTAACAAGAGAGAGAGACAGAGAGAGAGAGAGAGAGAGAGAGAGAGAGAGAGAGAGAGAGAGAGAGAGAGAGTGCTTGGAGGGTGTGAAAAAAAAACTGAAACAGACAAAACAGACATATGAAATAAACCATTTTCCCCCTTTTCTTCAGGAGATAATGGTCAGAATAAACATGTTCTGACAAAAAAAAAAAAAAAAAAAAAAAAAAAAAAATCAAGTGCTTTGATGCCCGGCATTTGCTAACGGAGGTAACTGAAATAACCGCACCAGCGTAACAGAACAAGTGGAAAAAATATTGAAGCAAAAGGATTGCTAGTGCTTTGTTGATCAAAGAGCAAGAAGCAAAGGCATATTAAGCAAGACTCCTCAATTTTGAAACATTCACAATACAACACAAAAGTTGTTAACTAAGATGTCTTCTTTGAGACAACGTTTATGGTGAAAGATGACCTGAACTTGGGAGGTAAAAAAAAGTGTCTTTAAATCTATTTCCCCCTAAGTTCAGATCACCAGTCACTGTTTTTCTCAGTGTGTGCAATATTTGTACATCACTTATTATCATTTTAGAACGACGCCAGAAAACATGGACAACTTGGAACTGTGGGTGGTCAAGCTTCCTAATATGAAGCCACACACGTACTCATCTGGGTTGGTTTTCCGAAAAATGTATTATTTCAAGTAGCTGACCACTGCTTCTTCCTACAGCCCTGATGATGCGTGTGACAGACACTGCTCTTGGGACTTACCTAAACACATGCTGGTGAATGTGCAAAACTGGGCAGCGAAGCGATAGTTCATTGACCCCCGTATAAGAGAGATAATGTTGCTTATAGCCCAGCCGACCACAAAGGGCCATATCACGGCTGACAAACTCCTATATGAAAAAAACCCCACAACACTGACTTTATTAAGAGCAAATCTCGTAACTGGAGATATTTTGACACATTGCCTGAAGATCACAGAATGAATTGTGAGGGTAAGTATGGAGATCTGATCTACATAACTATAATATCTAGCCCATCATGTTGCACAAACCCAATCTCCATTTTCCCAACAGTGGTTGTGCTTGTGCCATCATCGCTAATGCTGACAACATCACCATCCATTTTGTATCTCCATCGTCAGCGCCCTATCTTCATCACTATCACCCCACCTTCATAACTCTCACCCCACCTTCATCACTGTCACCCCACCGTCATCACTGTCACCCCACCGTCATCACTAACACCATCTTCATCAATATCACCCCACCTTCATCACTATCACCCCACCTTCATCACTAACACCATCTTCATCACTATCTCCCCACCTTCATCACTTTCACCACCTTTATCAATATCACCCCATCTTCATCACTATCACCCCACCTTCATCACTATCACCCCACCTTCATCACTATCCCCCACCTTCATCACTTCACCCACCTTCATCATATCACCCACCTTCATCACTACACCACCTTCATCATATCCCCCACCTTCATCACTAAATCACCCCACCTTCATCACTTCACCCCACCTTCATCACTATCACCCCACCTTCATCACTAACCCACTTTCATCACTTCACCCCACCTTCATCACTATCACCCCACCTTCATCACTATCATCCCACCTTCATACTATCATCCACCTTCATCACTATCACCCATCTCCATCACTACCACCCCACCTTCATCAATATCACCCCATCTCCATCACTATCACCCCACCTTCATCACTGTCACCACCTTCATCACTATCATCCCACCTTCATCACTATCACCACCTTCATCACTATCATTCATGTTTCCATCGTTGCCTCCGTCTCTCTCTTTGTTGGTCATCTCTGTGCTACCATCATCATCATCATCATCACGACCTTTACCTTCATCACCGCTATCCACACCTCCATCATCATCACCTGCTGCAGGTTCACTACTTATCCCAGCACCATCATCCTCACTACCTCTGGCTTTATCACCGTTATCTGCATTGCCACTCTCATCACAATATCCCACTTCATCACAACCACGATCATCAGACTAACTGCCATCCCTTCTTTCACCTTCAGTCTTACTGTCATCTCTTCCTACACCTTAGTCTTACTGTTATCCCTTCCTACACCTTAGTCTTACTGTCATTCCTTCCTACACCTTAATCTTTCTGTCATCCCTTCCTACGCCTTAGTCTTACTGTCATCCCTTCCTACACATCAGTCTTACTGTTATCCTTTCCTACACATCAGTCTTCCTGTCATCTCTTCCTACACCTTAATCTTCCTGTCATCTCTTCCTACACCTTAATCTTTCTATCATCCCTTCCTACACATCAGTCTTACTGTCATCCCTTTCTACACCTTCAGTGTCGGTGTCAGAAGCATCAGATTTTGGTTTATCTTCAGCAGATCCTAGTTCACTGTTTGTTTGCTGATATTTCACTGAGAAAAAATCAAGGTTTAGTACTGCAATGCTTATATAATGTACGTCGGGATAAACTCCTATTGTCAGTTGAAATAAACTCGACGATTGCATCTTCCTGCCGGTAACCAATGTATTGGGTGATCTGGTTTAGCGGCTAAACGATCAGAATCTGAACATTGTATTCCTGAATGTGGCGAATTTATGCATGTTGTGGACGTATGTCTTAACACTGCGCATTATGAATGGTCTGTGGGTGTCTGTGTTGTCTGCAATGTGTTTAACTGCCTCCTTTCACAACATTGCCCATTATGAATGGTCCATGGGTGTCTGTGTTCTCTGCAATGTGTTTAACTGCCTCCTCTCACAAAGTCTCAGGACTACGGAATATGCCAAATACAGACATTTAGGGAGCAATGTTTCGAATGGACAGTTTCCTAGACCTGCGGGATTATGGATGACTTTTACATTCATGTCAAACAGCGAGGAGTTCAGTCGCGCTTCCATACTATGGACAGTATCATTGTTTTGTTTGTGCCTCTGCACGTAGTGTGCTGGCTTTTTCTTTGTTTCCTTACTTGCAGCTGCACTTGTCACACCACACACTGAGCTAGTTGGATCATTGCAGGTATCGTGGGCAGATTGGATGTACTGTTTCCTTTCACTAAGGTTCCTGTTTCTGACAGCTCCTTCAAGAATGAACCTCCTATTGGGGACTTGGCCTTGTCTGCGATTTCTTGATCTAGTAGCCCATACTCTGCGAACATTCTGGAGAAAGTTTGTCTGCTGAGGTCGTAGCAGGCTGGATCTGGAGACTACCACATACTGACAGGGTGTTTGAGAACAGAATGTGTAAGTACCTTTCATCAACCACACAGATTCTGTTCATGGATATCAGAATTAACTGCTTGTTTGTTTACAGCTCCAGACAGCACATGCACTCCAGTTCTACTTTGTGAATGTACTGAAACTTTTCTGGTATGACTTTGATGAGCTGAATGTCTGTTTGACAGCACCTAATGGAACAACTGCATAACTTTCCTGCAGTTTGCGAAATATAACTCTGGCCCCATATCCCAGGTTATTTTGGAACTTTGAGCGCACAAGTTTGTTACCTTTACTCCCCTTTAGGACAACCTTCTTGACGCCAGAGAACAACTGTCTAGAAATCATTTGGAACTTGACTTTTCTCCTGCAGATCAGTTCAGTTCAGTGGTTTATTTAACGTCTGTTCACCATTGATGATATTAGACGAAAAATAATTTAAAACGTCATCTCTAGCTCTAACTAACAAAGCTTAACCTCAAAGATAAAAAATAACAACAATAGCTTTTTGAATTAGTGGTAAAAATAAACACGCATCAAAGCAACTATGCAATTTTAGATTGTGCGATAATAGTAGCAATGTTTATGATAGAAGGGCCGGACAATATTTGACTGATATCTTGGACGTTGATATCAATAGAATTTTCTTTATAAATTGGAGTTAAGACAGAACATTCTATCAACAAATGATGCACTGAAATAGGATTACCACAAGTACAAAAAACATGGCAAGAATATTTTTTTGTGTTCCATGCATTTAACTTGAGTTTTGTTACTATCTTGGAAATGTGACGAGGACAAGTATTTACATATTTGAGATTTTCTCCACAATTTCTGTTATAAACACAATTTTCTAACTTTAGCAACATTTCTGACGAAGATGTTTTCAGTGAAGATAATGAATTACAATCAGGGCAATGTTTAGCTCCAGGTTTAGCAAGTATATCTGCTGCTTCATTCCATTTCAACCCACTATGAGAGGGAACCCAGCAAAAGTCAATACATATTCCATGAATCTTTAAACATTGTATCAGGTGATGAATATCAAAAAGTAAATCTTTCCGAGCCTTACCATTCCAATGTTCCAGAGACTGCAAGACAGATTTTGAATCAACACATATGAGAATATTATGGAAAGGCATGAGAGCATCATAAATGTGGCTCAAAGCCATCAATATTGCATATAATTCTGCTGTAAATATGGAAAACCCTTTGCCAAGATGATAATTCTTTTTCACATTATAGGCTAGGAATGACAAAACCAGAACCACTACCAATGTTATCTAGGACTGAGCCATCAGTGTAATTTTTCAGGTGATTGCTATAAAAATTGTCAAGATGAACTCTGACCTCACTAACCAAAAGATAAACGTTTTCAGTTTTAGAAACACTTGTGTAATTATAATCAAAATGTCCACACAAATGCTCCCAAGGGGGAATCTTAGGCGTGATGGGATCTTCAGAAACTGTTGATAAATCAATGTTACAATCAGACATAAGCTTATGCGCGTAATTTCTAATTGGTTGTAAATATAAAATATTTCTAGCTCGTTTGGGATAATCTTTGTTCGAATCCATCAATAGTTCTGCTGTAACTGAGTTCTTAACTGACAGACTTCTAATCACATATTTTGATACGTCTAAGAGCAGTTGTTCTCGAAAAGGTAAAACCTCTGCAGCTTGATAACTTTTGATAGTATTTGCATGAACTGGTACACCTAAGGCCAGTTTCACTGCTTTGCTATCCAAACTTTGTAGCTTTTTTAACAGATATTTTGGAGCAGAATAATATACTTCTTGGGCATACTTTAATTTGGATCGAACTAAAGAAGTAGACAAATGCAATAAAGTTTTCGTGTCTTGCCCCCAAGGCTGATAGTTGATTATTTTTTTTTAAAGTTTAATCTTTTTCTTGCCTTCGTTAATAAATGTGCTACATGCTTTTTCCAACTAAGTTTTGTTGTCAAAAAGACTCCTAAAAATTTAACACAGTTTTGATATTTCAAGATATTATCCTCTAATTTCAAAATAGGTAATATTGAAGGATTTTCACCATTATCAAATAGCAGCAAACATGTTTTTTCACCTGACAATTTTAAACCATTTTCTTTTATATAATTTGATAAATTGTTTAGTTCCTGTTGATAAATTGTCTGCACATGACTGATAATCCTTTATTCGAACTTTTTCTTAAACTGGTGTTTATCCATACTGCAATATCATCAGCGTATTGAACCACATGTGTGTTCTTAGACAAAGCTTTTGGAAGATCATAAACAAAAATGGAGAATAAAATTGGAGCAATGATTGAACCTTGTGGAATCCCCATATCTACACTTCTGAAAGATGAGTAGGTATTGCCAATTTTTGTACACATGTGTCTATCCTTCAAAAAAGCTTTAATATATCCATACAATTTGCCACAAATTCCAATCTCCTTTAATTTGAACAATAATCTGGCATGCCAAACACTGTCATGCGCCTTTTTAACGTCAAAAAATGTAGCTAGTGTACTTTTTCTTCGTGAAAATTGACGTTTGACCCGAGTAGTAAGCTTAACCAAATGATCTGTAGTGCATCTCCCTTTCCTAAAGCCAGCCTGCAGAACTGGAATGATGTTTTTTTTTCACAATAAAAAGTGATCCGTTTGAGTATAATTTTTTCCATAATTTTTCCAACATGAGAAGTAAGCCAAATTGGTCTATAGCTGTTAACCGAAGATCTAATTTTGCCCTCTTTTAGAACTGGTACAACTACTGAACTCTTCCAGATTTTAGGAATAGCGCCAATATCCCAACATTTTTGGAATAAAGAATGTAGCAAACCTATCCAAGAAGAAGGCATGTGACAGATCATCTGGTAAGAAACGCCATCTAGACCAACTGCTGAAATTGAAGAAGAAATAGAAGCTAATGCTTCTTTCAATTCTGTAATTTGTAAAGGAGAATTTAAATAGTGTTCTTGATTGGGCTAGGGTCTGAATACATATCTTTTTCTTCTTCGGTTGTTCTAAAAAGCTTAGCCTCTGCAGAACAACTGTTAGATGAAAAAGTGTTCACAAATGCCTCACCTTATCCATAGCAGTTGGAAATTCCGCATCTAGTTTCACAGGAAATGACTGTGTCCTGTTACAATTTTTCATCTCTTTTATTTTTTTCCAAACATTGTACATATCCTTTGATTCTGTAATCCCCAAGTTGCAAAATATTTCCCAATATGTCTTTTTTGCTTGAGCGATGACCTTTTTGCAAATATTTTTCTGTATTTTCATGGATTGAAAATTTTCTTCAGTCTTATTTCTAATCCATGACTTAAATGCCTTGCGCTTTGATGTCACCGCTATTTTACACTCCTCCGTCCACCACACATTACCAATATATTTACCAATTTTCTTGTAACCACATTTTGGTATCGCCTTATCAGCTGCAAGTAGAATATTTTCTTAAAATTTGAAATAAATTCATCGATATCTTCACTGATTATTGAATCAGGATCATGAGACTCTAAGAATTTGCTGTAATCTTCCCAATTTGCAAATTTGTAGTTATATTTTGGTATGTTTTCCACTGGATCTGTCGAGTTTGAATTGAAATTGACATTGAGAGCGATGGTAATGGGAAGATGGTCACTTCCAAGACAATCTTCTCCTGGGGACCAGTCATAATCTACAGCTAAGTTTGAGGAAACTAAAGACAATTCAATAGCGCTGGGATTATGAGTTGAGACATCAGGAATTCTTGTAATACGACCATCATTCAATAATATTAGCTCCGGATCTCCAACAAACCTATTACATGTTACTTTAGAGCTGTTTGTATCCCAGAAAGGGGCATGGGCATTAAAATCACCCAAAACTATCCATTTTTTCTTAGAGAAATCTGTATTTTTTTTAAGCCAATCTGTATTGTCCTCCATTGGACCGGATGGGTAATACATTGATAATATGTTATATATTGAACTATCATTTACTTTAACTGCAGCACCAACAGCAAAACAACCTTCTTTATCATTTGCTACTGGCCACGGAAAAAATATTTGAATATTCACAGCCACACCTTACATATAGTGCGCATTGAACTTTTTCATTTAATCTGTTAATGGTAAAAAGTGGAGGATAATAATAAAAATCCTTAATATTGGGAAGCTTCTGTTTTTCAACATTGAGAGACTGAAGGGCTAGCACACAATAATTTCCCTGCAGAACATGATTTTCGAATGATGGTAGGTTAGTGGAAATAGACCTTGCATTCCACTGTCAAATTTTGAAACACCCATTACATTGTTGCTTCATAAGAGTTAATCTTCAAGTTCGATATTCATTGAATCATTTTCTGACAACCCAAGAGGGGAGCCATCGGACACCAGGAGGAGGCAGGAAGTCACGGGGGCGCGACCATCCTCTGCCAAAGAACTTTCCCCGCGTCTGTCTGCGTTTTGGCCGCTCCCAGAAGAGATTATGGAGATGTCGCCCAAGGAAGCCTGCCATCAACCGCGCCCCTTCGTGACTGGGGAGAAGGAGAACCTGATAATGTCTCACCTGACTGACAACGTCATACCCCACGAAAGAGACGTTTTTGATTTTGTTTTCAATGCATACGGAGTACACATGAGCATTGTATACCATGCGCTTTGCCTCCAGTCTCTCTAGTCTAACCAGAAGAGCCTTACTGAAAACTATTTTGGCTTGGGGGAACGTATCCTTGACAGTCTCTATGGCAGACACCATTTTTCTTCCGCTTTCAACTGCTTCTTTTCCTTTAAGGTCGTTTATCCCCATGTGCAAAACTACGCCCTCTGGAGCAGGAGACAGATCTTCCCTAGCCTGTTCAGCTACTGTTTGGATGTCATCAATGACAAAAGCCTTTCGGGTTGCAACTTGAAGACCATAGGCCATCCCCAGTCGGACTGAATTAATCTTTTTTTTTTTTTTTTGCTGTCCCAACCTCTGCGCCACCTCAGAGGCAGTGCACCCACGCCGCTCATTCTGACACCCCGTCCACAGCCACAGCCCGGTCGGTCCCGCCGCAGCCCCGGCACCGTCAATCCACAGGGAGCAGTCAATGTCAAGCCGTCAAGAGGCAACCCACCGGAGGAGACACTGCACTGCTGCCGAGTCACTTCGGTGGTGTTCAGTGGCGCCTGTTCTGATCTAACATACGCAGGACACCACCTACTAAGCCCCTACTGACGACAATAATTGCTTAGTCGCGGAGCCGGCATGAGTGAGCTCTCCCTCCGGAGGGCGCCACCACGTCCGTCCAACGACAGCCCCCATGGACCCGCCGATACCGGTGACCCCGACGGAACCCAACCAAGGCCACCGACGTGGAGAGGACATCGAAACTGAGGTCACCATGAGAGTAGGGCATGAAGGGCCACAGAATATGAGACATTTTTTTAAATTTTTTTATGCTGATCGATGAGAATGAGGATGATAAAGATGATGCTACGGATTTCCATTTCGGTCTGAGACTACATGACAGGGCTGTACTCTACGCTTCCTTTCATAATATATCCCGGCGTCAACCAGGCCCGAGAGATACAGGCACCTGCAGTGTTGGTCAGGAAATTTGAGCAACACTCTCAGAAACGCATCCATTAAGTGGATGAAACTCGACTGTGTGGTCCCGGTCTTCCCAACTGAGTCCGCAGCAACTCAACTCTGAGTAGGAGCCGGTCGGGGCGGAAAAACCCACATGACTTCTGATGGGATTCGAACCCACGACCTCCCAGCCGGAAGTCCGCGACGCTAACCACCTCGCCACGGCGGCTGGTGGACTGAATTAATGTTATTGAAGGTAGAATCACTAATAACCAAAACACTTGGGGAGTCAGAATGTTCCTTATTGTTCTGGTGTTCTTTGTCCTGATTTCTCCACGCCCTATTTCGCGTCATCTTTCTAGCGTCATTGGACTTGACGTCATTTTCCTTTTGCTTGATTGGAACATTCTTCTTGGCTGGTGTGTTCTTTTTCACCCGTTCCTCTCCATCTATCCGAACATGCACTTTAGGCCTACCCTGAGATGCAGCACAGACAGGTGTCTTTGAAGACCCTTGTTGCGGTGACCCACATCGAGCAGCACAGCGTAAGATGGGTAAGGCTGATCCTTTGTTTGCATTCCAGAACTTTTACGATTTACATCACTACTTCTCATTGATTTGATCAAAACATTTTGCTTCTGAACGACTGACTCAAGCGTAGAAATCTTTTCACACAGTGTAACGATCGCCTCTTCTAGTCTGTTGATCTTTTCAAGCGTAGGGTCTTTCGCAGAGTCGTGGTCTTGTCCGCTGTCATTCTTGTCACCAAATGGGGCTTTCAAACGGTCGTCAGTCGTCTCAAAACATTTTTCTTCCCAACTAACAGTTTGAATGGCTTTCGATTTTGATTTTACATTCGAAAACATCGAGGAGGACTTACGTTCACCAGTTTTCAATCTTAGAGATGACCTGGCCATCTTTAGAACATAATTTTCCAAAATTTGATGTCGAGCCAAAAAAACCGGA
This sequence comes from Conus canariensis, assembly GCA_033310375.1. Lineage (NCBI taxonomy): Eukaryota > Metazoa > Mollusca > Gastropoda > Neogastropoda > Conidae > Conus > Conus canariensis. The sequence continues at coordinate 28,697,564 of CM065735.1, read as the reverse complement.
CTTACAACACATCCGCCATCTTGTTCTCCATTCTCCTGCAGAATTGTCTTACATATTTTTTCTGTATTCTTTATGACCTTTCTTGGTTATTTTCAATTTACCTTTGAAGAAACTGCAGAATGGTATAGTGTTTTTCATCAGACATAGGAAAAAAAATACTGTGTAGACTCAGCCACACCTTCCAAATACCATGCTTCCTGAGTTCTATATGGAATACAAACTCTGTCTCTCTCTCTCTCTCTCTCTCTCTCTCTCTCTCTCTCTCTCTCTCTCTCTCGTGCTTGTTGTGTGCGTGCCTGCGTGCGCGCGCGCGCGCGCGTGTGTGTGTTCTTGCATGTATACATGCCTAATGGGCCAACACTTATTTCTCCACACTCCAAGAACATGAATGCCCCTCCGCCTTCTCCCCATTCTGTGGAACTACACACCTACCACTATCTCCATGCCCAATCACTTGGCACCATCAGACCATTTCTATCTGTAACAATTTGTGAAAGAATGCATGGACAAGACGATGCGGACAGAGACACAGAAATCCCTCGATGATTTCACTGAAACAACTGAACACCGAAATTAAGCATTACAAAGTGACCGTGCAGTAGAACAACATGTAAGCAGTTGACAGGGGTTGGAGACGGGTGTGGTCTTGGATGTTCCAGAATGAGCCGCCAGATTTGGATAGACCCCAGGAATGGGTCATCAGGAGGAAGGGGAGGGGTGTTGTTGGGAGTGGGTAGGTGCTGACTAAAAGAGAGTTATATGTTATCAGAGACGTGAGAGGGAGGGGGTGTTGTTAGCTTGTTTGAAAACTCCCTACGGGGTACTTTTGGCAACCTCATATGTAGCCAATGAGACAGACTTCAGAGGAGGGTAAATCTAACATTTTACACCAGATGCGTCCGATCCAGCGGACGAAAGGCCTAGGAGCAGGCAATACATATAGATCTGCCTTTGAGAGGGATTGCGATGGTTCCCTTATGCAGCTAGTGAAGGGTTTTCATAATTATTTATAATATACGTTTTCCCATTTTCTTCATCTTCAACTTTTTTTTAAAATTTCAAATCTTTGCCAAGTCATTACTATAATGATGGAAGAATTGTTAACCTGCACTTGTTTCCCCCACTACTTCTTTGTTCAGCATCTTAGATCAGAATGACCGAATGGCTCCTGTTGCAGAGAATCACATTATGTCTGACGGCTCTGATGACTCAAAACCAACGTCTGTGCTGACACAATCACTGTAACAGTATCGGTGACAACAGGTAATTTGTGCAAGAAATGTGTGTGGTGGGAGGACAAAGAATGGGACCAAAAACATACGGCTTAAAAAAAAATGACATACTAAATCATCATCATTATCATAAATATTATCATTATCGACGTCGACATCGTCATCGTTGTCTCTACCATTGTTGTCATCAATTGAGGATGTCATTGGTCTTTCAATGTACAGTTGCTGCTGTTACTACATTATTAAGCTTACAACTACCACTACTACTTCTACTACTACTACTACTACTACGACGACGACGACGACGACGACGACGACAACAACAACAGCTACTGCTACTGCTGCTGCTGCTACTGCTGCAACTGAGACTTCTACTGATGTTCCTCTCACTACTACTATTACTACAACTGCTGCTGCAGCAGCAGGGCATTTGTTCAGCGCTTCACATAGTTACTGTAGGACTCACAATCAGTCGTTGATTGGCTCATATTTCACCTGAACAGTGGCATAAACATAACACACAAACACCCTACCCGTACATATTGGAAGCCGGAATAGCTCAGTTGGTAGAGCGCCTGACTCGTAATCTTGGTGATCACGGGGTTGCGGGTTCGAATCTCTGCCGGGGCGTTTCGGTACAGGGGGATTTTTCCCTCGGAGTTAACATTAGTTCTGACTCCATTTCCCATACAGTCCTTCGAATGAGACTATAAACCGAGGTTCCGTGTGTGAACGCACGCATAATATCTTGCACACACGTAAAATCCCATCACCAACTTTCGGAAGAGTAGGCCAGTTTGGCCGTTGGTATGGATGACACGTTACACACAGCATGCACCCTGCGTAAGAAATGGAAAAAAAAAAGAATGAAGGAAGTAAAGAAACTGAGTGAACGATATTGACTGGATGACACGGGAAACGACTGAATGAAGCGCCAGCTGGCAGCTCTTCAGTCGGCACTACCCAGGTAGGCAGCCCGTTGTGTAAACGAGTGTTGATGAATAAGTGCAAATGGTGGATGTAAGCGCATTGAGTTGTGTAACAAGAAATGCGCTATATAAGTATTATACATTATTATTATTATTATATTGCACCCTACCCGTACATATTGCACCCTACCCGTACATATTGCACCCTACCCGTACATATTGCCTGTATTTTTAACCATGTAAGCGTCCTGGGAACATGTGGCCTCTCTCTCTCTCTCTCTCTCTCTCTCTCTCTCTCTCTCTGTCTCTCTCTCGATCTCTCTGTCTGAGCCAGCCTGTCTCTATTTTCCAGATAGGGAGTTACGTAAACATCAAAATCTGTCCAAGTTGAAATATTAAACTTTAAAAGACAGACTTGTATTTAAGGGGAAGCGGGCGTGAGAAAAAAAAATCCATCTTCTTATGTATAAATGTGTGATATATTAAAGATGTGTTTTGAGCCTGTCTTGAATGTGATGAGATGATCTCAATGTGTGGGAGATACATGTAGATTAATCCTTGTAAAGGGTGGCTTGGATAATGTTACAGTCATGTTTGTTGAAGACTAAACTTATCTTCTTAAACCACGATCACTATCATCAACACCACCACCATAAGAATGCATTACAACCATTGTCCAAACTAGCAGATGTGGGCGTTCCTCAATTATCCAGTCTACATCACAGAACACTGACCGGTCAGACCTACCCCTGATAACACCATGCAGTCACATGTGGCGATATTATTATTTTTTTTACCACAACAGACATAAGAATATGGCGTACCAGTACAAAATGTCACCCCGGTACCCGGAATGATCCGCGACGTTGGCGTGCTATACCGGGGCTGGCAGTTTGTACTGCAATAGCATCTGCTGTTCAGTAGATTTGTTTTTGGTTCCAGAGATTCTCTCTCTCAGTCCATTCTTCTGCCTGATAAGGGTCGGCTAGAAAGCAATGGAATGCAAGTTTCGAGTTTGTCTTTCGTTCCTTTATAAGAAAATGCAGCAATACACGTCATTCGGGATTTTTGGTTAAGCATTGTTTGAATTTGACTCACCGAACTTCCCTTTCTTAGACCCCTTCTTTACATGTGTCACGTGACGAATCAACACGTCTGCGGCAAATCGAGATTTTTTTTCCTTCCGACACATATTTACGTTCTGTCAGTTGTAACAATGAATGTGCAAATGAGTTCAGCGTGCACCATGCACTAGATTTTACCTTATTAAAACTACTGGATTCTTGACAGTTTGAATGTCGCATTACAGGACTTTTAGCTCTCAACAGTTTTTGATGTTTTGCATTTTGCATGAATTTTTCGTAATTTTTCGTAACATTCTGCGCATTATTTTTAAAATAATAATATTTTTGTGATTAATGTGTCTATTTCGGGTTTTCTAGGCGAGACATTGCTCCAGATAACAAAAATGTTGTTTTAAATACCATAATTCTGGGAAGAAAACCGTCGATCACCGGTGATCGAAATTCAAGGGAAAGAACTGAAGAGAGTTTTAAGCAAGGAGTAGAAAAAAAGTAGTCAGAATATACTTCAGCAGTAATTTGATATCCAGATCT
>CM065735.1:28681287-28688787 GCA_033310375.1 Conus canariensis | reverse complement strand
TATGCAAACAGTATAAAATGTAGGGGACAATCTTTGAGCCTATGCTTGAGGATCCATTTAAAGATGCAAGGGAGATCAAAAGATATGGAACAGTCTGAGCAGGTCAGCTCTGCTGTTCAATAACCCAAGCATTGTCAGCGGCTAAGAATTGTGCAGAACAATCTTTACTTGGATCTCCTAAGAGATGCAATCGCCCACTGATTGACCAAACAATATAATGCTGAGTATGCCATGGAGAGTATGCCATTTATATATATATATATATATATATATATATATATATATATATATATATATATAAATGATTTTGAAGGCTGAAACCCGCCGAAAAAGGGAGGGAAAAGGCACTGATGCTTCACTCGTCCTCGTATGTGTTCCTAACTACTTAATCTTTGGCTAGATTATTTTGATCAATTGAGAAAAAAATGTCGTTTCCTTGTAATTACTTTTAAAATAAAAACAAAAAAAACTTGATAACATTTGGAAATGAAGCCTAAAGAGCAACATCAAAGTGGAATTCTTGAGAGCCACAGAGGAACCAGTTCTGTTAAAACGGCTCCAGTACTTGGACGTTGACAGAAGCCCTGAAGTAAAAAAACAAAACAAAACAAAACAAGACGGGGCATACAGCAAGATGCTCAGAGCTGTGAAGAACATCACTTGTCAGCAACATGTCAACACCAAGACGCTATATAGAGACGTTCCGAAAAGAACAACAACAATAATAGCAGAAAGAAGACTGAGATTCAGTGGACACTGCTTTAGAGGTAAAGAGGAAGTAACCCATAGACTCATCCTGTGGGATCGCAGTCATGGAGACAGAGGGAGAGGCAGACCACCACACACTTTACAGACCAACTGGAGGAGGACAGCAACGTGACAAGAGAATTCCTAACCCACAGCGATGAAGGAGAGAGAGAGAGAGAGAGAGAGGGAGGGAGAGAGGGGTGTGTGCGCGGAGTGGAGTAGGGAGGTGGAGGGTGTCTGATCGCGACTTACGTCATAAACTGGTAATGGCATAAACTTGATGATCATTGCGATGTAACATCATTACAACTTGCACAGAATTCTTGCTCCTGTTATTTTAATTAATCCTGTGTAGCAGTCGAAAAACGTATGCCGCGAGTATGGTAATAGACTTGAAAGATGACACAACCCAATCTTCCCTAAACCTTTTTTCCTGCCCCTTTGACAAATTGCAAGTAGTTTGACTGTGTTCAGATGGAAGGTTAAAAAAAAAAAAAAAACCCAGTCCAGTCACGCTCTTTTGGAAGGCTTTTTTGTGTGGTCTTTTTTCATATTAACACAAATGCAAAATGTATGCATGGGAACTTGTACATTTCTGTGATTCATTGAGATAATGAAAATTTTAAAACTTAACGGCTATACAGCTATCTAGTCCATTTCTTGACTGCCAATCCACAGCATGAAGGTGTGATGGTTCATGACTTGAGCTTGATGTCAGAAACCAGAAAGAGCAGCGCGCGCTTTCCCCCCCATTGGGTGGTGACAACTAGCAGAGCTAGAGAAATAGGGTCAGGGCAGAGAAAGCTTGATAATATACTAGTTTACAGCTGATCAGACAACCTCAGCAATGGGGAGATGATCGGAACGCACAGACTGGGTCGGAAGAAGAAGAATGGTGAAAGCTTTCCGGATCTCTGTTCCTTCGATCAGCATGCGAGCAGAGGAAAGAGTTTCTATCACAGGCGAGTCCTTAAAAGACTGACCATATTTGTATAGACCAGAAGTTAAGACGATCGTAACTAGACATACATGTGATGCGAGGTGACAATGTATCAACAAATAATCATCTTTCAGCTATAGGACTCTCAAGGAAGAAAAAAAAAAGAAGAAAAACAGCACTAAAACCAGTGTGCAGTCTAGGAACGAAAGAGACTGCATAGAAAGAGCAGACTACGATTAACAGGCCAACTCAACCTTTCACACCAATTCCAAATGCTGCATTGAAAGACATTGAAAGAGGCATCAATATCCAACAGAAGGAAGCCATGAAGATCTGACATGAGCGCTGCAAGGCCTTGAGCAAAACGAAAACACGGCAAAAAAGATTGATTTATGGTGTTACACTAAAGCTGCTCCGAACATGATCGCCAAAACAAAAGCGAAGAAAGAACACACAACTTCGAAAGAAGAAAGAAACTAAGAGAGGCAACACAAGGACAAGAGGGATCACAGGATTGAAATCATGGCCTGGCTAAACAAGCAGAGGTGCTGTCAAAAAGGGAAACCGGAGAACTTTGCAGCAGAGACCGAGCTAAACAGATGGGCAGAACACTTCAGGGAACTTTGAAATCAACTGGCCCCTGACAGAAAACCCCGGACATTTCACCATCTAAGACAACACTACCTGTCACCTCTCTCTCTCTTCTCTCTCTCTCTCTCTCTCTCTCTCTCTCTCTCTCACACACACACACACACACACACACACACACACACACATACACACACGCACGCACGCACGCACGCACGCACACACACACACACACACACACACACACACACACACACACACACACACACACACACACACACACACAAATTGCAGGGACGTAAAAGCCATAAGTTCTTTCAAAGCTTGGGAAGCAACGGGGCAGAAAAGGATTCCACCAAAAGCAAAAAACAACAACAACAACAACAACAAAAACCACCAATGTTGATGTAGGGACAGCCAACATCAAAACAACTTAAAGGAGTGGAAAATTGCAAAGTAGGGGGAATGGACGAACAAGGGAAAACCAAGTTTGGATCTGTGGATGCCATGCTTGTTGATGCTGCGTTGAAAGCAAAGGATGAATCTGCTCGTCAAACTGACGCCACCAGTGTCCGATATATTCAAGAGACAAATTTTGAGGCCCAGTGCATGGTACAAGAGGTAAATATGTACACAAACAACATATGTCTAAGGATGTATCAAACAGTCGAATGCGAGTGAGAGTGTGGGCATATTACAGATAATAAAGCAAGAAACGGCAGGTCTTAGCGCATTGATTTGTTTGTTACTTTACAGATATAGAAGCGTTGTTCTTAGAAACTTAACCAAATTATCCGCAACTGACAGCGACTGATATTGTGTACGAAACAATAACGCACATGTTTTTTACCACATAAGAACCGTGAAATCTTCGGCATCCTCAGATATTTTTTGTTTATTTTTAAGGACTTCGTTCACCCTGCAGTCTGGCTCAGTCTGCTGCCAGCTGGTTTGGTCTAGAGCTGATTTCTCACTCAAGCACTGTCTGGCCAATGGCGGACTTCCAACTCCAGCACACCAACCAGACTGAATTCACCTCCCCGCAGGTGTCAGTGTTTCCAGTGACCAGTACAACGGCCGATCCAGATCAGCTTTGGGCTAAACTTTGGCTGGATCAACACATGCCATTTAGGAGGACCGCTGACCTGATCTGGAAATTTGGCAATCCCACCGTGTGTGTGTTTGGAATTTTTGGAAACTTTATGATAATGTCGATCATGTATCGGCTACCTGCATCCACTTCTAGCGTTTTCTTCCAAGTTCTGGCCTGCTCTGACCTGCTGGTATTAATCGTAAGTCCTTTGAGTGGATTGATCAGCATCGAATTCAAAGTACCTTTCTTCTACCGAAGTGGTTCCTGGCAGTGTAAGGTGTATTACATGATGGTATATGCGACGGCAGCGTTATCTCCATGGATGCTTGTGGCACTCACCATGCTGAGAGCAGCCTCTGTGCTGTGGCCACTTCGTGTCAATGCTGTGTGGACGAAGGGGATGTCGCGAGTGATTGCTGGTATCATGACCATCATTATCATTTTGATCCACTGTCACTTTCTCTATGGGTTTGACATTGGAACGTGTGAGTACACATGCTGTGATGATGCTGTGTCCGAAACGTATCGATGGTTTTATGACATGATTTGGTCTTGGGTAGACATGGTTGAATGTGCTCTATTACCTTTCACCTTGTTGCTTGTCAGCAACAGTGTTCTTCTCTGGACACTGGTCAGGTCAGTCAGAACAGGCAAACACCTTCCTGTTCAACAATCCACTCAGGATTCCAGGCAACACAAAGTGTCTTCACTGACTGTGACCTTGATTGCTACGAGTATTTCGTTTTTCCTCCTGACAACACCAGTCACAATATATCTAATCACAAATCCATACAGTGATTATGATGACCCGATTCAGCGTGGACAGTATGGTATTTTCCGCTCATCAAGCTATATCCTGTGGTACTCCAATAGTGCCGTCAACTTCTACTTGTATTGTCTAACAGGTAGCAAGTTCAGAGCAGAGTTTAAAAATATAGTATACCAGACATTGAGACCATTCCACAGGAAAAAAAAGTATTAGTTCACAGCACGGACTCCCCCACAGAATGACTATGACGTTGTGGGAGCAGTTACGTAAGGTGCTGAGTCAGAGCTGTTACCAATGGTGATTTTGAACAGGACATTAATTTCCGAAGAATGATGACATTTTCTATAAGGAGCTAAATCATTGGACTGAGAAGCTTTTTATCATACAGACATGTACAGGTTAACCTCTTAATTAGAAACGTGCTTGAAGTGAAAATAAACTGCATAAGTTTTCTCTTTTTTTAATGCAAAAGTTATTTCACATCGGTGTACATCAGAATAATCATTTTTTTGTGTATAATAATTTCTCATAAAGACAAGACAATAAGAGAGAAATAAAGAAAAGGGGCAGGGAAGTCTAGGGGTTTCCCATGGTCGTCCCTCCCTAGCAAAAGTCCACACAAGTTTACCTTTCGCTCTATTTTTTTTATTCATACACAACAAATAAGGAAAGGGACACAGGGAAAGACGAGCCTCAGGGAGTTAATTTCGCTATCCTAACAAAGAAAAGTGTCCAGACTTTACCTCCACCCTTTTCCTACCTATCTACCACTAAAACCAAGTGGCGGTGGGGGGGGGGGGGGGGGGGGAGATATTGGAGGTGAGCCACACACACACACTCACATACAGAGCCGAGGGACGATAAGGAAAGTGAAAAAAGAGGATAGTTTCAAAAGGATAGGTCGAAGGGCAGAAAAGAACCAATAGTTGAAGAACTCGCAGAAACACGCATTTGTCTTTTAATCACTTATCTTCTACTGAAGTCCATAGTCGATGTCCGTGTTCATGAGATCGATGCTTGATACTCCTGGAAAGAGCTTGAGTGGTCGTCATGTTCATCAGTTTAGTTATAGTATTAGACTTTTACCAGAGGAAACCCGGGGGAGAAGCTGTGCAAGACAGATGGTTATCAGGTCCACACAATATTCAAATGGGGAGCTGGAGTAACAGAAGAATATGGGTGAGAGGCCTTCACGCTCATCTGCTCACAGTCTCACACTAGAAAAAGACAGACATGATCCCCTCTCCTTCACCACGTCCAATTTTGTTCCATCCTGAAAGGCTTCGGCAAACTCTGGTATTAAATTTCTATGCTAAGGCAACGACAGAAAAGCTCTAAAGCGGAGGTAACAACAGCCAAAGAACAACAACACACGAGTTGTACATCCATTACCTCCCTTCGCCCATGAGGGAAGCGAGAGAAAGGAGGAAAATTAGACCACCCACCAAAGGGTCGCCACATGGCCAACATGTCTGTTCGAAACAAAACTACCCCCTCTTTCACATCTTCCACATCAACATAAACAACAAAACTATGGTCTTGGTCTTGTGCATGTAAATTTATGTGCACCCATCTTCCATATTTTCTGTTACAATTACATTCCACGCCTTTATATTCTTTTCTTCTCCGTGTCCTTGTTTTACTGTAAACTTTCGAAAATATCTCAAAAGTTAAGTGTCGTGAGAAAAAGACGAGACGAAAAAAATATGTGTTTACAATGCTCAAATTCCTGAGACCAACAAAACTGGTATATAACTTACCTCATCATGTATGTATGTATGTATGTATGTATGTATGTATGTATGTATGTATGTATGTATGTATGTATGTATGTATGTATGTATGTGTGTATAAATACATGCATACACACATACATACATACATACATACATACATACACACATACGTACGTACGTACGAATGAACAGCATCGGACTTGATTTCAGGGAGCAATTTGATTTTGCCATTAAGTTATGTGTGGTACACTGATGGACAACAGCAAATCATCACTCTTTTCCACCTTGTTTCCCCTCAACCAGCTAGCTAGAGTGTCAAGCAGCTTCTTTACATCGAAGATAAATGACAGTCGTTCAGAACTTGTTTTGGGGAAAAAATCAAACCTTTTTTCACACGCAATACAATACAGAGAAGACACAATAGGGCCTTAATATAGGCCAGTCTCTCAGAACTCAAACTCACATGCCAGCACATAAAACTGAATGAAACACACACACACACACACACACACACACACACACACACACACACACACACACACACACACACACACACACACACACACACGTGTTGGTCTGTGTACTTGAGTGAGTTTCTGTGCATGCGGGGACGCGTATGTATATACGCGTGTGCGTGTGCTTCCGTACATTTGCACTCACGAGTGTGTGCACATGCATATGTGAGAGCAGAATGTATGAAGACGCATGTCCATGGACAGCAGTTTGTAAGGTGGCAATTTGAAATTGAATCCGAAAAACACCTTCAGATGAGCACATCCAAATATTCCAACTCCTGAAGAAGACTACTTAGATTTTAGCAGACTATGCCATATAGCCACTGGCTCCATTACATGTTCAATTATCATGTAAAGTGCCCAGAAATGCATGGAGAGATAAACACAAACTGAACCATAAAACTGTTAAATCCCAGAAGACTCGTTACGGAGAAAAATGAATTAAGACCCCAACTAGCTCGACCCTGAGCAATAAATGTGTGTCAAAGACCATACTGAAGACGTTTCAAACCCTCACCTTTCACCCCATCCATTTCCTGGTCTGTCACAACATGTAAAACATCCTGGCCACCTACCGGTACAAGCACGCCCACACACACACACACACACACACACACACACACACACACACACACACACACACACACACACATGTAAATTGTGCATATGATCACTTCTCCCCCTCCCTATTCTACTTATCCAACGCCCACATACACCCACATGAGCATGAAATACTTGAATAAGGACAGCGTGCTTAGAGCCTTGGTGTGAATGATAACGGTTGATAAATGTGTCTGATCAGCTACATGTAGCACATCTTCATTTGGCATATTCATCTCCAGCCTTTTAGCATATTCCATGCAGAGGAACAGATTCATGACATTAAATATGAACACACAGGAGGGGCAAAATATATGTGTTACGACAAATATTACACCTCCTGACTCACACACATACCCGCACATGCGTTTGCACACCCGAAGCAGCTAGCCTGAAAGCTTTGAGCAGTGTTTACGATCTATGTTAACGTAGGTGTTCAGTCACCAGCAAAAAAGTCCAGTATGAACCGCCATCATTTTCCAAAAGTCCGCGCAGTGTCGGACTCAAAATGA
>CM065735.1:28663787-28676287 GCA_033310375.1 Conus canariensis | reverse complement strand
AGAACTTGGTCTCTGGCCGGGGATAGGCGCTACATAAATACTCTTAATAAAGCATTTGTCCGACTGCAGGAAAAAGAGAAAAGCTAGAGACGAACTTGTCAGTAAAATAAACGATTCTATTAAGTTTGGGAGATCTGTAAAACAAAAATTCGCAAGGAAATCAGCACAGATCGGAAAAAAATGCGATGGAAACTTTTTTCTTTTTTTTTTTTTTCCTTTTTTTTTTTTTAAACTTCATTTCAAACATTTACATGAACACAGAACATACATAACCAATAAGAATTTTGGAAAAAAAAAAAAAAAAGAGAATTCAGCAATCACACAAGCAAGAAAAAATTCCACATTTCTCATTTGAAAAAAAAAGAAAAAAGAAAAGAAAAGTAGGTTTTGCAGAAGAAGTGGAGGAGGGTAGAGAAAAAGAGAGAAGATGAGAAAGAGCGAGCGAGAGAGAGAGAGAGAGAGAGAGAGAGAGAGAGAGAGAGAGAGAGAGAGAGAGAGAGGGACACGTTGGATGGATTACAATCAATCAATATGTTCACAAAGTAAATCACAGTGGCCAGAAAACAAAAACATAACCATCAATAAAAGAGATAATGATGTCAGAACAGACATATGTACAGACTCATCTGCAACATTAGGTAGTCTGTGTGTGCAGAGATCAAAGCATAACAGGTTACTAAAAGTTGACAAAGCGTTTAAATCTGTGAATATGGGTCATAGGATACAGATCGAGCGATGTTTAAATAGTTATTCATTAACAAATAATGGTTTGTACACTGACCATTTCACAGTGAAATCTACATGGTTTGATTTTAAGTATGCGATGTGTTCTTCAATTTTATACCGATTCCTTAGTTTCCTTATAAATGCACTTATCTGTGGTAAACTGTTTTGTACTTTACAAGTGTATATATAGTATTTTGCAAAGAGAATTATAAAATAAAAGATTACATCACTAGAAATTGCTGCATCATTACCAAATAGTATCAGTGACTCTGTTAGTCGCACATTTTGTGCATTCATACATCTTTCTTTCATTAAATCAGTGAAACTTGGTTTGAGCCATTTTAACGGAACTGTTATCAGTAGAGAACAGGAGCTAGTTATAAATGAGACTGAAGATACTTTTACGCCTGACCTCACGAGTCAGGAAGATGATGCTACAAACCTAAGATTAATACTGATATCACTGAAGGTAAGTCATGGGAGCCATTAAGCATGTTAGGTATAGCAAAACTGCCGGGCTTGTTGGTATTATTCCAGGAATCTCTCAGGCCGCGGCCTCGTTTGTTCAATGGCATCTTTTCATCTGGACAATAGCCAGAAACATGGACGGAAGCAGTCATTTACCTTATACACGTAAGAACAGAAATTTTCATGATCCTGATAATCATAGAGGCATTTCGTCATTTTATTGTCTTTGTAGTAACTGAATTCGCCCTAGACAGACATCATATACAATGGAAAACACGGCATTCAGATTTTCCAGGCATGCTAGAATTGTTTACTTTGCAAGTGCCAATGATTGGTTCATTGAGTAATAAAGAACGGTGACGTTTGATTCTTGAATCTTGTGTGCTAAATATTCAACGTTTTGCGCCGCGCCTCCTTTGTGCGTCCATATGCTTTTTCATGTGCCGTCTGGTCTGGTTCTATCGTTATAACTTAGCTGACCACACAGCGCCTTTTCAGGGCCGTCAACAATATCGGGGGGAAAGTCCTATCCTGAGAAAAACAAACAAACAATGAAGACGATACTGACGTGTTTACAACTATTGATGATATAGTAGGTAAACTGTTGACTTTCTCCTGACTGGAAAAAAAACAACAACTAATCTATGTTGAATGTATCAGCCATTTGGCTCCATTTCTTTGGAAGAAATAATGCGTATATAAAAGACATGTGGACGAACAGACAGTGCAGGAGAGACAGATGGTATCCACCCTGGTCCATGTGTACACTGTTACTACTTCGTTGCCAGATCGTAACAAAAAGAAAAGCTGGCATGGAAGAAATCAGGCCTAGCAAAATATAAAAAAGCGTACCACACTTTCTAGAGCAGAGGCTGAAGAATGGGCCACACAGGCAGACAGTTACAGAGACTGAAGAATGGGCCACACAGGCAGACAGTTACAGAGACTGAAGAATGGGCCACACAGGCAGACAGTTACAGAGACTGAAGAATGGGCCACACAGACAGACAGTTACAGAGACTGAAGAATGGGCCACACAGGCAGACAGTTACAGAGACTGAAGAATGGGCCACACAGGCAGACAGTTACAGAGACTGAAGAATGGGCCACACAGGCAGACAGTTACAGAGACTGAAGAATGGGCCACACAGGCAGACAGTTACAGAGACTGAAGAATGGGCCACACAGGCAGACAGTTACAGAGACTGAAGAATGGGCCACACAGGCAGACAGTTCCAAAAAGGACAAAACTTAGACAGTGACAGAAGAGCAGAAATTACCAGCTCAAAATTTCCAGCAGGCAGGGACACAATTTACGTTGAACGAGAACCCTGCATTTCCACAGGATAACCGCTCACCTTGCCACGCTCATTTGCATATCAACGATCCATCTTTCTGGTGGATATCTAAATTTTTCTTGAAGGTTTCGTTTATTTTTTTTAATGTCGGTTTAAAACATTTGCATATCAACGATCCATCTTTCTGGCGGATAGTTAAATTTTTCTTGAAGGTTTCGTTTATTTATTTTTAATGTCGGTTTAAAACCCTTTGTTCATCCATTATTTCCTTCCAACACAGAAATACAATACAAGGTTTTCAACAGTTGTGGACAATGTATACAGAACTGTTCGTTTATCGATACAGCCCCGCATGACATATTAGTTGTTGGTGTTTGTAGTGTCCATGTCTGTTAACACGTCAGTCAGCCATGTCCTGGCGGTGTAATAATTGATGGAAGCACTGCACCCCTGCTGTCTATTTGTATGTGGAGTACTGACCTGAACAAATTAACGTCGTGTTCTTCAAACACTGTCTCCACTCTTTCATGAAAAATAAGATCCCTTAATATACAGCATAGACAATTGAGGTGCGCTATCATTGTTCTCTGTCTGTCTGTCTGTCTGTCTGTCTCTCTCTCTCTCTCTCTGTCTCTCTCTCCCTCTCTGTCTCTCTCTCTCTCTCTCTCTCTCTCTGTCTCTCACACACACGCACGCACGCGCACACACACACACATACACACACGCACAAACTGCCTCAAGCGTTTTTGTTCAATGTTGCTTAAAAGAGCATGTAGTAGGATGCTCGGAATGTTTATACCGAAGTTGACGGTTTGTGAAATTGGTACTCATGACTTTAAAACCCACTCTGCCTACCGAGCAAGCAGTACCTCTTTGTTATATTACTCATACAGTTAACTGTATCAGTTCACGGCTTAAGCTGTGTGACTTTCGACCTTTTAATCATTAAACCAAAACACCCATCTGAGTATCGTCAAAAACCAAACCAGTCTTGTTAGCATTACGCAGGCTTGTCATTATTTACCTCTTTTTCACTGCAAAGCAGTAGGTTGAGACGTAAAAAGCGCGAGCACAGCAGGCTCCACTGAACATCACCTGAATGCTTCGTCAGCAGTGCAGCGTGTCCTCTGTCGGGAGACCTTGTCGCGACCTGATGGTGATTACTCCCTGCGCGCTGCCGGTACTGCGGCTGTGATGTTAGGCCTGTATGTGGCTGTGTGTCTGCTGTCTGGATGAGCGGGGTGGGAGAAATGCCATTGTAGGCAGATGGAAGACAAGAACAAAAAAAACAAACAGAAAAAAAAACCATTAAAGATGGTGCTAGTGCTCTATGAAGTTTACTTTGGCCTCTCTTAGACCAGATCGTGCTGGAGCTTTTCTCCGCTGCTTCTGTGGTGTTGCCTTTAGCTAATACTGTTATTGGTACATACAGTTTCCATGACGAATGACAATTTTTTTTTCTGTTATGGTACATGTTGCAAGTTGATGCTTACAAAATGTAGTGGATAAACTGACGAGAGAGAGAGAGAGAGAGAGAGAGAGAGAGAGAGAGAGAGAGAGAGAGAGAGAGAGAGAGAGAGAGAGAGAGAGAGAGAGAGTTCAGACTTCAGACTTCAGATTTTTATTCAGTAAGGCCATTGGCCCATTTGAAAGGGAATGAGCACAGTCATTTACATTATAGGTATTATTATTAACAACAGAGAGAGAGAGAGAGAGAGAGAGAGAGAGAGAGAGAGAGAGAAGACAGACAGACAGACAGACAGACAGACAGACAGACAAACAGACAGTCAGAGACAGACAGACAGAGAGGCAGTACCACAACAAAATGCTACCATGAAGGCTTTTTTCCCCCAACATTTTCATTTCTTTTTCTCGCCTTGGCTTAAGGCTGTGTCAGGCCAGTTGACACAGGCTAGAACACCAAGGCTACATCAAAATGCTGTTATGCTCTGCATAGTTATGCGGTGACTTGTCTTCAGTCGTGACAAGCTCCTAGCATAACATTATCAGTCTCCCAAATCCCCCGAAGTCGGAGTGTGGCTGCCCACGTGGCAGGGTAATCAAAACGGTCACACACGTCATGTTCTCATCCCCAGCTGATGCATTTGCACCATAGTGTTCAAGTACTTCGGCTGTTTGGATGATCCCTGAAGTCTTTTAGCCACGGTACGACAACAACAAACAACAACAACATTTCTTTTTCGAACGGAACTTTTTTTTTTTATCCCACTGTGGTGACTGCCACGAAAAGACCATGTGTGTACTCCGCAGACCTATGGCATTGGAACTGCAGCTAGCCTGAGGATGGGGGGAGGGGGGGGGGGATGGGATGGCTGGCGACAGCCACCACTTCAACACAGTGGCACTGTCACTAAAAGACAGCACAGCTGCATGAACGGCTGAGCTGAAGCTGCTCTGAAACACAACAACTAAAAGCCAGAGACAGCGGAGAGCGAAGAGAGAGATATGGGAGACAACCTGGGAGGGAAGAGGGTTGTGTGTGTGTGTGTGTGTGTGTGTGTGTGTGTGTGTGTGTGTGTGTGTGTGTGTGTAGGGGGGAGAGAGGGGAAGTGGTGGTGGATGGGAGGCGGGGCTATAGGGCTATTATAAATAAATCATTAAGTATTCGGAACAACCTAAACGTTTGTGTCTTCTTTGTTTTGACGTTTCCATGCGAAACTCAGCAACGAAACGGTTCAGTGAAGTCTGTGTGTGTTGGAACGAAGCGAACAAAGGTAACTTGTCCTACCATGCGCCGTGCCCTGTGTGTGTGTGTGTGTGTGTGTGTGTGTGTGTGTGTGTGTGTGTGTGTGTGTGTGTGCGTACGTGTGTGTGTGTGTGTGTGTGTGTGTGTGTGTGTGTGTGTGTGGTAGTGTGTGTGTGTGTGTGTGTGTGTGTGTGTGTGTGTGCGTACGTGTGTGTGTGTGTGTGTGTGTGGTGTGTGTGGTGGTGTGTGTGCGCGTACGTGTGTGTGTGTGTGTGTGTGTGTGTGTGTGTGTGTGTGTGTGTGTGTGAGAGAGAGAGAGAGAGAGAGCAAAATGACTAGAAAAAAAATAAGCAGCTCAAAAGTTCTAAACGTTCTTCACTGTTATGACTATTAGTATCATTAATAGTATCATTATGCATTAGTACACTGCTTAGATTTCACTTTACTATCTATCCAATTTCCTACATCACACTATATAGTTTATGATGATTAAGATCATGGTTTTTATCATGGCTATTAGTATATCTCTTAGATTCTATCTTTCCGATGATTTCCATCCTTCTTCTTCTCTTTCTTCTTCCTCTCCTCCACCTCCTTCTTCTTATTCTTCTCCTCTCCCATTATCATCATCGTCATCATCATCATCATCATTACTATTATCATCATCACAATTGCTACAACTACTATTACTACTTTAACCATAGTGTTTAAGTATCCTGTGACCCCCTCTCCTTTCTCCCCTTATGTCAATGTAGTCACACTTACTACTACAAGTAATATTATCATTTTTGTTATTATTACTATATGATTATACTACCATCATTCTTAATATTAACAAAAGTAATGGTAATTTTACCATCACTATTATTGTTGGTTTTTTTTTTTTTTAATCCATATTGTCTCCCCTCCCAGCAGCCTCGTTCCCATTCCACATCCATTTGCTAGGTAACTGTCTACTTGTTGCTTTTTTTTTTTTTTCAATGTTGAATGTTGTTTGTCTCGCCTGAAGGAGACCCAAGGGGTGAGAACGTGTAGATTTTGCTTTGTAATTTGTTCTTTCGTTGGCGGAATTGTAATTTTTCTTTTAATTTTGTTTTAATTTCCGCCTGCAGAGGTCTTACTTTGAAACCCTTCTTCACTGGGTCAACATCTACCAACAATGCATGAGCAGCACTGTGAGTCGAACGCTGCGGTAATGCTGAAGGAAATACAGCCAGCTTCGCCTAGTCAACAAAGATGGAAAAAAAACAAACAACAACTGTTGTCGCTGTTGTCTGCCTTACCTGTTGAAGACTTAGAACTGTTGTCATTGTTGTGTGTGAAGGTTTAGGACTCTTCTATCGTTGTTTTGCTGAAGGTTTAGGACTCTGTTGTTACCATTGTCTGTTGAAGTTTTAGGTATCTGTTGTTTCATGTTTAAGGTTGTTGTCACTGTTGTCTGTTGAAGTCTTAGAACTGTTGTCATTGTTGTGTGTGAAGGTTTAGGACTCTGTTTTTACCATTGTCTGTTGAAGTTTTAGGTATCTGTTGCTTCATGTTCAAGGTTGTTGTCACTGTTGTCTGTTGAAGTCTTAGAACTGTTGTCATTGTTGTGTGTGAAGGTTTAGGACTCTTCTATCGTTGTTTTGCTGAAGGTTTAGGACTCTGTTGTTACCATTGTCTGTTGAAGTTTTAGGTATCTGTTGTTTCATGTTTAAGGTTGTTGTCACTGTTGTCTGTTGAAGTCTTAGAACTGTTGTCATTGTTGTGTGTGAAGGTTTAGGACTCTGTTGTTACCATTGTCTGTTGAAGTTTTAGGTATCTGTTGCTTCATGTTCAAGGTTGTTGTCACTGTTGTCTGTTGAAGTCTTAGAACTGTTGTCATTGTTGTGTGTGAAGGTTTAGGACTCTGTTGTTACCATTGTCTGTTGAAGTTTTAGGTATCTGTTGCTTCATGTTCAAGGTTGTTGTCACTGTTGTCTGTTGAAGTTTTAGGTATCTGTTGTTTCATGTTCATGGTTGTTGTCACTGTTGTCTGTTGAAGTTTTAGGTATCCGTTGCTGCGTGTTCAAGGTTGTTGTCACTGTTGTCTGTTGAAGTTTTAGGTATCTGTTGCTGCGTGTTCAAGGTTGTTGTCACTGTTGTCTGTTGAAGTTTTAGGAATCTGTTGCTGCGTGTTCAAGGTTGTTGTCATTGTTGTCTGTCGAAGGTTTAAAACTGTTGTCACTAAACTTTGGAAAGAGAGGGGGTTGGTTACCGCCAAGGACACAGACAAACAGAGTACAGGACTAGACACAATGCAACATTTGGAAAGAGAGGGGGTTGGTTACCGCCAAGGACACAGACAGAGTACAGGACTAGACACAATGCAACATTTGGAAAGAGAGGGGGTTGGTTACCGCCAAGGACACAGACAAACAGAGTACAGGACTAGACACAATGCAACATTTGGAAAGAGAGGGGGTTGGTTACCGCCAAGGACACAGACAAACAGAGTACAGGACTAGACACAATGCAAAATGTTTGATTTGGACTTTGGAGACGAACAGGAGAAGCGAAGCTAAGTGAGTACATGTTCTTCTTGTCACTGTCCTAAATATTATTTGTTTTCACCTGAAGAAGAGCCAAGAGGTCGAAATGCATTGTGTCTAGTCCTGTGCTTTGTTTGTCAATGTCATTGGCGGTAACTAACACCCTCTCTTTCCAAATTTTGCTTCATTCTCCGCCCTCAGTCACTCCATTTTGAAACCCTCTGATTAAGTCTCTGTTGTCACTGTCTTTTATCAAAGGATTAAGTCTCTGTTGTCACTGTCTTTTATCAAAGGATTAAGTCTCTGTTGTCACTGTCTTTTCTCAAAGGATAAAGTCTCGGTTGTCACTGTCTTGTGTTGAAGATTTAAGACTCTGGTGTCATTGCTGTCTGTGGAAAACTCGGGACTCTGTTGTCACTTGAAGACTCAAGGTTTAGTTCTTATTTCTGTTTCCTTTAGAAAACCGAAGACTATTCTCACCGTTGCTTGCATTGCCTGCTAAGATGTGTTCACACAAAACACGTACATTTTCCGTTCGTCCGTGACGACAAATCGTTCCTACCAAAGACAGAGATCAGAGAGGATAAAAATCTCGCCTGGCTTTTTCACTGTCTTCTTTTGTTGTTGTTGGAGTCTCGTTCACTGGTCCAGGTTATTATCACTGTCGGTCATCACAGTGACGAGGTGCCATGACAGAACTGATCAGCTTGCTGGGTATGTATGCCATGGACACCCAGTTGCTGGTATGTCCTGTTCATCGAGGCTGGTCCACTTACTGCAAGTAGTGTTTGCATGCGCGTCAACCACCGTGTGTGTGTGTGCCTCAAGCTTGATAGTTTTGACACTGTCAGTGGCCGGCTGTGTCTAACAGACAGGCTACCCGTCAACAGAGTTTTGACACCGTCAGTAGCCGGCTGTGTCTAAGAGACAGGCAACCCGTCAACAGAGTTTTGACACCGTCAGTAGCCGGCTGTGTCTAACAGACAGGCTACCCGTCAACAGAGTTTTGACACCGTCAGTGGCCGGCTGTGTCTAACAGACAGACTACCTGTCAACAGAGTTTTGACACTGTCAGTGGCCGGCTGTGTCTAACAGACAGACTACCTGTCAACAGAGTTTTGACACCGTCAGTGGCCGGCTGTGTCTAAGAGACAGGCTGCCTGTCAACAGAGTTTTGACACCGTCAGTGGCCGGCTGTGTCTAACAGACAGACTACCTGTCAACAGAGTTTTGACACCGTCAGTGGCCGGCTGTGTCTAACAGACAGGACTACCTGTCAACAGAGTTTTGACACTGTCAGTGGCCGGCTGTGTCTAAGAGACAGGCAACCCGTCAACAGGAGTTAGACAGAACGCCAGTCGGATCAGCAGGAGGTGGGGAATGCCTTCAGTGTGCTTGACGGAATTTCGCGTTGAAAATGTAGTGCACAAGTTTCAGGATACGGTCAGTAAAGAATAAACGGCAGCCATGCTACCAATGAAAAATTAGTCTGATATTCTGTCACACACACACACACACACACACACACACACACACACACACACACACACACACACACACACACACACACACACACACACATGATCGATTGGAACCAATTTATTGTCAGATTAACTCGTGCTTGTACTGACACACACACACACACACACACACACACACACACACACACACACACACACACACCACACCTCACCCATCATCATCATCATCACACACACACACACACACACACACACACACACACACACACACACACACACACACACACACTGCTCGTTCCAGTCGCAGGTTCCGTTGCGAAAAAAAAAGTGTTGATTACTGGCACGCGCAGGAGCAAAAAGAAGTTTTTGTTGTTTATTTTGTTTAAAGATGGCAAACATGCCATTACACTTTCTATCACACTTCCCAAAGATAAATGTTCGTTCAATTAAGTTTTTACAAAGAGCCGTCCACTCTGTGACTGCTATGAAAGAAACAATAGCGTCTTAGATAAAACTTCAACAATACGTGCTTCGTAAACAGGCACACGTCAGAAACAAAACCATCAAAAACAAAAATTTTACAAGACCGGGCTAGCTATCTCGAAAAGTACGTGAAGCAATCCTCCACATTCTACAACAAATTTATTGATCTTTATGATGATACTCAGGCAGTGAAAAAAACATCTACAGTAGAAGCGACGGTCAGCTTAAATAACTTTTGCCTAAGTTGAATAAGTTAGCATCTTCTTTGAAATGTCACATGACTAGCCGTGCCGTTCTAATAACCAGTGGGAATTGTTCATTTCCATCAATTAGGTATGCTAAATTGGTATCGAAGAATCTTAGGCCTACATCCGAGATTATATACTTTTATGTTTTGTTTTGTTTTTCGTTTTTTGTTTCAGTCTGCAAACCAGTAGCATCATGTTTGTGTCAAACAGAAACCAAACTGACAACGGCTTTGGTGGATATTTTCATTC
The DNA here is from genome assembly GCA_033310375.1 of Conus canariensis. Classification (NCBI taxonomy): domain Eukaryota; kingdom Metazoa; phylum Mollusca; class Gastropoda; order Neogastropoda; family Conidae; genus Conus; species Conus canariensis. The sequence continues at coordinate 28,666,117 of CM065735.1, read as the reverse complement.
TTCACACACACCACACGCACGCACGCACGCACGCACGCACTCACACACACACACACACACACACACACACACACACACACACACACACACTCACACATACACACACACACACTCACACACACACACACACACACACACACACACACACACACACACACACACACACACCAGTGAAAACTTGTTTTACCATCAGAATTCAACATATATTTCGCGGATCAGAACCCCGGAGAGAGAGAGAGAGAGAGAGAGAGAGAGAGAGAGAGAGAGAGAGAGAGAGTACAGTTAACAGACCGTTAAACACTTAAGGACCACCGTCATTTTCATTCGTACTTTGAACATACAACTCTTACCTTCAATATTAACGAGGGAGCGGTTCAGCAATTCGAACAGAACGCGCGTTTTGTGTCAGTGTGAAAACAAAAGCCGGCATAGATTCGTTCAGATGAAGGAGATGGCAGCTCTTTGCTTGTGTCCAAGTTTTGAGTGGTCTTTGAACTAGTCCTAATGAATTATACATGAGTCCACCGCCGTGAGTGTCGCTCCCTTTGGTAGCGGGTTATTCCCGTTGCGGTATTGGCAATGTCTACATTATTTGAAAGGATTTTGAAATTTTCAAACGTTTGTTTGACTCTCTCTCTCTCTCTCTTCTCCTCTCTCTCTCTCTCTCTCTCTCTCTCTCTCTCTCTCTCTCCTCTCTCTCTCATTCATTGAATAGTGCTTTAAGTTGACTCAAATGTAAGATTTTTACACAGTTTAGAATTGCCTCATAAATTGTACCCAGTGAATATCACTCTTAGTCAATAGGGACAAGGAAAACTGGGTATCTAAGGTGACTATGATTGTAATTTTGTATAGCTCAGTCAATATATCGGTATTACAGATGGCTGCCTTCATTTGATTTTTTTCAGCAAAGACTTGCGGGCTGTAATCGACAAACCTAGAGTTTCCATAAACAAAATATCAAGATGTTTAGTTTCTGCAGATCCTTTATTAGTTTACATCATCTCCACCGGTACATTAACACATATCAATACGCTGTCTGTAGTTTATTGTTACGAATTTCAGAATTGGTGTTTTTGATTTGTTGTTCATTATTACGACCGACAATTATGATTTCGGTCAAAAGAAGATTAAATCCATGGCTTATTCACGTGACCTAAATTTACAAGAAATTGGAGGTCAGTCCATTTCTCTCTCTCTCTCTCTCTCTCTCTCTCTCTCTCTCTCTCTCTCTCTGTGTGTGTGTGAGGAGAGAGAGAGAGAGAGAGAGAGAGAGAGAGAGAGAGGAGAGAGAGAGAGAGAGAAGGATGTACGGTGTGTGCAGGTGTGTGTAACGTGGGTCAAACCAGTGGTTATTTAATTATTACCAGAACCAAGAATCGACATTCTCAAAACGAGTTTGTCTTCCTCACGGAATTCTCTCCCCTCATAGGCGTGATCTGTATGTTCACTCAAGTCCATGTTCCCCTAAGCAAGTTCTCAGCATGTCCCATGTCTGGTCTAGCTTTGTCCAAGCTGGCCTAGACTGTTGCCCCATGTCTGTGTTCCCTCAGACTGTTGCTCACAGATCTCTGTTTCCTCAGACCTATGTTCCCCCACGTGTGTTTCCCTCAGACCTATGTTCCCCCACGTGTCGTGTTCCCTCAGACCTATGTTCCCCCACGTGTGTGTTCCCTCAGACCTATGTTCACCCCACGTCTGTGTTCCCTCAGACCTATGTTCCCCCACGTTGTGTTCCCTCAGACCTATGTTCCCCCACTTTTGTTCCTCAGACATGTCCCCACGTTGTGTTCCCTCAGACCTATGTTGCCCCAAGTCTTTGTTCCCTCGACTATTCCCAGGTTGTTCTAGACCTATGTTGCCCCACGTCTTGTTTCCTCAGACCTATGTTGCCCCAAGTCTTTGTTCCCTCAGACCTATGTTCCCCCAGTGTGTGTTCCCTCAGACCTATGTTCCCCACGTCTTTGTTTCCTCAGACCTATGTTGCCCCAGTCTTTGTTCCTCAGACCTATGTTGCCCCACGTTTGTTCCCTCAGACCTATGTTCCCCCACGTGTTGTTCCTCAGACCTATGTTCCCCACGTTTGTTCCTCAGACCTATGTTGCCCCACGTTTTGTTCCCTCAGACCTATGTTCCCACGTTGTTTCCTCAGCCTATTTCCCACGTGTGTGTTCCCTCAGACCTATGTTCCCCCACGTGTGTGTTCCCTCAGACCTATGTTCCCCACGTGTGTGTTCCCTCAGACCTATGTTCCCCACGTGTGTGTTCCTCAGCCTATGTTCCCACGTGTGTGTTCCTCAGACCTATGTTGCCCCACGTGTGTGTTCCCT
>CM065735.1:28653787-28658787 GCA_033310375.1 Conus canariensis | reverse complement strand
GTGTGCTCCCTTACGGACTTTTTCTCTTTTTTTTTACATTCTATGACGATTTACACAAACAGCCGAGAGGTTAGGTAACATATGGATTGCCTTGTTACGCTGACGGCCTTTAACATGTCTAAACACACACACACACACACACACACACACACACACACACACACACACACACACACACACACAGGCGCGCATGTGCATATACAAACACACGCACGCACGCACCAATGCACATACACATATGCACACACACACACACACACACACACACACACACACACCACACACACACACAACACACACCACGCACGTACACACACACACACACACACACACACACACACACACACACACACACACACACACATACACACACACATACACACATACACACACACATTCACACACACACACCACACACACACACACACACACACACACACACACACACACACACACACACACACGCACTAGTATACTCTCTTTCCCAAACATATATATTTTGAGTTTTTTGTGTGCACGAGAACCATCATCCGATACCTATCATGTCATTAACATTTGCCTTCCCCGAAGACGGAGTATGGCTGCCTTAGTGGTGGGATAAAAAACGGTCATACACACAAAACTCCACTGCCTGTCTATACAGGCAGTGTCCGCAGGAGTATCAGCCTGCGTACGCAGAAAGAAACAACAACAACAAATTAACATTTGCCCAAAAGGTCAGACATGCTGTGCACGTTCTCACAAAAGAACACTGATCTTTTTTTTCACCATTATTGGCTAGCGTATATCAACACAAAATAAGTGCAGGCAATATTTCTAACATGGTAGTATTTGTATGTGTGTCTGTATGTGCGGGCGTGTGTGTGTGTGTGTGTGTGTGTGTGTGTGTGTGTGTGTGTTGTGTGTGTGTGCGCGTGCGTGCATGCGTGCCTCTGTGTGTGTGTGTGTGTGTGTGTGTGTGTGTGTGTGTGTGTGTGTGTGTGTGTGTGTGTGTGTGTGTGCTACAATAGCTAGAGGCAGGGGATACTGAGAGAGAAGAGAGAGAGAGAGAGAGAGAGAGAGAGAGAGAGAGAGAGAGAGAGGGGGGGGGGGTCAGCGGAGGGTATTGAACGCACATTGTACCTAGGGCGACAGAAACAAACAACTGCTGTTGTCCTGACGCAAGAAGGCTCGCAGTGTGTGGAGCGGAACCACAATAAGGCTTTTCCAGTTTGACAGCAGTCGGCTGACGGGTTTGTCAGTTATCTGCGTTGTCGTCTGCCTGCCAGCTTGCTTTTGGTCTGCGTAAGAATTCACGACATTGAGTAAAGCAACGACTCGTTTCAGATCGGCACCAGACTTATTCCATGTCACTGGTAAGTCATAGTAGTTTAATCTGAATCATATTGAATTCATCTCTTTCTTTTGATGACGTCAACGCATATGTCTCATATATAACACTCAGATAAATGGAAAAGTTGTAAGGTTAAAGCGTTGAGGACTCATTATGAACAATAAGTGAAGAAAAAAAACATCAGCACAAAAATATCCATGCATTTTATCTGGGACGGATTTTAATGTTCACTACACTCCTTATGCGGGAATAAAAGATATCCGAGACCAGCTTTCATTATCATTCTTCTTTTTGCATGCTCTGTATCACCATGTTAGCCCTTAAGCTTTCGGAATCTGTAAGGCTATATCCAGTGTTTAAACTTTGGAATATCTATCTGTCTATCTATCCATCCATCCATCCATCCATCCGTCTATCTCTCTACAGACAGAAAACAGACATTAAGACTAATTTCGAGTGATTAGTTATTTCTCACCCTTTAGTTTATGACCGCTCGTTCGTTGTCAAATGTAATGAAAATCAGAAAGTAGGAAATCAGTTCGTCTGATGACCACACAAACAAACACCAGCGACAGACAGAAGATACGTAAGAAAATCACCTTAACTTGCATGGAATGGTTAAAAGCTCACAGAACCTGTAAACTGAACATTCTTCTTTGATTAAAAGATATGAAGACAGTGTTCGTGAAATTGCGAAGTGGAATGCAGGGACAGCATATCTCAACGACTTGTAAACACAGCATCATTACGAAAACGATTTCAAATAATCTAATTTTGGAGATATAGTGGACATGACATATTCAACAACCCAGGATATATTCAGATCAACTGTAAAAAATCGTGAAACTCATAGAAAGTTGCTTCTTTTTCCCCAAATTATCTTTGAGTAGAACAGACAAGAAAATAGGGTACAAAGGTTAACGAAATACGATGTTTAGCTGCTTCTACAAATTGACATAGACTAAGTTTCCATAATGAGATCAACATTTTTCTATGCACTATACATTCATAGTTTCAATACATATCAAAACACCACTCCACCCACGGTACTCATAGCCCAACTGACCTAGGAAGCTTTGAAAGACAATGATGTCAAGAACATTAAGCCCAGGACAAGTGCGTCACTAGAAAAGACTCTCTCACACATCACTAGAAAGACTCTCTCACACAGAGCGATATTGCATATTCAGTATTATTATGTTATTCTGTCTCTTTACTTATGCCTCTTAGCAGTGTTGTGTAGCTCACAACCAAGGATTAAGCAAGCAGAGAAAAGAGCCTTCTCTCACTCTTCCCTTTCCCCGCTTCACTCCCTCTTCAACCTGTGTACTACCAGCAAAGGAAGATGTGGTTCGGTGTGTGTGTGTGTGTGTGTGTGTGTGTGTGTGTGTGTGTGTGTGTGTGTGTGTGTGTGTGTGTGTATGCGCGCGCGCGTGCGCGCGTGTGTGAATACTAAATATTTTACGAACACAGTAGATACGGTTGGCTTTACTTTGGGCATCTAAGAATGAAATTAATCTGAGGAAAATGTCAGTTTTTGTATACGTTGCGTTTAAGAAACGATCAAATCTTCTGTCTATTACTACTGCAGATGCACGCATCAATGCTACCAGTGTAAAATATCAAATGATTGTTCAGTGCATCCCTTTTTGATGAGCAGCTTAAATTAAGCATGTATAGATACTCTCTCTCTCTCTCTCTCTCTCTCTCTCTCTCTCTCTCTCTTCTCTCTCTTCTTCAAAATCAACAACAACAACACCAACCACAAAGTAGCAAGAACATCGCTGTCCATATTATACTTACTTACTCACTTAATCCTCTTCATCCCGCAACCCGAGACATAAGGCGCCAACAAGCTCCCTCCAGCCCTCTCTGTCCTGGGCAAGCCAGCTCAGTTCATTCCAGGTCTTGCCTGCCTCTCTCATCTCCTCCTCCACTGTCCTCCTCCAGGTGCCGAGTGGTCTGCCTCGCTTCCTCTTCCCCGGTGGTGCCCATCTCAGCGCAGTATGAGGGAGTCTGGTCTTGTCCATCCGAAGGATGTGTCCCAGCCACCTCCACCGCCGCTGCTTCACCTCGGCCACAATGTTGTTTATGCCGGTGCGCCTTGACACTTCCCTGTTGGTGACACGCTGCTGCCAGTGAAGTTTCAGGATTCGGCGAAGACACCTTCCTTCGAAGCCTCTGAGCCTACTCTCAATCTTCTTGTTGGTTCTCCATGTCTCTGAGGCGTATAGGAGTACTGAGCGTACGTTGGACCTGTAGATCTTCAACTTGGTTTTGGTTTGCAGGACAGTTGACTTCCAGATGTTTTTCAACCCGCTGAATGCCCGGGCTGCAAGTCCTATCCTGTTGAGATCTCCTTCTCGATGTTGCTGTCGGCCGAGATGTAGCTGCCGAGGTACTTGAAGTGTTCCACCTCCTCCAGAGCTGAGCCTCGCACACTGTTCTTCTCTGCGCTCTTCGTCTTCACCTTCATGATCTTGGTCTTGTTGGGGTGAATCTTGAGTCCCACACTGCTGGCTATTAGGTCCACTCTTGATGTTTTTTTCTTGGATGTCTTTCTGGGCGTGCGACAGCAGTGCAATATCGTCGGCGAAGTCGCAGTCTTCAAGCCTGGCTGTCAGTCCCCATACAAGCCCTCTCGCCCTATCGCTGGTTGCCTTCCTCGTGACCCAGTCAATGACGACAAGGAAAATTGTCGGCGAGATCACGCAGCCTTGCCTGACCCCGGTCTGCACGTGGAACCACTCGCTCTGCTGTCCAACATGTCGCACACAGCACTGGTTGTCTGCATACATGTCCTGTAGGATGTTGATGACTTTCAGAGGAAATCGGTAGGCTTCCTAGACCTTCCACAGCGAAGGATGATGGATGCTGTCGAAAGCCTTTTGGAAATCGATATAGTAGATGTAGAGTGATGAATTCCATTCAATGGACTGTTCCACAGTTGTTCGTAAAACAAAGATCTGGTCTGTGCAGTTTCTCCCGCTTCTGAACCCTGCCTGTTCTTCTCGTAAGGTTCTCTCAATGGCTTGCCTCATGCGCTGCAGAAGGACACGGCAGAAGATCTTCCCTGGGACGGAGAGCAAGTTGATTCCCCGCCAGTTGGCGCATTCCGAGAGGTCGCCCTTCTTGGGGAGCTTAACTATGATGCCTTTCTTCCATGTGTCCGGAACTTTCTCCTCTTCCCATACCTTGTTGAATGGTTTCACTAAAGCCTTTGCACTCGTTTTGGGGTCTGCCTTCAACATGTCTGCCGTGATTCTGTCTTCACCTGGTGCCCTGTTGCCCTTTGTCTGCCTGATGGCCTCCACAATTTCCTGCTGGGTGATACGTCCACATCTCATTTGGCTTCGTCATCTGGGTCTGGTCTATTTAATATCTCTCTAAAATGTTCTGCCCATCTGTTGAGTTGGTCTTCGTCTTTTATCAAAACTTTCCCGGTCTTGTCCTTCACTACTGTGGTTTTGCTGGTGAATCCGCCTGTTAGGGTCTTGGTAATCTTATAGACGGTCCTCGAGTCTCCTTTCTCTGCTGCAGCTTGGGCCTCTGCTGCCAAGTTGTCTGCAAACTGTCGCTTGTCTCTCCTTGTGCTCTTCTTCACTTCTTTGTTTTTCTCTTTGTACGTTTCGGCGAATGTTTGTCTCTCATCTTCTTTCCAGTGAGC
>CM065735.1:28613787-28648787 GCA_033310375.1 Conus canariensis | reverse complement strand
TAACGTTGGTGAAGGCACGGACAGTGAGGGCGGTCCTTTTCTTACCATTCTGACAGCTTTGATGAGCAGACAGACAGTGAATGTGGTCAGTGAAATACAAGTCCGTCAGCGCTGGTGAGTGTGAGTTTATTACTACTCTGACAACGTCAGTTAGGAGACTCAGTTTCTTACTAATTCTGTCGACGTTGGTGAGTGTACTGAGACTGAATAAGGTCAGTTTATCACTACTCTGATAACGTCGCTGAGAGTGGATAATTATGGTCAGTTTATTACAACACTGAAACGTAGATGAACATTCTGGGAGTGAATGTAGACTGTTAATTGCTATTGCGACAACGTTGAGCGTACTGATAGTGTGTGTGTGTGTGTGTGTGTGTGTGTGTGTGTGTGTGTGTGTGTGTGTGTGTGTGTGTGATCAGTTCTTTACTGCTTCCTGACAAAGTAGGTGAGTGCAGGGAGAGTGAAAGAGGTCAATTTATTATTGATTTGACAACATTGGTTGGCACTCTGAGAGTGAACATGATCAGTTAGTTGCTACTCTAGCGGCGTTAATAAGGAGAGAAACGTTAAAGCTCTGGCGAATACCCTGAGGATACGAACAATAAAAGCGATCCCTTGTTTACTTCTGTCGTAATGTTATGCAAGGATACCAGTAGTAGATGCGGTCTTTTCAATGCTGCTCTGATGACGTCATAATTGAGAGATATGGATTGTTTTTGTGTTCAGCAAATCATTATTCCATCAACATACCAAAGTGATTCCTGAATTACTTTTGTCGTAACATTGCTGTGAATACCAATGGTAGACGTGGTCTTTAAACTGTCACTGTGACGCCATAACTGACGCTTACCGTTAATTTTTGTGTTCAGTAAATCATTATTTTAGCGACATACCAAACGTTAATTGGGTCATTGAAAATTTCGCCTCTGCCGACATTACTGCAAATATTGAATGTTACTGTGGTCAGTTGATCAGTCCTCTGAAGATACTACTAAAGATACCAACAGCCAATATGGTCAGTTAGCTTGATGACATTGATGAGGATAATTACTATTAACGATGTAAGTAAACTACTCCCCTCATGACTTTCCTGGGGAGTGAGAAATAATGTTGCTTAAAGCCGAGCCAACCGCATAGGGCCAAGGGCCATATCAGGGCTGTCACCTCGTTGAAGTGAACTCTCAAAACAGGTTACACACACACCACACACACACACACACACACACAGATTTTCTATTAAAAAAAACCACGCCTGAATTTCGTTAAAATCTTTCTTTGTTAAGGTCTTTGATCAAATGAAAAATGGTTTTTCTCTTTCGTAAACAAAGAAGGTGAAATGCACGTTGCCATGCAAGGAAAAGGAGAGTCAATACTAAAAACGTCTCCCCACGCCATGTCACTGTTTGGGAGTTGGGGGAAGAGGGGAAGGGAAGAAGTTGGGAGGGGGGAAGGGGAAGGGGAAAGATGGGATCTGAAGAGCAAGGGGATGTCCAGTGTGCGTGTGTGTGTGTGTGTGTGTGTGTGTGTGGTGTGCGGGAGGGTAGACAGAGAGAGAGAGAGAGAGAGAGAGAGAGAGGAAGGTAGGAAGACACTACGAAAGAACGAACGTATGTTAAAGTTTAAAGAATGTAATAGAAGAAGCTTAACTATTTTCTTTTTAGTCCAGCCCTAAGGGGGGCAACAACCAAAATAAGTGAAACACGTAGGCTTTGTACAACAACAATCAACCATGCACCAATGAGTCAGACAGCCAGGGCAGGGGAAGGAATCGAGGGGGAATTGGAAAGTGGAAGGGAGGGTTGGGCTGAGAGAACAGAGAGCAGGGAAGATGAGACACTAGAACATATCACTCACTGAGAAGAGAGAGAGAGAGAGAGAGAGAGAGAGAGAGATGGTTGAGGTCAGGGTACTTTAGATGCTACTGTAGATTTACAAGGCAATAACATATGGGGAAAGAGGGAAGGGTGGAGGTGGGAACCCCAGGAATTGAAATCTAGAGGATAAATCCTACACCTACTAAGGACCCGACTGTCTTGTCAGAATTCGTGTACGAAGCGTTCCTTCCCAAAGAGGAGTGGGCGGAGTTCAAGGCCAGGAAGTACGTGACCAATTCACGTTACGGACAGCTGTATGAGGTCAAGCGAGACAAGCCCCGCCCCTCGCCACGTGAGCCGCCGGACTCCCATTGGCTGTGGGAGAACGAATTCCGCGTGTGGCGTATGGAGAAGGCCAGGTGAGTCGCCAGTGGGGCTTGTAGACTTCGTTTCGTTTGTAACTGGCATGTAGGATAACTTGTCCTAGTGATGACCCTAGTGTGATTGAAGGTGTCTGTTTATAGGATTCCTGTAGTCACTGATGGATCATCCCTCCCCCATCCCCCCCGCACTCCCCCCCTCCCACACCTATTCCGCTCCCTTCCCTCTCCCTATTAATAGTAACATGATTCAACTTCTTTCATTCCTCACAGACTCCTCCTCCACCTCCTCCTCCTCTCTCTCTCTCTCTCTCTCTCTCTCTCTCTCTCTCTCTCTTTATATATGTGAATACAAGCACATGAATTTGTGCATTTAGATCTATGTGTATGTTAAATTTGTACTTTCTCCCTCCCTCTCTTCTTCCTCTTCACTCTTGTCCCATATATTCCTTTCTGTCTATCATTTCAATTACATCTCTCTCTCTCTCTCTCTCTCTCTCCTCTGAAATGGTTTTGAGCAAAATGCCATCAGGTAACAGTGATCAAAATTACTTGTACAACTGGGCTTTATCCATAAAACGCTGTTTGGAATTGTTTGGGTTCTTGTGGGTGTGGGAGGTTGGTGGGGGTGGGAAACGAAAAGACAATTTTTAAAAATCTTCAAGCAATGGTGATTGACTGCTTCAGCCAAGACTGAAATGCCAAAGTATATTCAAGCGATCACTTTGAAACGTATTATACATTCAAACCACTTCTGGAGCTGGAAAAATACATGAGATCCATCACTATCACCAATTTCAGACAAATATTGCCTCCAGTCAGACTCGGTTTGTGTCGGTTGAATGTGAACAACAGACATCCACAGAAATCAAAAGACTGTCCGTTTTGTGATCATCTCGAGACTGGGCATCACTTCTTGTTTGTTTGTCCATGTTACCACTCCTTAAGAGGAAAATGTGTTCCACCTGTCCATCTATCTATCTGTCTATCTATCTATCTATCTGTCTGTCCCTCTGTTTATTTGTCTATCTATCAGTCTATCTATCTATCTATCTGTCTGTCTGTCTATCTATTGGATGGCAGACTTGAGTTTGTTGTGTAATATTTTCTGATGCACAGACAGCCACCCTATGTGTTTCCTCTAGGTGAGGACTCGGTCAGTACTGTTGTTGTGGGTGTGACTAGCACTGTGTGGTTTCTATGCCTCAGTCCCCGGGCAGGCCCCGACCTGCACACAGATGGCCCGGTCAGCGAAGTCAGCAGGAACGAGCTGGTCACCATGGCGCACGCCCCTGATACCCAGAGGCCCCATGCTGATTTGTTTGCGTGAGTACAAACAGCAGAGAGAGAGAGAGAGAGAGAGAAGACAGACAGACAGACAGAGAGAACATCATCGAAAGTGTGTGCGTACTCCCATGCATTGTAATACAGGACACATAGTGATGATTCATTTCTGAATGATGTGAGTGAGTGCAAGTCGGTACTTCGTACACTGGAAAATGGATGAGTAAGCTTGTCTGCATTGTGCGGGTGCCTGCACACCTACACTTATTCTATGAGATTATTTCTTATAAAGTATGAGAGTGCTCAATCCTACATCGTACAGAAAGGTTTACTTTGTTTCGTTTGCGTATTTCTTTTTTCTTTTGATAACCAGAACTTGTACCGGAACAATAGACTGGTCCATACGTACGTAATGATAAAAGTCGTGACATTTCCGGCGAGTAAACAACAAACATGTAAGTTTTGATGCTTTGAGTGCATATCTGGGTGCACGTTCACCATATCATTCGGAAAAGGTAAAGAAAAAAAAACCTTTAAAAGGACGTTATTCAACCCAGGGTTTTTACGCATCGCTTCTGTTTTTGCTATTTGTGGGTAAAGTTGAAAACTATTCTTATTATAATGTCCCTTTTAATTGGGTTGAAACGTACTACTCTGTCTAGTCATTTGTTTATAGGGTCGTAACATATTGCTTCTGTATTGTCATTTGAAATGCACCTCTTCTATATGGTCAGTCGTGGACGGGGTGAAAAAAAACACTTTTTGCATTTTTATTTCTGTTTGGGGGGGGGGGGGGGGGGTTTGAAACTTTTTGCTTCTGTGTTATCATTTGTTCATTATTGCTTACATATGGTAATTCTGTTACCAAGATTGGAACATATTGTTCCTTTATTGTCATTTGTTCACAGGGTTTAAACACATTTCTTCTGCATTGTCATATGGTTGAAAGATATTTGCTTCTGCATTCACCCTCACTCATAGAGTTAAAACATTACTTCTGTATCGTCCTTTGATGCTGGAGTTAAAACACACTGCTTCTGCATTTACACTTACTCATAGGGTGACAACATCATGTTTCTGTATTGTCACTTGACGCCAAGTTTAAAACATAATGCGCCTGAGTTTTCACTTTCTCACAGTGTTGAAACATATTGCTTCTAAATTGTCATTTGATGCTAAGGGTAAAACACATTGATTCTGCGTTGTCAGTTGTTCATAGGGTTAAACATCACTTCAGTATTGTCATTTGTTCATATGGTTAAAACATCTCACTTCTATATTAACATTTTTTTCGTAGAGCTAAAACATATTGTATCTGGACTGCCCTTTGTTCGTAGAGTCAAATCTCAATAAGCTTACACATGCATCGTCATTTATTCGCTCGGTCATCTGGATGTCTGATGACCGAATTTTGTTTCTTGCATTAACTAGAGGGTCCGGTGACCACGCTTTTGATTGTTTATCTGCATGAAGCAGAGGGCCATTTCACTGATGACGGTCTCCTGCAGGGCCTACCACAACCGCAAGCTGCTGAACCAGAGGCGAGATCTGGCCGCCACCGTCATTCAGCGGAGAGCGCGGGGCTGGATCGTGCGCAAGCGCATCAAGGACATGAAGCGCCAAGCCCTGCTGGGCCTGGGGAGGGCGTGGCCAAGCATCACCAATGACCACCGAGAGCTGCTCACGCGCATTCAGATCCGTAAGGGAGTGCCCAAGGTCAGCTGCCCGTTTTCACTGGATGGCATGCAGGACTACCTTGACAGGCGAGAAAGTGAGTGTCCTTCATACACGGTCACGCGCGCGAGCGTGTGTGTGTGTGTGTGTGTGTGTGTGTGTAATAATATCGATCAACATTTTTTCTTCAGTGCTTACGCCTGACTAAGCCCGAACTGCTTGCAATAAGCGAATGTTGCACGTAGTTACACACATAACACAGATATTCACGCGCGCACGAGCGCATTCATACGCGCGCGCGAAACACACAACACACACACACACACACACACACACACACACACACACACACACACTCACAGAGAGAGAGAGAAAGAGAGAGAGAGAGAGAGAAAGGGAGAGACAGAGACAGAGAGCTCAAAACTCAGAACTTAGAACTCGGAAAACTTTTATTCGATCAAGGATTGAGATTTTAGGCAGAGCCTATTCTTTCAATCAGGAGAGAGAGAGAGAGAGAGAGAGAGAGAGAGAGAGAGAGAGAGGGAGAGACAGACAGACAGACAGACAGAAGAGAGAGAGAGAGAGAGAGAGAGAGAGAGAATCAGTGACGACTGGAAGAAGGGAGCCCACATTTTGGGGGTAGGAGTATCAAAACATTAAAGAAAACATTTTTTTTTCTAGCAGATGTATGAATGATGAGAGGGATTCTGGATGTCGAACACAAGTGGAATGCGCCAGATGAGAGAAAGAACGCTGATGGATTATACTGAGAGCAAGTGAATTCGACGAACGTGGCAGAACCACGCCTTCCCAAAGGATCACGCCTTCTACAAGTGAAGGACTAGACTATGTACATCTCTGACCTGTTGCCCATGAGTGAGAACATACAACTGCACACGTTTCTAACTACTCGAACCAGCTGCAGCGGTGTCTCTGAAACCTCTGCTAGATTGCTAGTATTGGCTCGTTTGCAGGTTTCTAAATAAGCTACGTTCATGTTGTATACATGCTTTATCTACAGTTAATATGGATTCAACGTAACACATGGGCTTTCTTTCTTTCCTTTGGTTTCACGCAAAACAGAATATGAACGAGTATTCGAGAAGGTGTCCACCGGCAATAAACTTCCACGTGACCAGCTGACGCCGTTTCTACAAGAGTGCGGCCATTTTCCTACGGAAGGGGAGATCACTGCTGCCTTCAATACAGTCTTCAGAGGTATGGTGTAAGAGGATCTAATTTTTTCTTCTTTGCCTTTCTCCGTCTCTCCTTCTGTCTTTTAACTTGTTTTAAAACAGATCAAAATAAACAGACTTGACGAATGGTGCAGAAGGGTAGTCCATCAGAAAGAGTGCAGACCTCCAACCAAGTTGGAACGGATCCTGGACAATTATTTCCACCTGGGGAAGTAACAGTGGGCACGACCTCAAAGAATGACTTTCCATGCATTACTTTTTAATAGGATGTGGAATATACAAAATGTCATTCCCCTTTCATTACTTTTTGATACGATATGGAATATACAAAATGTCAATATTTATATCGTTCAAAGGTTTAAATAATCCAAGAAAGTATGTGACATAGAGAGATCATTTGATAACCAGCAATTTGACAGTGTTCACGTGCAACGGAAAAGTCGTCATAATCTTGCAACGAATCATGGATTAAACATCCGATCCGGACCCACACCATGGATCCGTGCTATTTATTTGGTTCGCTCTTTGGACCACATATCATCTTCCCATCAAGTTTGGCGAAAATCGGAATAGTAGTTTCTGTACTCCCAGTTCTTATAGAACAGGGTGTACCTTACAATGGGAATGAAGAAATGCTGTGTGTGTGTGTGTGTGTGTGTGTGTGTGTATGTGTGTGTCTGTCCGTCTGTGGTCAAATGTGTTCTACTCGCTCCAGACAAAACTACTGGGCCGATCTTTCTGAAAATTTGTAGGTAATTTCATTATGGATTACGGATGATGCCCAATGTTTTATTTTACCGTTATAGTCCGTTACTAACAGCTACAATGGCCCATAACTGTTTTCTGCTGTATGGAATATCTCAGAAAGTACTTTGCCGATCTTTCTGAAAATTTGTAGGAATGTTCATTATGGGTCACAGATGATGACCGATGTTTACCAGAATAGCCGTTACTAACGGCTACAACGGCCCAAAACGGTTTTCCCTCTTTATAGAATATCTCACACGTATTCAAAATAAACTGGGAGTACGTTTATATGCTTTGCATCTTGTTTCTTTTTCTTTTCTTTCTTTTAACCTTGCCGACAGACAAACGAACATACCTGTGGACGAGGGTGAAAAAAAAAATCAAGAAAGGAGCTCAGCTAATGCTCTCTTGGGTCATTCCGGAATGAAACTAACGGCACATACGAACCTCTGCCGGTTGTTTGTCAGTGTGTTTCGGAGGTATGTTTTCAGCAAACAACACGAACATGATTCCGAGCCCAACGGTTTCTTCAAAACGGTATTATGAATCTTGTTTCCACGAAAAGGAGATGAAAGAGGGCAGCCAGTCGGATTGCTTTTTCTGCAGGAAAATCTTTCATTTAGTGGCTGTTGTCTTTGTCATACCATAAGGCGGAAATGCCAGGAAGAATACAGACCAGCCAGATGACGTTTCTGTTTATGGTGAAGGAAATTAGCAAACTAACAGCTAGCAAAAAAAAAACATATAGAAAGAAAACAAAAACGAAAGCAACAGCTTTCATGTTTGTAAAAGTTAACATTTCTCAATCCAAGCCCTTAAAGAGAATATTTAACATGGTATTTTCGAAAATAAACACAAAAAAGAAACTAAATGAGAGACAGGATCGTTTAAGCACTTTTATTTATTTTGTTTTACACATTTGTATTAACATAATAATGTGTGGAGCTACTCGTTCACTGGAAATGGTAACCTTTCTCGCGATGAGTTGATTTTGAAGCTACATTTAGCATAGCTGCTGCCACAGACTCGCTGTACGCTTGTGTGTGTGTAAGTGTGTGTGTGTGTGTGTGTGTGTGTGTGTGTGTGTGTGTGTGTGTGTGTTTAAACAAGAGGCAAACACCATTTAAATATCGCTGCTAAGCTTACAGTACTCGGCACAAATGCACCTTGTCCTCTCACTTCCACGTACATGTAAGCAAGTACGTGTATTCTTGTTGACATATAGCACTGAATTAACTAAGGTGCGGTCGGGATGTTGTTGTTATCATTGATGCTGCTGCTGCTGCTGCTGCTGATGATGATGATGATGATACGTTGTCCACATCATTGTCACTGTACCCCCACTCAGGGTCTGGAACCAGAGCAGAGGTTGTCTTCGTGTTGGACTGCTCCTACAGCGTGGGCAACATGCACTTCGCCGACCTCAAGACCTTCGTCAAGGACATTGTCCGCATGCTTCCTGTGGGACCGGACAGCGTCAGGGTGGGGGTGGTGCCATACAACACGGATGTGTTCCAGAGCTTTGGGCTGCTGCGGTACTCCTCGATGAAGCAGATCCTGGACGCTATTGGTAGGTTTTGATTGGTAGCGGTGCGAAGAGGAAGATGGTGGGTTATAGGAATGGGGGGAGAAAGACATGGCGGGAGAGACATTCAAGAGTGCGGGCGAGAGAGAGAGAGAGAGAGAGGAGAGAGAGAGAGAGAGAGAGAGAGTGTGTGTGTGTGTGTGTGTGTGTGTGTGAGTGTGAGTGAGAGAGAGTGTATGAGAGAGAGAGTGTGCGTGTGTGTGAATATGTGTGTGTGTGTGTGTGTGTGTGTGTGTGTGTGAGAGAGAGAGAGAGAGAGAGAGAGAGAGAGAGAGAGAGAGAGAGAGAGAGAGGGGAGAACTTGGCGCGGCATTTTGGATTGGCTGTTGGCACGGTCTCGCTGTATTCTAACTTACTTATTTGTTTACAATGGTTAAAAAAAAAACTACAAACACCTGGAGTAAGTGCAAAATATATTTCGCTTTATTTAAAGCTTCTTCAGTTGCAACCATGGACCGAACCGTTTTGTTTACAATGACAGTAAAATGAAAACCGGGAGAAAAAAAAGTATTAAACTCTCTTTGCAGTAACAACAGAAAAACACAGCATGTTTTCCAATTTTGGTTCAGGTATACTTCAGATAGGAGTAAAGATGGCAAAGTAATTCATTTGGTGAATGAGTTCGTTGTCAATGTAAAATATCATAAATGAAATAACATACAATTTTAAAAGGTAAGGAATAAATACACAAATGAATATGCATTGCCAAAAGATATGTTAGTATTTCCCATATAAATCATAAACTAGGGCACGTTTTTACATAAACACTGACATACGCATGGCAAATAGCACTTTTTTTTTACAGTGCGCTTACATGCACAATGAACAAAAGACTGTCTTCTGTATTTCTGAATTTTTAGTTATATGAATTGCTCAGATTTCCACGCAGCATGGTATATGTGGTCTAATCAAATTGCAAAATGCACTGCTTTTATCACTGAGGTAACACAGACAATTTCTATTTTTAAAACAGTGACAACATGCACCAAAAACACAATTTAAAGGGGAAAAATGGTGCTAAAACTGGGAGCCGGAATAGCTCAGTTGGTAGAGCGCCTGACTCGTAATCTTGGTGATCACGGGGTTGCGGGTTCGAATCTCTGCCGGGGCGTTTCGGTACAGGGGATTTTTCCCTCGGAGTTAACATTAGTTCTGACTCCATTTCCCATACAGTCCTTCGAATGAGACTATAAACCGAGGTTCCGTGTGTGAACGCACGCATAATATCTTGCACACACGTAAAATCCCATCACCAACTTTCGGAAGAGTAGGCCAGTTTGGCCGTTGGTATGGATGACACGTTACACACAGCATGCACCTGCGTAAGAAATGGAAAAAAAGAATGAAGAAAGTAAAGAAACTGAGTGAACGATATTGACTGGATGACACGGGAAACGACTGAATGAAGCGCCAGCTGGCAGCTCTTCAGTCGGCACTACCCAGGTAGGCAGCCCGTTGTGTAAACGAGTGTTGATGAATAAGTGCAAATGGTGGATGTAAGCGCATTGAGTTGAGTAACAAGAAATGCGCTATATAAGTATTATACATTATTAAAGTCTAGAGTAACTTTAAAGTGAACCACACGTACAGCAGACTCCATGAAAATCCTGTTCAGAGATGTCCTACCTGACATTATCTTTGAGTTTCTGAAAGAGGTTGATATTTTTCATCTGATCTAAGATTTTACGGAAGAAAGATTTTTAACGAAGTTTCTGGTACGCTTTTAGAAGATGTATTTTAAAGAGATGTGTGAAAGGGTTTTTTTTTTTTTTTTTTTTTTTTAACTTGTGAGTTGATTTTAACGTGGTGACAGCCCTGACATGGCCCTTTGCGGTCGGCTGGGCTATAAGTAAACATTACCTCACCTTACCTTACATGTTCAAGTCAATTTTTGTGAGGAAGGAATATACAGAGTGTTCGATGCATTCTTCGAGTGGTATAATATCACAGATTGCATGTTTGGCCTTTCCTGTGCCAACAGATGACATTCGTTACCGACCAGGTGTAACGCACACTGACGTGGCTCTCAGAATCATGATGGACATCTTTCAGGTCAGTTGCAGGGTCTGTCCACAGACTATCTTTTAATCTGTTCTATACTCACTGTATACATTTACTGATTAAGTTGTTAGCATGAGTTTTTTTTGTCGATGTGTTACATATACGCAGCGACACACGCATGATCACGTCCAATATTAGACCTTCATGAGTAAACTAGGTCCATCTGAGTAGCCGCTCTATGGTGTGTGTGTGTGTGTGTGTGTGTGTGTGTGTGTGTGTGTGAGAGAGAGAGAGAGAGAGAGAGAGAGATTTACTGATTCGTGTTCATTACAGTTGGGGGGGGGGGGGGGGCATGGAAGTAGGGTCAGAGAGGGGGCTTAGAACAACAATACCCATGAAGTAATTCCTTGTTACAATTTTTCCGGATCGTGGGAAGCGGGAGAAGCCGCGCCCCCCCCCCCCCCCTTCCCTCTTGAGTGATTGTTACCACCTTATGTGTGTGTGTGTGTGTGTGTGTGTGTGTGTGTGTGTGTGTGTGTGTGAGAGAGAGAGAGAGAGAGAGAGAGAGAGAGAGAGAGAGAGAGAGAGAGAGAGAGAGGCTAGTTCATATTCAGGCTGGTTCATGTCTCGTTTACACGCTCGGTCACTCCACTGCTGTGGGTCTATCACGCCTTTAGAAGGTTCTGCGCTAATACTTTTTGCTCTTTTCACGATTCGTTCATTCGTTCGGTCACTCTACGTGTAACGTAGCTGCTGTTGCGGCACAGGACTCCCGCCCTGGGGTGCAGAAGGTGGCTGTGGTGGTGACTGACGGCCAGTCGGCTCACGGGGAACGGACGGCACTGGAAGCCAAGAGGGCCGCCGCCAGTAACATCACCGTCTTTGCCGTGGGTCAGTCACGTCCTCTGGAGATTCTGCCCTAATACTTGTTTTTGCTCTTTTCCGTCACTGTTTTTGACTTTTCCTGCTTCCTTCTTGTCTTTCTTTGCTATTGTTAACTATTTTTCTGACCTATCAGACAATTGTTCTGTTCTTGCCCCGGAGTTTCTTTTCCTTTTTTGTCACAGGTTGTGTCAGTTGTGTGTGTGTGTAATCTGGCGACGAGATAATGAAAACTCTAACACTCTTCAGAGTGGATACTAGCTGCCGTCTCTGGAAAGTATGTTTGCCCATACAGCCTTTTTTTTTTTGTTTTGTATTTACATTTAATTGTTTTCATTTTTTAAGTTCTCCTTTGCAACCGGTATGTGTGTGTGTGTGTGTGTGTGTGTGTGTGTGTGTGTGTGTGTGAGAGAGAGAGAGAGAGAGAGAGAGAGAGAGAGAGAGAGAGAGAGAGAGAGAGAGAGAGAAGAAGAAGAAGAAGATGATGATGAAGCAGTCATGTCAACATAATTTTAGGCTACACATCCACATGACTCATTCGCAATTATAGCTTACTGATACAGCAAACATAACCATACTTACACCCATTGCATAATACATGACTGACAGAGAACGTTATTCTGTATGGCATCTGAGGAAAAAAATCATGGCGATACGATCGCCCCTTTTTAAGACACAGTGCATCTTTTATGTGGAGAGATCAGTTGCATTTTAAACAGAAGGAAATTGAACGAGTCTAGGAAGTTTCAGTGGTCTCTTTGCGTTTCGTCACATAGTCCGAAATGTCAGGCTTGGCGAGTTGTTAAATTCTGCCAACTTGTGTGAGCGATTAGTAGCCAATTTATCAGTAAGACCTTTCACCTCATTGTGAAAGGTACTGCATGAGTCGGAGAGGAGAAAAAAAACCGATCCTTTCGTGCACCAATCAGCGAATTTTATTATTCATAGTGCATTGGGAAAAGAAAAAAGATGGCGGCGCATAATTAGTAAAGGTTTCCTTTCAGGACCCTCACCTTGTGCTTAGTTTGCATCGACAATGAAGTGGACTTTAAGCGAAAAGAAGATGAATCACGGTCTTGTTTATGTACATCTTTCGTCTTTGTCTCTTACATAATAACTACATGTTAAGACATGTAAAGAACCAAACGATTCACCGGCTGCACCTGCTGTGTGCCGTTTCAGGGGTGGGCAACAACGTGCACGAAGAGGAACTGGAGAGCATTGCAAGGGACGCAAGCAGGGTGATGATGTGCAGCAGTTACCGCACTTTGACCGAGCTGAAGCGAATCGTCAACAACGCACTGTGTCTTCGTGAGTGGCTTTTTAAAAAACATTTCTGCAACATCGAGCGGTTGGTTGGATGGCTAGTTGACTGGTTAAGTGGCTGGCTCGTG
Organism: Conus canariensis; assembly: GCA_033310375.1. NCBI lineage: Eukaryota > Metazoa > Mollusca > Gastropoda > Neogastropoda > Conidae > Conus > Conus canariensis. The sequence continues at coordinate 28,635,830 of CM065735.1, read as the reverse complement.
TCAGAATGTTTATACAAACAGTGTGGGTTTGTGGTGTATTGTATTGTGTTGTACTGTACTGTACTGTGTTGTATTGTATTGCATTGCATTGCAATGTATTGTATTGTACTGCACTGTACTGTGCTGTAATGTATTGTATTGGTCGGCTGGTTCTATGTTTGATGTTTCTCAGGATGTTCAGTGCAAACATTGTGGCATTGCACTGTGCTATATTGCGTTGTAAGGTGTTCTGGTTTGTTTTGTATATATGATTTCAGGGGCGCAGCAGAATTCTGTGGGTAGGTTTGGACTGCTGTTCCAAGAGAGACAGCGCGTTGCCGTTGTTTAATACTAGTCATATCTATTCTATCTATCTATCTATCTATCTATCTATCTATCTATCCATCTATCTATCTATGTGTTTGTGTGTCAGTGTGTGCGTGCATGCATTGTGTGTGTGTGTGTGTGTGTGTGTGTGTGTGTGTGTGTGTGTGTGTGTGTGTGTGCACTCCTCGTGGTCTCCCTTTCTTTGTCTAGCGCAGATTGGTTTCTTTCGTCAGATTACGAAAACATTTCTCTCTCTCTCTCTCTCTCTCTCTCTCTCTCTCTCTCTCTCTTTCTCTCTCTCTCTCTCTCTCTCTCTCTCTCTCTCTCTCTCTCTGCACACACACACACACACAACACAACACACACCACACACCATGCACGCACGCACGCATGCACATGCCACAACCCCCCACACATACTCACACGTACCCACGCACATGCACGCACACACACACACAGACACACTGACTCTCTCTCCTCTCTCATTCTCTCTCTCTCTCTCTCTCTCTCTCTCTCTCTCTCTCTCTTCTGGTCAATGCAGTTCTTTTCGATGATCTAATCACGGAATATGAGACGAAAATTGCAATGGGCATGCGTACACAGCCTACGCTCGCGAATCTGTTAATTAAGCTGAACATTGAACTAATCTGTTTAAATACGATTCACTGGTACTCGAGACTGTGCGGCAAATATGCTTTTTACCTCACCGACCAAGCAGCTTTAGAAAGAGATTAAAGGACTGAAAGTACATTGATTGAACCTGAACTCTGCCACACACCACACACACACACACACACACACACAGCGCGCGCGCGCGCGCGCGCATGCACATGCCACATGAACCTGAACTCTGATAGGTCCAATAAAATATTACATTCCGAAGTTTGCTTACGCTGCAGAGTATGGATACACCGATGATATACGTGTGACAATGCCAGAATCAGTAGATATGTTGGCAGTCCTCAACATAACAAGTCATGAACAGTGTGTCTTGTCCATCAGCACCCCACAAAGGGAAGTAAACATGCAAGAAATCTGTAGCAGGCGTGTGCACAAATGAATATTGTATGTTGCATGGGAACACTATCAACAGTTGTTAAAACTTATAACAAATCTGTGACAGGCGCCTGTGCACGATGTCGTAGTCGATTATGTTGCGTAAGTACATTATTAACAGTTGTAAAGAATGTGCCACAGATCGAACGAAAGGCTATGTGAAATGAACACCGTGCACATTTTCTTTCTCTGTTACTATCCCACCTGTCAATTTTACTATTACTATCCCACCTGTCAAATTTATTACCAGTGAAAGTAAGCTTTTAATCGAAATTAATATAAACCACTATACAATCTTAAAGAGCCACAGATTTATAACAAGGCGTGCGAGTAATGTCATTGTCAATGCGTTTATATGTTATCCTGTCGTATATCAAATAGGTACGATCTTACACAGGCACCTGCACGCAGTGTCATTGTCAAATGCATCAACGCGCTATCAAGATCTGTGACAAATCTGCAGCAAAGTGGTGAAAGTCATGTCAACAACAGACTATCTGTACGTGAACCAAACATGTCAAACCTTTAATAAGGGGTTGCACACATTGTCATTCACAGTGCATTTTCCTTTAAGCAGAATGTGTTCCGATGTGCAGTTTTGCGTCTGTGGACGCAAATTGCGTCACGATGCAATGCGTCACGTGATCGCCGACTTGACGTTGCTGTTTGTAGGACACCAAGGATACTTGATAGCAAATTTGGTGGCGATCGGCCTGAAACTGTGGCCGTGTATAAGCGAACAGACAGACAGACAAACTGAGCTTTGTATAATAGATGTACGATCTTAAACAAGCACCTGCACGCAATGTCATTGTCAAATGCATCAACGCGCTATCAAGATCTGTGACAAATCTGTAGCAAAGTGGTGAAAGTCATTTCAACAACAGACTATCTGTACGTGTACCAAATGTGTCAAACCTTTAATAAGGGGTTGCACACATTGTCAATCATAGTGAATTTTCCTTTAAGCAGAAAGTAACAGGTGTCCGCACACAGTATCGTCCGCGCACCAGTGCATTTTGCCAGATTAGTGACAGACATGTCATGATCTGTGACAGGCGCCTGCACGTTGTGTCAGCACATCCTGCCCCGCGTTCACCTCCAGGGCCTGTACAAAGGGGAAGTTATCGAGATCGTCTTCACCCTTTTCCATCCCAAGGCCCTTCCTCTTCACCCCCCAGCTCCAGCCACTGACTTAGCTCACCTCCATAGGCTGAACATCAATGCTCAGACCTTGATGGTCCAGAGGTCTTCACCTGAAGAACAGCATGACAAGGCTGATCGACCTTCAAAGTCCGTTGGTTTGGTGTCCACCGAGAAGGGACTGGACCCAGAAAAGATCTCGGGTGTCTCTACAGTGGAGGCCTCAACGAATACTTCTTCTGATATCGAAAACGCGGATCCGGAAATGACGTCAGAAGGCTACAGTTCCGGCGGGAAAGCGGTTGCTGGGGAAGGCTGGAGAGAGTCGTCCTCTGCGTGCTCCGCTGTAGAGGATGAAGACGATGGGCGGAGGACCGGACCACACGCAGGACCTAGTCTTGACTGTAATGGTTTGATTGTTCGAGAGGCATACGTTGTTCACGTGCATGTTTTGGTCACTGCATTGGTTTTTTATGTCTGTGTCCTGGCGGAGCTTTGCCATGGTCTGTACACTGATGTCACATGAACACCTCTTTTTAGCTGAACGAGCTGTATCTTACTGTTTTATTCTTCTTTCTTCGTCTTTTTGCACAGAATTTGAACACAAAGTGACCAGTATTCAGCCACTGCTCCCCTTCCCCGCTCCCCTCCCCCCCCCCCCTCACAATGTCACACAAATCGCCACACATATCTTGGCTATACACAGGGCTTACATTAAAAAAGTACTGTAGATGTACATCTGCACTTGTATCTACAATATTTATTTTCATCTTTTGATTTTCATGTGAGTTCCCAGCACTATTCCCTCCGTCTTTCCCTCCACCCCTACTGTCCACTCCAAGAGACAAAGACATAACAAAAGACTGACAGTATCAAACTTCGCGGCTTTAAAACCTCAACTGTGTTAAAAGAAAGGAAAGGAAGACGCCGCATTTCAAGTTGTGAATGCCTAGCAGCTACAAAACAACAACTAGTTCGTACACAAACGTTGACCAGTCAAAGAAATCACGCACAGTGCCACACGCCGGTAAACAGCTTCAGCTGGCGGACTAAACAACACGAGCGTCAACAAAGGACCGCTGGGTGAAGGAAGTCCGCAATGAAGTCTTTGGCCTGGGCGGAAGGGTTCTCAGATGAATTGCAAAGTGTTCATCACGAGGACGGGCGAGTTGATTGGAGGATTTCAGCCTGAGTTTAGTCCCGGACAGTGAGGGTCGCAACAAGGCTACCTACGCCCTGGAGGCTCTCCGTGGAAATGGCCTTCCTTAGAGGGACAGTGCATGGGAAGAGCAGACAGAGCATACAGAGAAAGGTGAACAGACAACATTGCTGAAGAGTTATTTGCCGCAACCCAGGTGCTTGACCACGGTCATCTGAGGTGGGGAGAATTAGTGCAGCGTTCATCACTGCAGCGCCACCCGGCTCAGGTATGCTTGTGAACCAGAGATCCATAAACATGCGACAGTGCTTGCAGTATTCTACTGCACAACGGTAGAGTAAAATCACAACGTCAGTAATGAACATTGTAGTTCGTCTCAATTAACTGGACTGAATAAACTGTAGAATCTCTGAGAGACCACAAATGATCTGAAATCAAGGAAAGTCACAAGTGCACAGAGGCCGCCCAGACATGTGATGTCTTCACTGGACTATGGACTATCACTTCATAATCATAAGAGGCTGTTGAACAGGAATCAAACAAATTTTTTTTGACTCGGATGAAATATTGAGGTCACATGTAAATTTGATAAACTAATCTTCGAGGAAAAGTGGGAAAACTACAACAGAAAGAGTTCTTCATATCTTGGAAAATTATGCAACTATCAAAACTGATAGAACAAAAAGGAATGCATAAACGAATATATGAAATACAACGGCTGAGGAAAGTCAGACATTAAAGTGTGCCCATGATAAAGCACAGACGAATGGCAAGAGCCTTTTCACTGGCATCCAGAAAGAAGACGAACTACTGGCGATTAAGCATGCGTTTGTTGGATGGAGTTTTCAGCAGAATGGCTGTCTCAGGCGCTAAAGGAGTGAAAAACAACTGGGGAAGGTTTCAGACCTCAACTTTCTGTTTCAGAAATGCAGCAGGCAACCCAGGGGTCAAGGACAGAAGGAACCACCTCTGATTCCGCTTCCCCCGACAGTCAGGCACTCACAGAGTCAAGGTCGCCAATCAGCGCCTCTAGTTCCGCCGCGGATGTCAGTCATGTTGTTAAAACAGACTCGAAGGAAACTGTCAACCAGTCTGCCTCCGCTTCTGATGTCAAAGGGTCAGGGAAGATGGGGAGTTCCTTCAAGTCCTCATCACAGGTGAACATCTCCAACAGCTTGCCTTCGGACAGTCTCAATGGACTCTCAGGACAAGGGTCATGCATACGGGGCAGCGTTCAGGACCTGTGCCGCCCGCTGACAAGAAGCGAGGCTCTGGAGATCATCTGGACCCTCTATCCCCTCCCGGCCAGCGGTGTGGAGGAACCCCGCAGCCGTTGGATACGCCCCCTGGTGGATGGCGAGCCGGCGTGGGCGCTGCTAGGTGCGTCTGCGCTCTATAATCTGGTCTGTTTGGCCTTAGCCATGTGCTCCGTTCATCTGCCCTAGTCAGAAGTTCGTACCCACGCCATTGTACCCATCTTCATCTTCTTATCCCTCTGCCTGCCCCGCCCCGTGTCCTTCCCTTCCCTGTTACCCCTTTCCACACATGTGTTCTTTCTCTGTTTTTATCACACGCTTTTGTCTCAAAGCACAGGCAATTGAAAATATCTTTCGTTGAAAAAAGGGTTGAGGCGGGAATGAGTGTGACACATTTTTTTATGATTTTCTCTGAGCCAAAGCTGAAGGTAATTTTGTTCTGCTGTACTTTTTTTTTCCATTTCTTAGTTTGTCTTTGCTGCTGTTATTGTTGCTATTATTATGATTCTCCTTTAAAGGATGACTTGACTTAAGGTAAGTTTGAACAATCCATTATGTAAGTACCACCTTTCAGACATTCAGTGCTTTTATTCGCATCGTAACGAATCATGGCACTTGTACACTGCTTGTTTGGAATAAAGAGGCGATTTGATCGTAAGAGTGTGATTGCAGGCGGAAGGCGAAACGACAGAAGATATTTGAATACCCAAATGAATCCCTAGCAATACAGAGAAAGAGAGAGAGAGAGGAGGGATTTGAAATATATTGGTAGAAGACCTTATCTTTAGTGACTCAATTTATTGACAAAGAATGATAGTTTTTTTTATCTTCCCAGACTTGATTTTTTGTTGTTGTTTTCTTTTTGTTGAAAGCCAAGCGTGCAGAGGTCATATTATCAGTGGTAATGTCGTTTAAATCTTTACAATTACTAACAACAAACCAAAAACTTGGTGAAAAGACAAAACTTACAGTCGACGACAAGAAAAAGCCAGTAGAAAAGAATAATGTACATTTCGCTTTGCCGTCATGTCTTTTCATTGACTGATTCAGTTGATTGGTTGATGGCTTGACTGATCGACTGGTTCCCGAACTGACTCGTTCACTGTTTACCCACATGTCTTTTCCTCGTTTTGCAGACGAAGACGTGATCAGCGCCACTGACTTCAAAGTGTGCCTGGGCCTCGTTGTCAAATCGAGGCTGCAGCGGGAGGGCTTCATCTCCATTCCCTCCGACCTCCGAACTGGCGTGGAGGAAGTGACGACATACGAAGAAGCCATGCGGAAAATCGAGGACTACTTGGCCCAAAAGAAAAACAAACAAAAGAAAACTTGGGCGTGACTCGACAACTTGATGTCCTACAGCATAATAACGACTTAACAGCGTACACACGCCAATGATTATATACTGTTGAAAACAGAAGAAAGAAAAGCAACAATTGTTACTGAGTAGATACCCAGCCACACACCTCTCTTTTAGCTCAATGGAAAAACACTGGGCTTTTTAAGAGGAGTTGCACACTGTTAAACTGTTTATGCCTCGAAGGTTTACAAGTCAATTGTTTTGCAACTTACTGTCAACGAAATTTACAAACATGAATCACTTTCAAATGAAGAGAAAATTTACCTTTCCTTTATTTCATAACAGTATACAATACGACGTTACTGTCGTGAAGTTCAGGCTGTACCTGCGTTTGCACGAACTCGACGGCAGATATTGAGTTCTGACACTCGCTGAAGCTCGAAGCTTCTGAAGCAGCCTTTATCAAAGGCACAAGACTGAAACGCCGGGAACAGGACCAGGCCCAAAGGGTAAAAAAAAAAAAAAAAAGACAGAGAAAAACAACATCTCTAAAATCCAGTCGATTACCTCTGGAGTAACGACTAAACGCCCTCTGGCGATAACGTTCTCCACCCACCCTCTTCTTTCCCTCGGCCACACACACACACACACACACACACATGCACACGCGCGCGCGCATGGACGCACGCACGGACGCACACGCGCGCACACATCTACAAGAGAGAGAGAGAGAGAGAGAGAGAGAGAGGGAGAGAATATTTTGTCAACAAAACATTCATTGCCTTTTGAAAGAAACTTGCCTGAAATTACATTTTTGTGATCGTGAACTGATGGGGAAAAGGGCTGTAATGTCTTGAATCTTTTTTTTTTTATTTACCTACTTTGAATTTGACATTTATTTGGAGTGATGAGCTTATTAAGTGATACGAGTCTGATCTTAAAGAATCTTGCACAAATGTTGCACTGAAATAATTCTATTCACGAACGCGACATGAAGAAAGAAGTTTGTGTTTTTCATCTAACAGATGAATTTCATTTTGTGCTTTTTGCCATGGACAGCTGGGCAATGTATACGACAGGTCTATGAATATCAGTGACATGATTTTTCTCCCAAATTGGAAATTTTTCAGGTGTAGAAAATTGCAGTAGATCATCCTTTTTACATAAGCTGGCGGGTCGATGACAGACACAGCAGGTAGGCCAGTTCTGGAGTCGTTACACTAAACCTTAACATCGAAAACTCTTTATTTCGGTAAAGAATCTGCAACGTTTACAGCAAAGCCGTATGCAGAACTGATGTGTTTTTTTTTTTTACATACATAAAAGGTAGAGGCGCAGAAAGGTACGCTGGTGATGGAGAGGGAAAGAGAACATTCTTTGATCTAAGTTCTTCTTCGGGGTTTGTGCATGGAAATTAGCCATGCTTCAGAATCGAACATTGCACAATGCATCACAACCAATGTACTTACTTCAACGACAGGTTTTACCCTTTCCACTGCTGATCTGAAATGAATCAAGTAGTTTCTTTTCGTCCACCTTTAAGGTGGAATAGTCTATTTGATAAGCGTTTATCCGCTTTACATATTTAACGTAAATAATGCATCTTCCACTGGTTGGAAACAAACACAAATGTCTGAACCTCACAAAAGAAAAGGCGTTAAAATCACCCGACCCTCCACCCATGCTTTCATAACTTATTCCAGCCGCAGTCTTCTGGACGATGATTTTTCAGGTTCACTGCGGGGGAGGCGAACTGGAACGCATCTTTTGTTCCCTCAGCATTTGCTCTGATGACTTGCTCTTTGTCGTCGTCTCGCTAAGACCGTTTTGAACCGTCGGCGTTCGATCAGACTCAATGTACAGCTATGCTTTGCCTGATAAGCAACTTTAACATATTTGGACACCTCTTTACGTCTGTGCTTTGTGTGGATTACATGACTGTATGACTTGTGGCAGAGTGTTTGGTGGGCGTACTCAGTACGAAGCAAGTAATGGCAAGCTGATGACTTTTGATATTTACGTCACCGTTTGAAATTTAGTCACTTCCATGTACTGTGACTCTATTCTTTTTTGTTTTGTTTACATAAACACTTTTGTCTTCATTTCTTCTGTTCTTCGTGTTTGACTAAATTTATCAATTTCAAATGGTTATAAGAAGCAATAATTTGTTATTCAATTTGCTGCTGTACACTATGTTTACCTGAATGTACAAACAATTTGAGTGTTGTTTAAATGCCGTTTTTATGTGAATTTTTCCTGAACTTTCTTGTACTTATGTTTGAATTTGACCATCAGTTTGTCATGCTGCGGACTGAAGTTAAACTTTTATCAGCGTTTCCTAATGGACGATACAGTGTTGAACCTTGAACCTGGTGTTTCCATTGAACAAAAAAATTTGTCTTTTGCGAATTGCAAAACAAGAAAACATCAAGTGGATTTTGTTTAAAGTGATGCCATGGAGTACCGAGTGATATGGCACCGTAGCCAGTTATAAAAGATGATTTAGGTTTTATGACTTTTTATGGCGAGTCAAAATAAAGCCTAAGATTAGCTGTCACGTGATCTACTGATGGTACAGTCACACTATAATTGGCTTTAGAAGATCAACTAATGTCTATAATCAGAACTTTAAGTCAAGTGATCTGATGTTCGTCTCAGTAACTGATCACAAACAGTTATTTATCACAGGCGGTCTGTTCATTTCATGAGCTGCCCATATAGTTTATGTGAGGTCATTAATATATACATCTATTTCTGTTGGTGACAAAGCTTTCGGTGATTTTCTTCGGGGCTGATCCATTCATTACATTGTACATGAACAAGCATTTGTTAAAATGGAGTCTTTCTTTAAAAGGAAGAATGTTTAAAGTTTTGTAATCGCTCAATGTCAAGGAACAAGATTTTAAATGAATTAACTTAATTGCCCTTTGATGTAAACGACTTAAATGTTTCAGATTACTTTCGCTGGCATTATCCCACAAAGTGTATGCATAATTGATAAGAGAAAGGATATGCACATGAAGAAATATCTTTCTTGAATGAAGATTCAGAATTGTTTTTAATTTTGCAAGTTGATATATTCTTTTGGAAATACGTTTTCTAAGATCAGTAATATGGTAAGACCAAGGTATGTCGTTGTCAATGATAACTCCTAAGACTTTATGAGATGTAACCTCATCAATCTTTTGTCCTTGGGCATGTAATGGTGCGAATGTGGACTCAATTTCTGCCGCTTTTGTCGTGTTGTGATATGCATGCATTTTGTTTTATTAGCATTGAGGAACATATGATTTATTTCTGTCCATTAATCAACTTATTGATGTTTGTCTGCAGATTACTTACCAGTTCAGTTGGATTACTACTATGTGATTGTAATGAGGTATCATCAGCAAACATTTCACAACAACACTGTACATACAATGGCAAGTCATTTATAAAGATAGAAAAGAGCAGGGGCTCTATACTGACCCTTGCGGCACACCAAATTTTAAGGGGAGTAACTTTGATCTTTTGGAGTTAATTCCAACGAGCGGTTGACGATCAGTGAGAAAAAGAAGTAATGAATTCTAAACCTTCATTCGATACTTTGCAGCTGTCAAGGGAGCGAAACCTCTCACAAAAGGCCTTAAGCGCTTTGAAGCAAAAAAAAAAAATGCCGCGCGTGGTAGGCAAATAGGTGATGAGTCAATTAGCAGTACGCCCTCACCTAGCGCATACGGCCGAACTGTGTCAAGGAGGTTGAAGTGGTCAGGTGACAGATGACACCTAAGGTAGTGAGGACCCTCCCGAGTTCGAACTTCCGATTGCGAAAGGGAGGGAAATGTAACCACTAGGACACATCGGAGCATCGAGTAGGCGCTAAATACTCAGTCAGCTGAAGTTGCTTTGTAAAAAATACCTTGAAGAGCAGGAGTCTTGGGCTTGTTCAGATGGTATTGCCGTGGGGCACTTTGTTGAGGCTTTGTCAGGCTGGCTGAATGCGCGTGGACGTTGTTGTCGTAGCTTTCTCTAGGATAATTACTGTGTTAAAGTGGCTCCCAGAGTCAGCGGGAATTTTCAATGTCCATTTGGTGCCAAGTGGCTGTTTCCTAAGCAATTAAGTAGGGATGTGTGCAAATGCTGATGTGTGGAAGAATGTAGGAAAGGGGAATTCAGTGTACTTGTGAACAAGGTAGTGGAGAAGCAACATGGACAAAGGCATGGCCCAAAGGGAAATCCTTTGTGTCCATCCCTATATAAACTGAGGGAGAACAACGTGACAGGGGAGGAGAAGAACACCACAAAGGAAAGAAGAACAGAGGGAGAGAGGAGAGAAGCGTGAGCAGGACAGAATAGGGTGAAAGTAACGTGGTCAGGGAGACAGAAGTGACAGAGAGGTCTTAGGGTAAAAGACAAGCTGGAAGAGAAAAGACTGAGTTTGAAGTCCAGAGGTGGGTGAAAGAGACAAAGAAGAAGATTTCCACGTCGGGTTCCAGAGACGACCACGAAGACCCGTCCTGAAACTTGGAGCCAGTCAACCAAGGGCGTCACCATCACCCAGTGCTAAAGAGAACTTAAAGTGACGTGTTCAAGAACTGTGGTGTAGTGTGAAAGTGTGGTTGTGTGTGTGGAAACCTGGCCAGGTAAGAAGCCATTTTATTATAACCCGGGATTAGGAAGTATTGATCTTTTATGTTTTGATTATTCCATTTTGTGTAGTTGGATGTTTCATGTGTAATTATAAGTAGCAGAGAAATTGTATTTCTTGTTCTCAGTCGTGTTAGGAGAGAAACGAATGCGTGACATCCCATTCCCAGAGAAGGTGAATGTTTGGTGGGGCATGAGTGGCATATGCATGTATGAGTGCAGAGATAAGCTTGGTGTGTTGAACCTGACTAATAATACATCAACTTAGTGCACTTAAGCAATACCATCACGATTTAAGGCACTGGGAGAGCAAAGGCGAATCCTGGCCTCATAGGAGACTGCTATGCCACAGCAGGGAGAAGAAGCCTAGAACAGCACAAACACCCCCTCCAGTGCACCCAGCCAGCTGGACCCGCGCATCAAGTTGAAAACCCTACAAAGTGAACAACACCATGAATAACCCAATATATCACCTATTCAGCATCAAAAGTATAAATAAATTAGTAAGAGCAGAATCGAAACGACCAAACATAAAACAACTCAGCAAAAACACATGAATGAGCATACTGAACTGAGCAACTTCCAAAAGCAATCACAATATTACAAAGTCATAATTTTGATCAAAAATGTTTTTTAAAAATATTATCAGTTAGTTACGATCGTCTTACAACAAATCTACATATTAAAGAAAACTTTTTACCCTCAGGGGGAGTGGGGGGATTTAATCTGCCAATACCCGACCAACAAGTGGGGACAGAGACAGAACGGAGCAGACATGACTGCTTCCAAGCCATAAGCTCGATCTGTGTTGATCTCGCAGTGGAACTTGTCAAAGTTGACAGCTGAGGAGCACTCTGCAAATTAAATCCTCTCTGGCTATACAAACGGCACACGTTCACAACTCGTCGAAAAATCGTGCGTGTGATAGCAGTTTTCCAACATTTCAGAAAAACCATACGTTAACCCATTGTGAACTAATTTTGTTTCTGTGTGTGATCCATGTCAGCCCAGTGTGGACTGATTCTGCCCATCTGTGTGATCCATGTCAGCCCAGTGTATGACTGATTCCATGCCCAATGTCACTGCCTTTGTGATCCATGTCAGCCCAGTGTGGATGATTCTGCCCATCTCTGTGATCCATATCAGCTGAGCGTGGACTGATTCTGTCTGTGTGTGTGATCCACGTCAGCCCAGTGTAGACTGATTCTGCCTGTTTGTGTGATCCATGTCAGCTCAGTGTCGACTGCTGTAAAATGACGACAGCGAACTGAACACGGGCACACAGCTTGAACCAATGGCTGGCTGACTCAAACAAATCCAAGTTGATCAAGCCATTCAAAAAAAAAATCATTAAACATAATGAAAACCACAGGTAGAAACTGAAACATGAATAGATGTTTATGACATGTAATACATAATGTTTCCTTCATACCTGCTTGATTTTATGTAGATTTTGTATTGGTAGGGTTCGGACTGTTTCGTGCATTATTGTATGCTACTGTACGTGTTACGTGTGAGCTGACGAATGACTGCATGTGAGTAAGAAAGAATTCTTAAACAAGGCAGGGAAGAGAAACGAGCATGTAATTAACGAGCATGTTGTTACCCTATTTGTTTGTCAATCTGCATGAGAAGGGCAAATATAACTTTGTAACAAGCCTTGAGTAGGTGTCTAGAAAGCGTGCTGGACAAAATGTGAATTTTTTAATTGTTGTAACTCTTTATAAAGTCTAATACAAAACAGTAACACAAAACTCCAACCTTAAGCTGAAAAGGAATAGAAGAAAAAGAGAGTTTAAGATAAGGAAATGATCTCTAGAATTAAAGATGGCGGATATACGTGCATACGAACATAAAAGATGAAAATGAAAAACTCATGTTTCCACACAAAGTGATAAAGGTCCAGACATAATTGCCCAGAATTGTCCCTCCACCTGTTTCTGCATCTCTTTCTAAAGTCAGCTTTAGTTTCAGTGTTTTGTAACCCATCCACCACACAAATCAGGCTGGCACACAAACGCGTGGACAAAAGCTGTATAAGCATCTTACCTTGAAAGATATAAATTGAGATAAGTCTATGTAGAATAAAGCAAACTGTGTGACCACAGTAATAAAACAAAGAAGCAAAAAAAAAAAGCGTTATCCTCTTCTCTGTTTATTTGATTGTTTATTCACTTATATTTCATGGGCTGCATTCACGGCTGTTCAGAGCAAGTTACTTAGTTTTGAGTCGCAGGGGAGTTTACAGCTGCAGAGGCCAAGCCGTGAATGCAGGTCAGGGAAAGGGAGGTTTTCTGCAGGCCGCTCCTCACCAGCCAGCTAACCACACACTGTATTCGGCCAACTGAATGTCATCTGTGCATAGCTTGTCTGGCAGCAATGTGTTCGGCATGGTTGAGCGGCCATTACAAATGGGGCTATAGGTTTGATAATTAGTTATTGTCATGAAAAATGTAATATATCTGCGCTCTTGAGATGACTGAATCGGCGAATTCCCAACAGTTCTTTTAATACCAAACTCGACTGGGTTTATTTTCCTGTAGATAACGTAGATGTGGCATGAAAGCTTGTACGCAAGTGGTCAGGCAATATTAGAACAATGACGACACACACAAAATTGTGCAAAAATGACGTCATCACTTTCAGGGAAGTTAATTTTCCATAGTTAAGTAGTACACAAGTTTGATACATGCCTCTGCTCAGACTACAGCAACAAAAATATTGGATTACAAATGTGTGAAGCCTTGTTTGTTTGCCCTTTCACTAAGTGTCTCATTCAGGACGGAAAAATAAAGCTGTGCATTATGACTAATTACAGAGTTTTTGCTGTTGCCGTCTCTCTCTCTCTCTCTCTCTCTCTCTCTCTCTCTCTCTCTCTCTCTCTCTCTCTCTCTATGTGATTCACGGAATGGAGTACTTACATTTTTACACGAAATGATTGTTTTAGTTCAGTACTTACACCTCAGAAAGCGTGGTGCTTCTACTGAGTGCACAAAGTGAAATATTCGAGTTTATTTGTTTGTGATTGTGTGTATTTCCCTCCTTTTCTACCCACACTGACCACGCAGTGCGAGCCAGCAAGCCAACAGCATGTAACGCGCAGAAGGTAGGAAGGAGGCCAGCGCACAGCTGGAAATGCTTTGCACTATGTAGCTGACCGGCAACACTGTGCTGCCGCATGGCAAGACTGTGCTGCCGCATGGCAAGACTGTGCTGCCGCATGGCGTGAAGAGACTGACTGAGTGATACTCTCTGTTATTGTGTTTTTGTTTCTAGTGTCGTATGACCATGTAAACAACCATGTGTGACAAGCCCACTACAGGCTCTGACTTCACGGGGCCTGCAACAGTATCCAAGGACACCTCTCATGCAGGCATACTCCATGACACAGCAGATCCACTACAGAAAAAAATTTCACTGCTGCAGACGAGAACGGGCCACATGGAGGCAGTGCCTCCTACACAGATACCATCCTGACAATCTGCCCAGTCAATTCTCAGTCAACATAGAGTCAAGGGACTTTGACGAATGTGTCATTGACATCAGTGAGACTTCCCCAATTAATCTGTGCTCTTCACTACCATCGGATGTTCAGGGGCGTCAGATAACAGTAATCACACTGTATGTTAAGACTGGTGAAGATGTTGAGGGAACAGTGTTATTGCAAGGTGCCGGCTATCCTACGTTTGGTGTTGAGGAAATTGACCAAATTAGCCCAATTGTAGGTCATCTTTCCACCAGCGACTTAGCAGCTGACATAAACCAAACAATATTTCATGAAAAGATCCTGGCTTTACCCTTCCCTGATCTGGAAGACAACCATACATGTACCAGTCCAATGCCCACAATACATGAAGAGGAGTCCACTGAACTATATCACCACACAAATGTCAAAAAACGGGCAGAACTATGACCAGACATCGATCGCGCAGTGTCAAACGAGCCCATCGACGAAGATCGTCAAACAGATTCATTCGCCACCCTGTCAAAGTGACCACATCACCAAAGATCATCAGGTCACTGCAAACCCTGCAAGAAAATGTGGACTACAACACACACCGTTTGTCAGATGCAGAAAATATTGTTCAAAGCCATATTCTAGAATTAAAAGAACAGATACAAACTGAACTCAAAAACTTTGCCAAAGAGTTCTTCTCGTGAGTACCCCCCCCCCCCCCCCCCCCCCCCACTGAAACCTGCCTGTGAACCTTCCATGTCCACTGTCTCTGTTCTTTTTTCTACTGCCTTGAAGGGAACCAGTCAGAATCAAGCAACGACAACACCACAGATGCACAGATCACCTGACCTGTCTAAGACCCACCAGCCCTCCACCCCTACTCAACAACCCAGTGGTCAACCTAGTCCCACCTCCGTCCAAGTAAAAACACTCTCTGCACCCAGCCTCTCTTCTACCCATTCCCACCGCCCTCCCTCTGGCCTAGCTGACACCGTCTCCATGGCAATCCCGCCCCTCCCAAGTTAGACAGTGCTCCTGTCAACTCCATCCCAGTCATAAATCGTTTCGATCCATCGCCACTATCACCATCATCACCTGATCATCAGTCCATTCCTGTCCATGTCTCCAAAAGACAAAGAGCTGCTCCCAGCCCACCCCAGTGTCTCCAACAAACAGCATTGGAAGAACAGTGGACTGTTTGATTATAGGAGATTCCACAATACATAACATGGATGCACACAAAATGAACAAAGGTAGGTTCAATTTAGTTCAGAAAATCAGTGTGTCGGGTCTCAGGGTCTCTGACATAAAACACTGGCTTGAATTACGTCACCCACCGCCCATGTTGATAGAGTTATTTTGCATGTGGGATCAACGGCTGTAAAGGGGGAGAGATTACAACACACCAATGGAGGGCTCTCCTTTACTCATGTCAAACGACCTTCCCCAGAGCAACAGTCGTGGCCTCTTCCATCATCCCCGCATGTGGTAGACATTTAATGAATCCAGCCATTCTTCAATCTAACCTAGAGCTTCAGACAGTATGCAGGGAACTGTCTGCAGTATTTGTAGACAACAAAGAGTCCTTTCTTGCTAGGAGTGGTGCCCCCAGGAAAGACATGTACAAATCTTCCCTAGACATCAGCCACAAAGTTTTACTCAAACTAGCATGGTGTTAGTGCCTCATCTACATACACTCCGCCCTGCTGCAAGCCACAGATGTGAATACAACACGCCAACACATCGTCAGCCCCATGTTCCGACCAGCGCTGCTCAACAATCCCGGCGCTACGCTTCAGTGGTCACGCCTAAGCAGTACAACACAAGCCACGCCCCGCTGTTGAGAACCCCAGCTTCCCAGATTCTGATGGCCGGCCATGTCAGTACTTCAGTGACTAACGCCAACACGCAGAGCACCGGTCCCCAATCCACTGCCTAGTACGGCACCGCTGTTTCCGCCACGGTGCCTCCCTCCACCCCCACTAATCCTCTACAGGCCATTGCTGAAGCAGTGCGATTGCTACAGGCAGCCTGTGGCCTTTCTTCAGCATGAAGGCTTCTTCTCTGGAAGCATCACTGTTTGTCTATGTAAGAATCATCCATTCCACACCCACCAGCCCCATAATAAAACTGTGGGGAACTAAACGTGTGTTATATGTATAAGTCCTTTAATAAGTGTGTGTGTGTGTGTGTGTGTGTGTGTGTGTGTGTGTGTGTGTGTGTGTGTGTGTGTGTGTGTGTGTGACTTTCATCCTTCCTTGCCAGACTGAGAACTAATCCTCGGATACTACTTGTGCGTGTCATTATGTTCTTAGCAATAATAACTATCTTTTCACATCGGCATCTATTGTTGACAGTGATCACCGTAGGCTGTACTGAAACAGTTTGTGTTCTACTGAATTACTTACCGAAACCACTCGTGTTACTAAAGACATTTCGCCCCATGTTTCAGAAATGACTGAACAGTGTGGCTCGTGAATCATATGTGCCTTCACTGAATGCCAGACTAAATTTGTGTTTCTTATACCTGCGTTCGGTGGACGTGACTGATTGGAGAGCGCTTCATAATATAATGCAACGCATTTTTGCCAGACTTGGACCTACAGACAATTAAATCTGATTATCAGCATATTATATGTGTGTGTGTGTGTGTGGTTGGTGTTTGTGGCGTGCGTGTGTTGTGTGTTTGTGTTGCTTGTGTGTTGATGATTCAATGAGTTGGTGATTCTGTGCATGCAACGTACAGGAATTGTGCTTATTAGTCTTGCAGTATTTGTCCTGTACAACCTGACAACAATTAGTTGTGTGCACATTGAAGTATTGTGATTCTCAGTCACATATTTCCGAACCACTGCTGTGGTAACTAATCTACTAGTTTGTTGTTGTTTGTTTATTGTTTTGTTGTTGTTGTTGTTGTTGTTTTCCATCGTTTATTTTTTTTTTTGCGTGTCACTTTCTTCCTTTTTCTTTTTGTTTTTCTTTTACTTTTGCACTCAGAACATAAAATGACCACAAAAGAACTCATGGCCATCGAGAGATGGATGAGAATTTGCCATTTAAATATCAATAGTGCAGTCATAAGATCTCTGATATTTCGACCCTAATATCGAACCACCAAAAGCCATTCCATGTTCTGGGTCTCTCCGAATCAAGACTTAACACCTCATTAGTGATAAAGATGTATCGGTCCCAGGTTATAATATCGTTCGAAAAGACCCTACTAAAGACAAAGAGACAGGTCTTCTAGTGTATGTCAGTGAATTCTCAACTTCAAGAGACTTTCTCACCTAGAACAGCATGACGTAGAAGCAGTGTGGATACAACTCGCACTGAACAAATCACTATCCATTTTAAGTTGGGTTTTGCTATCGAAACCCAGTAGAAACAGTCACCTGGGCTGATAAATTTGTTACTATGATGGATGCAGTTTCCTTAGAATCTAAAGAAATTGTTTTACTCAGTGACATCAATGTAGATCTTATGAAACAAACAGCCAATGGAGCCAAACGATAAGTGTGTTGAATTTACATCCGATTATAAAACACCCACCAGAGTCACACCAACTTCAAAGACAATCATTGACCATATCTATGTCTCAAATGAAAATAACATACAAGAAGCTTGTGTACCAGTCTTCTCTTCTAGTGATCATTACCCAGTGTGTTACATGGTCTAAACATGGAGTGAAAATCCCAAACCAGGCCACAAAACCATAACCTATCGTTGCTTCTCAAAATTTGACGAACAAAATTTTTTGTTTGATTTAATGAACTCAGAACTTTATAAGTATACAATATTACTGATCCCGATTCAGCGATTGACTTTTGGATCGAAATTTTTTTTACAGAAGTCTATAATAGACATGATCCTTAAAAACAATCAGGGTAAAGCATATTCCCAAACCACCGTGGTACATGGAAAAAATTACAGGAGGCATGCTACCTTAGAGACCTTTTGAAAGAACATGGCTATGAAAAGAATCAAGATCACTAAGAAATGCAATAAACTCTCAGAAGCGCAGGGAAAAAACAAAATACTATCGCGAGTTATTAACTTCCAAACAAAATCCAAAACTGGTTTGGCAAGCAAGAAACCAGCTTAACAATAACAGTTTCTTCAAAATCAACTGTTATCAAAGGTATTTCTGCTGAACAACGTAACACTCACTTCTCTACCATTCCAGATACAGTTGTTACTACTGATCATTCAAGCTCTAATGAACTTAAAGAACTCCATCAATTTTGTCACGACGAAAAAATCACGCCTGAACTACACATTCCACTCATAAGTGTGCACGAGGTGTATCAGTACCTACTTCATCTCAGACAGTCAAGAACACGTGGACTAGATGACATAGATGGCAAAATTCTGAAGCTCTCGGCTCCAGTTATAACTGACACGTTAACATATATCTTTAATTTGTGCATAGATAAAAGTTATTTTCCAAATGCGTTCAAAAAAGCAAAAGTTATACCCATTCATGAATCTGGTGATAATACTGATCCTTCAAATAACAGACCAATATCAATCATATCTATGCTTTCCAAACCTCTAGAAAAGCATTTAATTAAACACATCCTTCATCACCTCAACAAGTACGATTTGCTCCATCCCGGACAGTGTGGTTTCAGACAGCAACATTCCTGCCATACTGCATTAATCAATCTTGTAGATGTGTGGCTTAATAATATTAATAACAACAGATATTGTGGTGTCTTATTCGTTGATTTTAAAAAAGCCTTCGATGTCATTCACCACAATTTCCATATTCGAAAACTGGAAGTATACGGTCTATCAAAATCCGCCTTTATCCTTCTAAAATCAACATTACAAAATGACAACAATGCGTCTTCTTGGGGACGTCTGTTTCTTCAATAACAACTCTTAAGTATGGCGTTCCACAAGGCTCCATTTTAGGCCGCTACTCTTCTCAATGTACATTAACAACCTACCCCTACCTGTGAGAACTACATGCGACCTCGTTGCAGATGACACCACAATTCACACCAGCCATAATGATCAAAGTCAGCGTAGACTACAGCCCTGTCATGCAGTTTGAGACCAGAAGGGAACTCTCCAACGCATCTTCATCCTCTTCATCTTCATCATCCTCATCGTCATCGATCAGCATGAATAAAAGGTCTCAAGTTCTGTGGCCTCCTTCATGCCCAGCTCTCGTGAGGACCTCAGTTTCGGTTTCCTCTGCACATCTGTGTGGGAAAGAAAGGCATGGTGGTAACGCCACCGAAGCCATACAGATGATGAGAAAACCAATTTTAAAAAAAAAATGACGCTCCAGACATTGGGCAAGTAGAAAAAAAAGGTGGAGCAGGATGAACAATTTCTTTTAAGAAAAAAGAAAAAAAAGGACACATATAAAACAAAGCACGCATGCCTATCGATTGGTTGCAGTCAGATACACATGCATTCTACTGTTGATCTCAGATTTTCTCTCTGTCTCTGTTTCCGTCTCTTTCTCTTCTCTTCTCTTCTCTTCTCTTCTCTTCTCTCTCTCTCTCTCTCTCTCTCTCTCTCTCTCTCTCTCCTCTCCTCTCTCTCTCTCTCTCGTCACACACACACACACACACACACACACACACACACACACACACACACATACACACACACACACACACGCACGCACGCACGCACACACACGCACACACATATATACGCACAATTATGTGCATTGCAGCACCTTGCACCATTATCAGTGAAACAAGACTGGTGACGAACGCGAGAAATTTTGATTCGAGATTCTTTATCTGGAGAATTGGTTAACCGAAGCCCTCCATAATTACTTGACCTTGCTACTTGGGGTCATTGACGGTCACGAGATCCGGAGCAGTGTTGCCAGCCAGCATGCTCGACAGACTGAAACCCGGACCTTAACGTCGCAAATAAGGTGTGTACCCATGAACGGTATTTGATATCGGTTGCACGAGCGCACAGCGCAAATGCTCGGTCAACATTATACGTGAAGATGGAAAGTTAAGATTAACCCTGACTCCAAAATTACCAGAAGAATTTTTTTTCTTCCTTCTTCTTCTCCAGTATCTAACACTTTGTGGAAATGGAAGTTATGTTGATATTTGGATTGGCCACGTCGTCCGGGTGACAGAAGACAAACACATGGTCATTCGTGCCGGTTTGGCATTTCTTAAATTCGTTTTCTGTCGAGAATCTTTGTTGTTGTTGTCATCAAATATCACAGTGCAACAGCACAGTGGTGTTGGTTTCGACATTTTGGCTCTGGATATGGAGTAGCCGACCCACCCTGTTCTTTACAGACAAGCTAATGACAAGGTGCCACACTTCCTGAGGCTGCAGAATGCTGGTGTACCTTCCTGATCCGGAGCTGGCTGTTCTTGTTGTGCTTCATGCTAGTGCAGCGGAGGACTCTGGAACTGGAACGGACCTGCACCTGGAAGAAAGATGCTGGAGCTGAATATCACTTGGATGAACAACACTGGACTTGAACTTCACCTGGATGAACAACACTAGACTTGAATTTCACCTGGATGAACAACACTGGATCTGAACTTCACCTGCATGAACAACAATGGATCTGAATTTCCCTGAATGAACAACTGGACTTGAAATTCACCTGGATGAACAAGACTGGATCTGAACTTCAC
The DNA here is from genome assembly GCA_033310375.1 of Conus canariensis. Classification (NCBI taxonomy): domain Eukaryota; kingdom Metazoa; phylum Mollusca; class Gastropoda; order Neogastropoda; family Conidae; genus Conus; species Conus canariensis. The sequence goes on along the minus strand of CM065735.1, from coordinate 28,614,889 downwards.
CTGGATGAGCAATACTGGACTTGACTGGACCTTCACCTGGCAATGCAATGACTGACTTACTGATGAAGACATGGTTACCTTCACCTGGATGAAAGACAATTGAGCTGACCTTCACCTGGATGAAAGACAATTGAAGTTGACCTTCACCTGGATGAAAGACAATTGAGTTGACCTTCACCTGGATGAAAGACAATTGAGTGACCTTCACCTGGATGAAAGACAATGAGCTGACCTTCACCTGGATGAAAGACAATGAGCTGACCTTCACCTGGATGAAAACAATGAGCTGACCTTCACCTGGATGGAAAACAATGAGCTGACCTTCACCTGGATGAAAAACAATGAGCTGACCTTCACCTGGATGAAAAACAATGAGCTGACCTTCACCTGGATGAAAAACAATGAGCTGACCTTCACCTGGATGAAAAACAATGAGCTGACCTTCACCTGGATGAAAAACATGAGCTGACCTTCACCTGGATAAAACGCTGACTGAACTTCACATGAATGAACGACTCTGTACCTGAACTTCACTTGAATGAACGACTCTGTACCTGACTTCACATGAATGAACGACTCTGTACCTGAACTTCACATGAATGAACGACTCTGTACCTGAACTTCACATTGAATGAACGACTCTGTACCTGAACTTCACATGAATGAACGACTCTGTACTGAACTTCACATGAATGAACGACTCTGTACGTGAACTTCACATGAATGAACGACTCTGTACCTGAACTTCACATGAATGAACGACTCTGTACTGAACTTCACATGAATGAACGACTCTGTACTGAACTTCACATGAATTAACGACTCTGTACCTGAACTTCACATGAATGAACGACTCTGTATTTACATGAACTTGACATGAATGAACGACTCTGTATTTACATGAACTTCACATGAATGAGCGACTCTGTACGTGAACTTCATATGAATGAACGACTCTGTATTTACATGAACTTCACATGAATGAACGACTCTGTATTTACATGAACATCACATGAATGAACGACTCTGTACGTGAACTTCATATGAATGAACGACTCTGTATTTACATGAACTTGACATGAGTGAACGACTCTATACCTGA
>CM065735.1:28598787-28603787 GCA_033310375.1 Conus canariensis | reverse complement strand
TGCGGGACTGAGAGAAAGTGTGGTCCTTCCCCTTTCGCACTTTCTCCCATGTGAGAGAAAGTATGAGCGCGCCCCCACACTTTCTCCGATTGTGAGAGCAAGTGTGGGAAGTGCCCCATATTTTTTTATTTATTTATTCATTTTCAATTTCGTTATTAGTTTCTTGTCTTTCCTTAACATCAAACTAAGAGCCAAAGAGCCAAATGATAATAAAATCTAATAAAAAGTGATGGAATGAGACAGGAGTTTATTGTTGTTTTTCTATTGAATGGTCACATTGAGAAATCTTCAGAGTGCATAATCGATCAGAAAAATCAAACATGCAAGTGTCAAGTAGTTAAATCAACTAGTTATCAAATCCAAATGATATAATTCACGCTGGAAAGTAGGCAAACACACAAAAAATGTTGCTTATGTTATTTTGGTAAGTTTATATGGACATGGTATTAAACATTGGCCATGAACGTTACCTGTACAATACTCTCCCTATCGAATGGGGTGACCACGAAGTAGTTCAGTTTATTGTAAAATCCAAATGTTCACTACTTAGGCTACGTATGCTCTAATGATAATTTTATGATATTTACAACCTAGATAACTACTGGTCAGTGCCAAAACCAGTGGTCAGCTTCATGAAAATTTCACGTTTTCACTATTTCACTGCATATTGGTGTGTTATAAACGCTTCTGTACAGTTTACAATATAGATGTCCGGTGGTCAACAAGATTGACCAGTGGTCAGTTTCATGTAAATTTAATATTTTTTCTGAGTTCACTCCATCTTGATATGTTTAATGCTTTCTTTTTTTAATATAGAAGACCAGTGGTCTGCAAGAAAGACTAGTGGTCAGTTTTATGTCAATTTCATATTTTCACTATCTCATTCTGTATTGATGTGTTATAGGGTGTATATGCTTCTTAAAACGTAGTATGACTAGTGGTTAGCAACAATGACCAGTGACCAGTTTGGAAAACGTAATTGCTTACTGTTTATTATATGAATATTTCTGTGCTTCTTGAAATTTTGATGACCAGTGGTCAGTGACAATGATCAGTGATCAGTTTGATGCCAATTCCATATTTAAAAAAAATGTTTGACAGACAGAGTGTTGTTGCAGTGGTCAGTTACAATGACCAGTGATCAGTTTGATGCCAATTCCATATTTTAAAAAATGTTTGACAGACAGAATGTTGTTGTGGTATGGGTGTTTCTCTGCTCCTTACAACGCAGATGACCGGTGATCAGCAAGAATGACCAGTTTTCATTGTGATGTAAATTCCATGTTTTCTCTATCTGATTGCATATTATTGTGTGATGAGCATTTTTTTGTCTACCTTTCATGACATAGATGACCTGTGGTCACTTTGATGCAGTATCTATCTGTATATATTTTTTAATATGTGCGTCTCCTCTTAATAGGATGTAGGTCAAAATAGGTTGTATAGATTCTGTATCAAAGAGATCATGGACACCACTGAACTGACCATGTACAGTAAAACCCGGTTAATTGAAAGAGCCTTTGAACCACCTATGGACTTTTAATTATCCGAATTTAAAATTATCCGCGTGTTGAGTTAATCTAAATTTTTGCCCAATCTAAAACAAACTCAAAATAAACCTAACAACTTGAAATTAACTGAACAAGTCGAGGAGTAGTCTCAAGGAATTTCAATTAATTGGGCTTTGTTGCAGCATTGGCATTACTACTGGAAAGGACGAGAGAGAGAGAGAGAGAGAGAGAGAGACAGACAGACAGACAGACAGACAGACAGACAGAGAGAGCGTGGATTTGGGGTGGGTAGGGGTTTTACGAAAACCCCTTTAAATGTGTGACATTGTTTTAGGACTTGTTCAATGTTCCATTTTTACTTTTCTTGAACGGTTGTCTTTTTTTCTTTTCATGTTTAAATGTATTTTCACGTCATTTTTGTTATTGACGTGGGCCTGTATTCACATCGGGATAGCATGGGGCCAATAGAATTAAACAGGATTTTTGGAAGAGCTTCTACGCTGGCATGGTGCCAATTCTCATGCTATCTCAATGTGAATACAGACTCTGAGTGTTTTTATATTGTTTTTATTTCTAGGTTTTTTTTCTAGACTAAGAAAACGTGTGCGAGAGGTGCCTGCCAGAAGTGACTATCACAAAAGGAATTGGTACAATAAACCCTCACACCAAATTAGAAGAGAATTGTCCCCAATACCCTGAAGTTACAGGGGCCGCGATAATTTATTACCCCGCCACAGGAGTAGAAACACTTCAACTTCAAAAGTAGTTCGCTGTGACACTGTGTTTTTCTATCCGCTCAAATATTCTCTTCAATCATGATGTCTTCCCTATAAGGACTATCCCATCAAAATATGCAACACCCGGGTCCAATCTGTCGCCGGGCGACAGATTGGTCCTGGTGTTAAAGACCAATCTGTCACCTGGGCGACAGATTGGTCCTGGTTTGAAGACCAATCTGTCGCTGGGCGACAAATTGGGCAGGGGCGACAGATTGGTCGTTAACAATCCCTCACTCCCCTGGTCTCCACAGTTACCTCCCTTCTTTTTCCTCATAACTTCGGTAAAGACAGCAGCAGTACCCTCATCTTGACATCAGCTTTATGTGGCACTGCCATCTTCTGCAGGGAAAGACTGATTTCAAATCGTCCCAGCCAAATCTTCCTTTCCCTCACCTGCCACACCCCCTCCTTTCCACACACACTTTCACTCATTATCTCCCCTTTTCCTCTTTTCTCTTCCTCCCACACTCCACCCCTTAAACCGGTCCACACCTACCCACCCTAGTGCTCATCCCCACCCATAATTGCCATCCTCGCCTTGGTCTCCTGGACTGGAAGCTCACGTGCTGATGCTGACCTATTCTAAATGCGCGTCATCAACACCTTTTGATATGTCTTGTTTGAACACAGTATACGTGGGCCTATAGTTTTATCTAAGTTGACACATGTTTCAGATTTTCCCATGATCGGAATTTACTCTCTATCATTTTAGCAAAAACGTAAAATTTATGATGCATTCCCATCATTTTTGTTTTGATTTGTTACTGTTGGAATAAGAAAGACTTTTTTTCTCAACGTTTCGCGCGTATTTGTGGGTCATACCATGCTCGGCATACAATGTGGCATGTCTGTATGTGTGGAGTGTTTGATGTCTGTTCAAGATCTTGCACATATATTTTGCGAGTTTATAACTTGTGTAGCCAAGCTGCCTCTAATAGCCTGATAAAGGATACTCTTGAAACACATTAATAATTTGCCTCCCATTGGTATATCTTTAGGCATTAGGAGATCCAAAGGGACTATTTTTTTCGTTCACAGCGTTAAAGTACTTCCAATCAGAAAAAAGCCTACGCAAAGAAGAAAGAGAAACACCCGAAGGTGCTGGGGAGGACCCAGAGAAGCACTGTCTTCACCTGCATTTAGAGCAGTCCTGTACCACCCTTGGAGGCCTGCGCTATGTTGACGATGGGTACAGGCACGCGCAGGACACTCCATTAAGGTATCAAAGGACATAACTGCTCCTGAACAGAGGTAAATCAGACTACAGGATGCAACTCATAACAGCCTTAAAGTAGCATCCCCATGGGTGTACCAGCCCGTATTTCATGACTGCAGAGCCCACCGGCAAAAAACACCACCCTCCAGCTGTCGAGCACACCCCACAGACCCAACCACCCCTGCCCACGGACAGTTGAAGACAATGCCACTCCAGACACAGCCAAGCTTTCGCCATACGGTCTTATGTGCCCTCAAGAGAGAATCCAAAGTTGTAGTCATTCCCACTGTCAACAGGACTTTCCCTGTGGTCAGTGGGTCTTTCCTCACCGTCACTGGACCTTTCTCCAGGGTCAGCCTAGTTAAGACAAAGAAGAAAAAGAAACACCCGAAGGTGCTGGGGAGGACCCAGAGAAGCACTGTCTTCACCTGCATTTAGAGCAGTCCTGTACCACCCTTAGAGGACTGTGCTGTGTTGACGATGGGTACAGGCACGCGCAGGACACTCCATTAAGGTATCAAGGGACATAACTGCTCCTGAACAGAGGTAAATCAGACTACAGGATGCAACTCATAACAGCCTTAAAGTAGCATCCCCATGGGTGTACCAGCCCGTATTTCATGACTGCAGAGCCCACCGGCAAAAAACACCACCCTTGTATGTCATTAAGACATATCATAGGACCAACATAGAACATAGGAGATCAAAAGGGACTTTTGTTTTTCGTTCACAGCGTTTAAGTACTTCCAATCCGAAAAAAAAAAAACTACGCAAATCAGATATGTGGTGAAAGAGTCAAGTTCCGTAATTAAAATGGCGTCACACTTGCTTGTTTCATCATAAATTATTACTTCATGATCTCTGTGTATGTCCTATGTTGGTCCTATGATATGTCTTAATGACATTTACCTTTCTGCTATGTTTATAATCGCACTACTGCTCATACTTACTGTATATAAAAAAAAAAAAAAACGACGCTCACACAAACACAACACACAACACACACCACACACACACTCTCTCTCTCTCTCTCTCTCTCTCGCTCTCTCTCTCTACATGGATTTGGAAACGATTAGTTCTTTCCTTCTGGGGAAAAATAGAAGCTATGCGAGGTGCAATGACTTTTTTTTTGCGTACAACTTCCCATACTGAAAACTGTGGTTGTTTATTTGCAGGAAATACATACCTGAGAAACCCTTCTCCAAAACCAGACATTACTGGCTTCAAGAACAATACAGAAGGAAACAACAGGTCTTTTATCTTCGCAACATTTAAAGAGCAGAGTATTTCTCGTGCATGTAAGAGACGACAATTAATGGATCAATCGATAGTGTGTTGGCAAACAGTAATTGTTCACCGCGCTGCCAACCCTGTGTCAGTGTTGTTTGTTTGGATGAGACAGGACTTCATTGACGTTTCCTGGATTGAACTCTTCTTCCTGATCAGACGAGCTAATTTCACTTGCACACATCCACACAAACCACACTGACAGTC
>CM065735.1:28586287-28593787 GCA_033310375.1 Conus canariensis | reverse complement strand
GTCATCAATAGTATGTCTACATGCAGGACAAGGAGATTCTGTGGATGTTTCACATTCAAACCATCTTTTGTTCGCATTGAAACCTAAAGTTCTCAACCTAAGTGCGGACAAATTGTTCATTTTTCCAGTTAGATATAGCGAAAAAACAAAATGTCGCTGGCGTGTTATCATCAGGTGATGAACTTGTAAGAGAGAGAGAGAGAGAGAGAGAGAGAGAGAGAGAGAGAGAGAGAGAGAGAGAGAGACGGCAATATCAAAAACTGTGTAACTAGTTATAAAGCAGCCCATGCAAAATAACTGAATACACAATCAAATAAACAGAACAGAGGATAACATTTTTTTTTTTGTGTTTTTTTTTGTTGCCTGTTGTCACACAGTTTGCTTGCATTCTTCATAGGCTTTTCGCAATTTATATCTTTCAAGGTAAGATGCTTATACAGCTTTTGTCCGTGAGTTTGTGCGCCAGCCTGATCTGTGTGGTGGATTGGGTTACAACAACACTGAAACTAAAGCTGACTTTGGATAGAGATGCAGAATAGGTGGCAGGGACAATTCTGGGCAATTATGTCTGGACCTTTATCACTTTGTGTGGAAACATGAGTTTTTCATTTTCATCTTTTATGTTCGTATGGCCGTATATCCTCCATCTTTACATCTCAGGATCGTTTCCTTACCTTAAACTCTCTTTTTCATCTATTCACTTTCAGCTTAAGGTTGGAGTTTTGTTGTTACTGTTATGTATTAGACTTTAAAGAGTTATAACAATAATAAAACTCAACAATTTGTCCAGCACGCTTTCTAGACACCTACTCAAGGCTTGTTACAAAGTTACATTTGACTTCCTCATGCAGATTGACAAACAAATAGGGTAACAACATGCTTGTTAATTTAACATGCTTGTTTATTCCCTGCCTCATTTAAGAATTCCTTTCTTACTCACATGCAGTCATTCGTCAGCTTACACGTAACACGTACAGTAGCATACAATAATGCACAAACAGTCCGAACCCTACCAATACAAAATCTACATAAAATCAAGCAGGTATGAAGGAAACATTATGTATTACATGTCATAAACATCTATTCATATTTCAGTTTCTACCTGTGGTTTTCATTATGTTTAACGATTTTTTTTTAGGAATGGCGTGATCAGCTTGGATTTGTTCGAGTCAGCCAGCCATTGGTTCAAGCTGTGGGCCCGTGTTCAGTTCGCTGTCGTCATTTTACAGCAATCGACATGAGCTGATATGGATCACAGAGACAGACATAATCAGTCCACACTGGGCTGACATGGATCACACAGACAGACAGAATCAGTCCACACTGGGCTGACATGGATCACACAGACAGGCAGAATTAGTTCACACTGGGCTGACATTGGACCACGCACAGAAACAAAATTCGTTCACAATGGGTTAACGTATGGTTTTTCTGAAATGTTGGGAAACTGCTGTCACACGCACGATTTTTCAACGAGTTGTGAACGTGTGCCGTTTGTTTAGGCAGAGAGGGTTTAATTTGCAGTGAGTGCTCCTCAGCTGTCAATTTTGACAAGTTCCGCTACGAGTTCAACACAGATCGAGGTAATGGCATTGGAAGTAGTCACGTCTGCTACGTTCTCTCTCTGTCCCCAATTGTTGGTCAGATATTTGCAGATTTAATCCCACCAGAGGGTAAGAATTTGTTTTGAATATGTAGCTTTGTTGTAAGACAATCGTAACTAACTGATAATATTTCTTTTAAACATTTTTGATCAAAATTATGACTTTGTAATATTGTGATTGTTTTTGGAAGTTAAGATCAGTATGCTCGTTCATGTGTTTTCCCTGAGTTGTACGGGTTTTGGTCGTTTCAATTCTACTCTTACTAATCTATTAATACCTTTGACATTGAAGAGGTGGAAGACTGGGTTATTTATGGTGTTGTTCACTTTGTAGGGTTTTCAACTTGAGGCAGGGTCCGGCTGGCTGAGTGCACTGGAGGGGGTGTTCGTGCTGTCCTAGGCTTCTTCTCCCTGCTGTGGCATAGCAGTCTCCTTTGAGGCCAGGATTTGTCTTTGTTCCCCCAATGCCTTCTCTTTTCACAGCCAGTGCACCTGTCTACCTTCAGAGCAGCCGGTGTCTTCCCTGGTGTCTTCCCTCCGGTCAGCTGACCAGTGCTCTTCGTTTTGGAAATTGGTCCCCTGTGCCCAGTCGCAGGAGTGGACATCCACATGATACTTAGGCCAATAAAAATGAAATAAAAGGCGATGTTTTGTTCTAGCAAAACCACCATGTCCACTAGCAATGGAATCATGAGCAACATGCAAAATATTTGTATGAAGGGGTTTTGGTTCACACAGTTGCTTCTGTACAGTGTCAAATTTACCAAGTGCATAGTCCAAGAAAAACATAGGTATATGTTCATGTATGAAAGTTTTTCTGAGCGATTCACAATCAGGAACATCTTTAGCCTGGTGGTAAGTAGGTGACAAAGTAACATCTGACGCTTGCATTTTTGCGATGTCCTGATGGGATACATTAAAAAATGTCAAAGTCTGATGGCAAAGCATCAACCTGTTGGGGGGTCTGTTTACCCTTCGATTGACTCGAATTTGTCTCTGACATGGGTGGAGGGGTTTTGAAAGGGGGCTTAGCAGAACCTTCAAGTTTTTTGTTGTTGTTGTTGTCTGGTCATGACTGATGCGATCTATCAGTCAAAACCTGGTCAGGTTCATTCTTGACCTCGGGCAAATTGCCAAGTATCAAATCTTCCGCTGTGTTATCTATGACACAACATTCCAGCAAACCAGTGTAAAAGGTGAACATACAAGCACAATAATAAGTGGGAATGTCTCAATCTTGCCACCAAAATTTATACATCTTTGACAATGACCATTGTACTGTTCAGGTTTCACCAATGACTTCCTCACACCAGCAATAGTACAACCAGCATCTCTCAAAACAGTGCAAGGTGTATCATTAACAAGACCATTATAGTGTGGCAAACTGTTCAAAATAACACATTCTTCTATATCAGGGGAAATCAAAGCTTTGCATGCTGAGGCGTACTTATGGGGCTGAACATTTGCGGGTGAAGGGCAGTTTGGACTGATATGACTGACACATCCACAACGTCTCCAAATAAGACTTTGTTTGGTCTCTTGCATAGATCTTTGACCTCTACCTCTACCTGACTGTGGGAAAGATCTTGCATGCTGTTGCTGCTTCTCTTGAGACTGAGTCCCTGCATTTGTAGACCGAGCCTGATAAAACTGATTTCCCTGATAAGCAGGTCCCTGACTGACACAGTTACCTCGCCCTGAACCTCTGTGTCTAGGGGAGTGGTTTGACTGGCCTCTACTGTAACTAAGGTTACTGACCTGTCGAGACTGACCATGAGTCCCTGACTGTTGAGTCTGCTCATACACAATAGCATGAGCAACTGCACCTGACTGTCTAACTAACAACTTGTTAGGATGAGCCTCTCTATAGAGCTCAACTGCAGCACACATCTGTCTGCTGAATCAAAAGTTCTTTACTTAAGAAAAACCTGCAAGTCTTTGAACACAGACTGCAAAATCTGCTCTCTGATTAAAAGATCATGAAGTGCTTCAAAAGTCTTGTTTATCTCTGACAGTTCAATCCACCCGTTCAATGAATGGTTAAGTCTGGTTAAAAAAATGTATGAAAATTCTCCCCTTGTTCAGGCCTCACATTTATAAATCTTTCTCTGAAACCTTCAGAGGTAGCCATGAACTTTTTCAACAAATGTTGCTTTAAGTTCTCATAAATCAAAGTATCACTGGCACAAAGGGAATGGTAAAAACTCAATGCAACTCCTTGTAGCATACTAGCCAAGAGGAGTGGCCACTGTTCCTTTCTCCATCCCAACATCTTAGCATCAAAAAATCTATATAAAAAAGCATCAATATCATTCTTGGCTTCATTGAACATGGGTAATTTGGGAAAAATGGGTACCATGAATCCGAGTCTGATTTAGCATGTTTTGGTCCCTCAGAAGAAGATTTTTCTTGTTTTTGTGCTTGCGCCAATTTGAGTTCAAGTTCTTCTTGCGCTAACAGGAACTTATGGTTTTGTGCTTCTTCCTCTATAAGTAATTTCCTTTCTCTTTCTTGTCGCTCAATCTCTAACCTTTTCTTTTTTCTTCTTCTTCAACCTCTAACCTTTCCTTTTTCTTCTTCTTCAATCTCTAGCATTTTCTTTCTTCTTCTTCTTCAATCTCTAGTCTTTTCTCTTTTTCCTCTTGTTCTGACTTTAGCTTGGCTGCTCTTTCTTTTAGTCTAAATTTACGCTCCATTGCAGAATCAATATATTCATTGATTCTTAAGGATCTGAGATACCTAGTGACTTACTTTGTTGGACCAGAGCATCTAATTTTTCCTGTGGTCACTCCATAATGACTAAAGTTGAACAAGTTCAAGAAAATGACAAAAGAGATTTTTTTTTATCAAACAGTAAACTCTCATCTTCACAAGACAAGTTAGAAATTAACATACAACCACTTACTAGCTTAAATCAGGTCATTGTTTTCCTTTTTTTAAGTACATGTAAGCGCTTTAGGTATGGAAGCAGCATAAGTTCAAAAATGAGCTGCTACTGATTTTGAGCACATTGTTTTTAAATAACTGCTAACTTATGATGATGGGGAGCAAATCACTGAAAAAACAATTGATATCTTGAGTACTAGGGCATCAAGTGAACCTCAAGCACAATGAATGTCCCCACAGCTATCAATATTTATCAAGGTCAGAAAATTCTGTTAATGATGATACTGCTGAATATAGATAAGAATCTTAGTAAAATGTTTTCAATAAAACAGGATGAAAACAATGACAAAATGAAAAATATTAACACATCAATTCCATCAATATTATTCACACACCCAAACAAAAGAAACAGTTGTAAAAAGGTGCATGTGAAAGAAGTGTAACAAGTGTATCTCTGTTTGTTGGAGTGAAATGCAGAGGAAGTCTGTAATTTACATGAAAGAAAAGAAAATGCATGTAATAACCAATACCTACACTTCAATATCACATTCACTCCAATGAAAATGAAAGATAAGGAGAATCACAAACAATGAGGGTGAATGAATGAAAATGAAACAACAATGGATACAACACAAAACTCCTCACTTTGATGATGACAGAACTCCTAAAGGATAGACAAAAAAAAAAAAAAACAGAAAAGAAAACGAATGAAAACAATTAAACAGGAGAGTCAGAACCTAGTCCCTTATGGCAGTGCAGAATAAAAGAAATTTACAAAATATGTACACTGATACCAACCCATATGACTGGAGATGGGGCTCAAATAAATGAATTTCATATTAAAAATTACACAATATTAGAAAACGCTGAACAGTTAGCACACTCTCGCTTACAACTTAAATGGAAAACTCCCTGAAAATGAAACAATACAAATAATAAAGAATACAGAAAGCAACAGAAGAAGCACAAAAGACTATTCGAACAAAAACAAAGAATTGGGGTCACCAAACGTCACAGAGTGGAGTGAGGGGTACTTGCAAATGGATCTGTCAATTCTGTCTGATGAATGTATGAAGGCATGTAGGTTGTTTGTGTGTTCTACTGATTCTTTATTTCACTCACTCACACCACCCTACAACATAGCAGCACAAACAGGAATTTAGCAAGGTGTGTACATTTAATAAACAATGAAAGATGGAAATGACTTTTATCACATGAACAACATCAATATGTAAGCTAATTTGTTTCTGTTGACATGCGTTTACACTCACACTCCCTGTTAGGCTGGAAAAGAATTCATAACTGCACTAATGACACAATAACAACAAAAGGAATTTGTAACATTTTCAAAGAAAATTAACAGGTGAATCCCTCTGGATATGAATCAAATCCCATCGGAATGTCAGTCACTGGTCAGGTGTGTTGCTGTCCAAACTGGAGTAGACTCGCACACACACATAAAAAACACTCCTTGTGGTGATGATTATCAATGTGACCTCCATTGCAGATGCGTTGATGGCAGTCCACATGATAATGCTTCTGAGGCCAGGCACAGGAGAGCATGATCAAAAACAGCTAGTCCCACTTCTGCGACTGGGCACAGGGGACAATTTCCAAAATGAAGAGTACCAGTCAGCCATCCGGAGGGAAGACACCAGGGAAGACACCAGCTGCTCTAAAGGTAGACAGGCCTACTGGCTGTTGAAAGAGAAGGCACTGGGAGAGCAAAGGTGAATCCTGGCCTCAGAGGAGACTGCTATGCCACAGCAGGGAGAAGAAGCCTAGGACAGCACGAACACCCCCTCCAGTGCACCCAGCCAGCTGGACCCGCGCATCAAGCTGAAAACCCTACAAAGTGAACAACACCATAAATAACCCAATATATCACCTATTCAGCATCAAAAGTATAAATAAATTAGTAAGAGTAGAATCGAAACGACCAAACCCATACAACTCAGCAAAAACACACGAATGAGCATACTGAACTGAGCAACTTCCAAAAGCAATCACAATATTACAAAGTCATAATTTTGAGCAAAAATGCTTTTTTTTAATATTATCAGTTAGTTACGATCGTCTTACAACAAATCTACATATGTAAAGAAACATTCTTACCCTCAGGGGAGTGGGGGGATTTAATCTGCCAATACCCGACCAACAAGTGGGGACAGAGACAGAACGGAGCAGACATGACTGCTTCCAACGCCATAAGCTCGATCTGTGTTGATCTCGCAGTGGAACTTATCAAAGTTGACAGCTGAGGAGCACTCTGCAAATTATATCCTCTCTGGCTATACAAACGGCACACGTTCACAACTCGTCGAAAAATCGTGCGTGTGATAGCAGTTTTCCAACATTTCAGAAAAACCATACGTTAACCCATTGTGAACTAATTTTGTTTCTGTGTGTGGTCCATGTCAGCCCAGTGTGGACTGATTCTGCCTGTCTGTGTGATCCATATCAGCTGAGCGTGGACTGATTCCGTCTGTTCATGTGATCCATGTCAGCCCAGTGTGGACTGATTCTGTCTGTCTGTGTGATCCATGTCAGCTCAGTGTGGACTGATTCTGCCTGTCTGTGTGATCCATGTCAGCCCAGTGTGGACTGATTCTGTCTGTGTGTGTGATCCATGTCAGCCCAGTGTGGACTGCTTCTACCTGTCTGTGTGATCCATGTCAGCCCAGTGTGGACTGCTTCTGCCTGTCTGTGTGATCCATGTCAGCTCAGTGTGGACTGATTCTGCCTGTCTGTGTGATCCATGTCAGCCCAGTGTGGACTGATTCTGCCTGTCTGTGTGATCCATGTCAGCCCAGTGTGGACTGATTCTGCCTGTCTGTGTGATCCATGTCAGCTCAGTGTGGACTGATTCTGCCTGTCTGTGTGATCCATGTCAGCCCAGTGTGGACTGATTCTGCCTGTCTGTGTGATCCATGTCAGCTCAGTGTGGACTGATTCTGCCTGTCTGTGTGATCCATGTCAGCCCAGTGTGGACTGATTCTGTCTGTCTGTGT
>CM065735.1:28578787-28581287 GCA_033310375.1 Conus canariensis | reverse complement strand
CGTCTCTTACATGCACGACAAACACTCTGCTCTTTCAAAGTTGCCAAGATAAAGGACCTGTTGTTTCCCTCTGTATCGTTCTTGAAGCCAGTAATGTCTGGTTTTCGAGAAGGATTTCTCAGAGATGTATTTCCTGCAAAACAGCCAACGTTATTTTTCAGTACGGGAAGTAGTAGGTGAAAATCCGTCGTTTCACCACGCACAGCTTCTATTTTCCCCAGAAGGAAAAACCTAATCGTTTCTAAATCCATGCAGTGTGTGTGTGTGTGTGTGTGTGTGTGTGTGTGTGTGTGTGTGTGTGTGTGTGTGTGTGTTTGCTCACGCGCGTGGGTACGTGTATATTGTGTGTATATGTATGCATCCGTGGTAAACTTTGACGGTCGTAGGACATATACAGACATGATGACGTGATGATTCATGATGAAACAAGCAAGTGACGCCATTTCAACTAGGCAACTTGACTCTTTCACCACATATCTGATTTATGTACATCTATTTTTTGCCGGATACGAAATGCTTTAAGGCTACTTACGAAGAAAAAGTCCTTTTAGCTCTCCTAAGACACAAAGAGAGACAAATCATCATTGAAGTCTGCTTCAAGAGTGTCCTTTATCGGTCCATTAGTGGCAGTGTGGTTACACCAGTCATAAAATCGCGAAATATGTGGGCAAGATGCTGAAGAGAAAGCAAACGCTCCACACATATATGCATCCACATTGTATGCCGAGCATAGTATGACACACAAATACGCGCAAAACTTTCAGAAAAAAAAACACAGTCTTTCTTATTTCAACAGTAACAAATCATAACAGAACTGACCGGAACACATCCTAAATTTCACGTTTTTGCTATAATGATAGAGAGTAAATTCCGATCATGGGAAAATTGGAAACATTTGTCAACTTAGATAAAGCAATAGGCCCATGTATATTGTGTTCAAACAAGACATATCAAAAGGTGTTGAGGACGTACATTTAGAATAGGTCAGCATCAACACGTGAGCTTCCAGTCCAGGAGACCAAGGCGAGAATGGCAGTTACACCAGCCGCCGTGGCGAAGTGGTTAGCGTCGCGGACTCCCGGCTGGGAGGTCGTGGGTTCGAATCCCATCAGAGTCTTATGGGTTTTTCTGCCCCGACCGGCTCCTACCCAGAGTTGAGTTTGCTGCGGACTCAGTTGGGAAGACTGGGACCACACAGTCGAGTTTCATCCACTTAATGGATGCGTTTCTGAGAGTGTTGCTCAAATTTCCTGACCAACATTGCAGGTGCCTGTATCTCTCGGGCCTGGTTGACGCCGGGATATATTATGAGAGGAAGCGTAGAGTACAGCCCTGTCATGTAGTCTCAGACCGAAATGGAAATCCGTAGCATCATCTTAATCATCCTCGTTCTCATCGATCAGCATTAAAAAAAAAAAAATCTCAAATTCTGTGGCCCTTCATGCCCTGCTGTCATGGTGACCTCAACTTTGATGTCCTCTCCACGTTGTGGTCTTGGTTTGGTTCCGTCCGTGTCACCAGTATCGGCGAATCCATGGGGGTTGTTGTTGGACGGACGTGGTGGCGCCCTCCGGAGGGACAGCTAACTCACGCCGGCTCCGCGACTAAGCAATTATTGTCGTCAGTAGGGGGCTTAGTAGGTGGTGTCCTGCGTATGTTAGATCAGAACAGGCGCCACTGAACACCACCAAAGTGATTCGGCAGCAGTGCAGTGTCTCTCCGGTGGGTTGCCTCTTGACGACTTGACATTGACTGCTCCCTGTGGATTGCCGGTGCCGGGGCTGCGGCGGGGCCGACCGGGTTGTGGCTGTGGACGGGGTGTCAGAATGTGCGGCGTGGGTGCACTGCCTCTGAGGTGGCGCAGAGCTTGGGACAGCACAAAAAAAAGAGAATGGCAATTATGGGTGGGGATGGGCACTAGGGTGGGTAGGTGTGGACCGGTTTAAGGGGTGGAGTGTGGGAGGAAGAGAAAAAAGGAAAAGGGGAGATAATGAGTGAAAGTGTGTGTGGAAAGGAGGAGGTGTGGCAGGTGAGGGAAAGGAAGATTTGACTGGGACGGTTTGAAATCAGTCTTTCCCTGCAGAAGATGGCAGTGTTATATATAGCTGATGTCAAGATGAGGGTATTGCTGCTGTCTTTACCTAAGGCATAGGGGAAAAAAGGGAGGGAACTGTGAAGATCAGGGGAGTGACGGATCCCACTATACACTGGAAGAATAGGTTCATTAAAGAACTTTATATTTTTGCAGCATTAGCAAACATCTGTACGTTTTATTCCCGTGTAAACAAACACATTTAAGGTTAAAAAAAAAGTACGTTTATGCTTCTGAGTACGCACTCTCGCCTATTCAAATGTTCATCAGAAGTACGTCATGTTGCTTTCGATTGAGATCGATTGTGTTCTTTACCGGCAAACATGAACAACTTCATTGCCGACTCAAATGTGACTTCCTTCCCTATAACCAAGCTCTTTAAATCTATGAACATCGGGTTCATCTCTT
>CM065735.1:28556287-28576287 GCA_033310375.1 Conus canariensis | reverse complement strand
CGGATGTCCCTCTGCTGCCCCTTTTTTTCCCATCTTGGGACGAGCCATGGCTGGGATTCGAACCCATGACCCTCTGGACATGCTCATTTTCCACTTAATGACTCGCGCTTTAACCACTGAGCCACAGGGACACCTGATATTTGTAGGGAAATTAAGCCTTATGAAGTTCACTTTTGTTCCTCCTTGACCAGATCCAGCTTGAACACCTCTCTGCCGCTTCTGCCATTGCTTTCAGGGCTCTGGGTTTTTCCTTCCCTGCAACTGAGAGCTGTTTCATGAGGCTGTATGCAGACGTTCCTACAAACCCCCTAGCTCCAATTTCTGCAGTGAGGACTTTGACCTGATAGCCTTCTCTCCTCAGGCTGTTTGCCAGATCAGCATACTTTTCAGTCTTGTAGATTTGAGCTGCCTCCATTCTGTTCTCATATGGCACCGTGAGCTCGATCATGATCAGCTGCTTGGTTGACTTAGAGTGGATTACTATGTCTGGTCTCATGCCACTCTTGCTGATGATCTGTGGGTGACTCTTCCATTCTGGGAGGTCTGCAGTGCACTCCCAGTCATCTGCCCCGTCCAGCAGACTCTGCCTGCATGTTTCGAGTGGCACTGTTGTTCTTGGCCATGATTTGCTGCCTCCTGCCGTGAAGAATGTTGCGGGTGCTTTTGGAGTCCTGATTTTCCCTTTTGTGGTGTTGTACAATTTCTTTGAGCACTTGGTTGTGCCTCCATGTGTACCTTCCTTGAGCCAGGGCTACTTTACATGAGCTTAGGACATGCTCCACTGTTTGTTTTTCATGGCAGAGGGGGCATGCAGGATCGTCTGTTTTCCCCACTTCACCAGGTTTGCATTTGAGGGCAGAAGGTCATATGCAGATCTGAGAATGAAGCTGATCCTGAGAGGGGCCATGTGCCAAATGTCATTCCAAGTGAGACTTCTTTGGAGTGCATTCTCCCACGTTGTCCATTGCCCTTGCTGGCTCTGCTGGACTGCTTTTTGGAGTCTTTTTTGGTCTTCTTCTTTTCTCATCTCCTGAATCATCATGTCTCTTTTGGCTTTTCCTTTGGCCTTTGACCACCATTCAGTTTTGGTCACCCCCAGTCCCTGTCTGTTGGTCTGTGTGTGTCCTGTTATTTCTCTGATCTTGAGACTTTCTTTTGCAGAATCCATCGCCTCTTGAACTTTCCATTTTCTGCCTGTCTTCAGCTGGGGCTTAATTGCTTCTACCACCTTGTCTCCTGAGTCCTCCAGCATGCTTTGAAGTCTGATCTTCCCTGCTTTGTATTCCTCCAGGATGGATTTCAGGGGTAGTTTCAGCTTTGCTTGGCGACAGTACAGCGCTATGTCAGTCAGACAGGGTGGGACACCAAGCCATTTCCTTGTGAACTTGTTGATTTTGGCTTCCATTGCCTCCACTATGCTGGTGCAGATGTCGTATATCATCAGAGGCCATAGCAGCTTTGGTATCAGCATGAACTGCAGACACCAGACCTTGTATTTGCCAGGGAGCCCACACTGGTCAATGGTCTCCAAGCCTTCCTCCGCCATCTGCTTGGTTTCTTTTGCTCTTTGTGTGTCTTTCAGCGTATCATCATACCATCTTCCAAGGCTCTTGACTGGTTCTTCTGTGACTGTTGGAATGGCCTGGTTGGCAACACTGAAGACCACAGATCCGGCCACTTTTCCTTTCCTCAGTGAGAGACTCCGTGATTTCTTTGGCTTGAACTTCATTCTGGATGAGGCAACTATGTCGTCCAGCCTCTCCAGCACATGACGTGTCTCGTCTTCTCTGGATGAAATCACTGTAGTGTCATCCATGAAGGCCTTGAGAGGAGGCATCTTGTATCCATCGCCAAGGTCTGTTTGTCTCGCATTGTTTGTTGCTGCTTTCAAGATGAGTTCCATTGCCAGCACGAACAGTATTGGGGAAATTGCACAGCCCATTGCAATACCCACTTCCAAGTTGATCCAGTCTGTTGTGTACTCCTTGGTAGAGAACCGCATTGAGAAGCCATTGAAGTACTTCTTGAGCATGTCGCGGATGTTCTTTGGCACATGGTACATCTCAAGAGCCAACTGTATCATCTCATGGGGCACAGATCCATATGCGTTTGCCAGATCAAGCCACACTACGTCCAGGTCTCTCTTTTCTGTTTTTGCTTTTTGGATTGCGTCCCAGATCATTGTGGCGTGTTCTACACAGCCCGCCACGCCTGGGATGCCACCTTTCTGGACTGACACATCCAAGTACTTGTTTTCCATCAGGTACTTGGTCAGCCTTGCTGCCATGACAGAGAAGAAGATTTTCCCTTCGACGTTCAGTAGTGATATTGGCCTGAACTGGCTAATGTCACTTGAGTTTTGCTCTTTGGGGATGTACACACCATCTGCCGTCATCCACTGGCCGCTGATCTTCTGGTTTCTCCAAGCCGATCGCAGCAGCCTGTGGAGCCACTCCAGCACCTTGGGACATTTCTTGTAAAGCTGGTAAGGTATTCCGTTTGGCCCTGGTGATGATTTGGCTCTGGCTTTGTCGACCACCTTCTTGATTTCCGCCAACGTTGGAGGCTTGCCATTGAACTGTTCCTCAGGGTTGGTTGGCCACACCAGACCTTGAATGTCGAGTGGTGCTTTGCTCTGTGGGTCAGAGTATGTTTTCCTCAGATGCTGCTCAAGAACTCCTTTGCCCACACTTAGGGTCCCAGATTTTGGCTGCTCAAACAGTGTTCTGGCAAACTGGAAGGGGTCTCTGAAGAAGCGCTCTTGTGTCTTCTTCTTTTTGCTCTTCCTCTTCCTCGCAGATTCCGCTTTGCTGAGGGCACTGTGTTTTTCTTTCAGGTCTTTCCACAGTTTTTCCAAGCCTTGTTTTTCAGCTGGCAGTGCGGTCTTCATTTGCATCTTGAGGTTTTTCTTTTGGACCCTGATCTTGTCCATCTTTTCTTGGCGTCTGGATTTCTTTGGAGGTGTTTTCTCTTTGGGTAGTTTTGCTCCATAGGCGTCTCTACATGTGGCATACACAATGTCCCCATATGTGGCTAGTTTGTGTTCCAGGGTGCTTTTCCCTATCAGTGCATCGAGTCTTTGGACGATTTTTGCATCCAGTTTCTCCCAATCTTCAGTTTCGTTTGCTCGTGGCAGGTTGAGTTTCAGGCGCCTGGCATCGAGGGCCTGTGCAAATTCCTCATCCGAACCAACAGCGTGGATGTCCTTGGCACTGTGGTTTAAATCCTGGCCTTGGTCTTCCGACGTCTTATCTGCTGATGCAGTGCGCTGCTGCTCATTCAGATGAGTCTTCACACATCCCATCTTTGTTCTGTGGATCTTCATGCCACGGGTGGTAGCGAAACGCTTTCCACAGACACATGGATATTCCATTTGGTCCATGTTCATAGTCCGTTTGGGATTTGCAGTCATGATTGGTTGAGCACCGATGGATTCATCATTCTCTCCCCCTTTCGGTGAATCCTGGGAGCATCTTTTCCTTTTATTTTTAGTAGCCACATGTTTAAGGCAAAGTGGGGAGCCAGCCCACAGAGCCCTTGGTTCTGGTCTTTCCCAGTGTCCTCCGGTCTTTCCCGGACGTCCTCCGGCCTATTCCCGGAAGTCAATGGTTTACCCATGCATCAGTAGAAAGAAACTCGTGGAGAGCGTGGCAGCAGAGAGTCCTCAGAAGAGAAGCCCCCTTCAAGCAAGTGTTTCGGCCCTTATCTCCTGACACTCTAGGGGGGTTGGGCCACACCCGGTTCATGACTCCGGATGTCCCTCTGCTGCCCCCTTTTTTTTCCCATCTTGGGACGAGCCATGGCTGGGATTCGAACCCATGACCCTCTGGACATGCTCATTTTCCACTTAATGACTCGCGCTTTAACCACTGAGCCACAGGGACACCTGATATTTGTAGGGAAATTAAGCCTTATGAAGTTCACTTTTGTTCCTCCTTGACCAGATCCAGCTTGAACACCTCTCTGCCGCTTCTGCCATTGCTTTCAGGGCTCTGGTTTTTTCCTTCCCTGCAACTGAGAGCTGTTTCATGAGGCTGTATGCAGACGTTCCTACAAACCCCCTAGCTCCAATTTCTGCAGTGAGGACTTTGACCTGATAGCCTTCTCTCCTCAGGCTGTTTGCCAGATCAGCATACTTTTCAGTCTTGTAGATTTGAGCTGCCTCCATTCTGTTCTCATATGGCACCGTGAGCTCGATCATGATCAGCTGCTTGGTTGACTTAGAGTGGATTACTATGTCTGGTCTCATGCCACTCTTGCTGATGATCTGTGGGTGACTCTTCCATTCTGGGAGGTCTGCAGTGCACTCCCAGTCATCTGCCCCGTCCAGCAGACTCTGCCTGCATGTTTCGAGTGGCACTGTTGTTCTTGGCCATGATTTGCTGCCTCCTGCCGTGAAGAATGTTGCGGGTGCTTTTGGAGTCCTGATTTTCCCTTTTGTGGTGTTGGTACTAGCCCAGACTACTTGTACAATTTCTTTGAGCACTTGGTTGTGCCTCCATGTGTACCTTCCTTGAGCCAGGGCTACTTTACATGAGCTTAGGACATGCTCCACTGTTTGTTTTTCATGGCAGAGGGGGCATGCAGGATCGTCTGTTTTCCCCCACTTCACCAGGTTTGCATTTGAGGGCAGAAGGTCATATGCAGATCTGAGAATGAAGCTGATCCTGAGAGGGGCCATGTGCCAAATGTCATTCCAAGTGAGACTTCTTTGGAGTGCATTCTCCCACGTTGTCCATTGCCCTTGCTGGCTCTGCTGGACTGCTTTTTGGAGTCTTTTTTGGTCTTCTTCTTTTCTCATCTCCTGAATCATCATGTCTCTTTTGGCTTTTCCTTTGGCCTTTGACCACCATTCAGTTTTGGTCACCCCCAGTCCCTGTCTGTTGGTCTGTGTGTGTCCTGTTATTTCTCTGATCTTGAGACTTTCTTTTGCAGAATCCATCGCCTCTTGAACTTTCCATTTTCTGCCTGTCTTCAGCTGGGGCTTAATTGCTTCTACCACCTTGTCTCCTGAGTCCTCCAGCATGCTTTGAAGTCTGATCTTCCCTGCTTTGTATTCCTCCAGGATGGATTTCAGGGGTAGTTTCAGCTTTGCTTGGCGACAGTACAGCGCTATGTCAGTCAGACAGGGTGGGACACCAAGCCATTTCCTTGTGAACTTGTTGATTTTGGCTTCCATTGCCTCCACTATGCTGGTGCAGATGTCGTATATCATCAGAGGCCATAGCAGCTTTGGTATCAGCATGAACTGCAGACACCAGACCTTGTATTTGCCAGGGAGCCCACACTGGTCAATGGTCTCCAAGCCTTCCTCCGCCATCTGCTTGGTTTCTTTTGCTCTTTGTGTGTCTTTCAGCGTATCATCATACCATCTTCCAAGGCTCTTGACTGGTTCTTCTGTGACTGTTGGAATGGCCTGGTTGGCAACACTGAAGACCACAGATCCGGCCACTTTTCCTTTCCTCAGTGAGAGACTCCGTGATTTCTTTGGCTTGAACTTCATTCTGGATGAGGCAACTATGTCGTCCAGCCTCTCCAGCACATGACGTGTCTCGTCTTCTCTGGATGAAATCACTGTAGTGTCATCCATGAAGGCCTTGAGAGGAGGCATCTTGTATCCATCGCCAAGGTCTGTTTGTCTCGCATTGTTTGTTGCTGCTTTCAAGATGAGTTCCATTGCCAGCACGAACAGTATTGGGGAAATTGCACAGCCCATTGCAATACCCACTTCCAAGTTGATCCAGTCTGTTGTGTACTCCTTGGTAGAGAACCGCATTGAGAAGCCATTGAAGTACTTCTTGAGCATGTCGCGGATGTTCTTTGGCACATGGTACATCTCAAGAGCCAACTGTATCATCTCATGGGGCACAGATCCATATGCGTTTGCCAGATCAAGCCACACTACGTCCAGGTCTCTCTTTTCTGTTTTTGCTTTTTGGATTGCGTCCCAGATCATTGTGGCGTGTTCTACACAGCCCGCCACGCCTGGGATGCCACCTTTCTGGACTGACACATCCAAGTACTTGTTTTCCATCAGGTACTTGGTCAGCCTTGCTGCCATGACAGAGAAGAAGATTTTCCCTTCGACGTTCAGTAGTGATATTGGCCTGAACTGGCTAATGTCACTTGAGTTTTGCTCTTTGGGGATGTACACACCATCTGCCGTCATCCACTGGCCGCTGATCTTCTGGTTTCTCCAAGCCGATCGCAGCAGCCTGTGGAGCCACTCCAGCACCTTGGGACATTTCTTGTAAAGCTGGTAAGGTATTCCGTTTGGCCCTGGTGATGATTTGGCTCTGGCTTTGTCGACCACCTTCTTGATTTCCGCCAACGTTGGAGGCTTGCCATTGAACTGTTCCTCAGGGTTGGCTGGCCACACCAGACCTTGAATGTCGAGTGGTGCTTTGCTCTGTGGGTCAGAGTATGTTTTCCTCAGATGCTGCTCAAGAACTCCTTTGTCCACACTTAGGGTCCCAGATTTTGGCTGCTCAAACAGTGTTCTGGCAAACTGGAAGGGGTCTCTGAAGAAGCGCTCTTGTGTCTTCTTCTTTTTGCTCTTCCTCTTCCTCGCAGATTCCGCTTTGCTGAGGGCACTGTGTTTTTCTTTCAGGTCTTTCCACAGTTTTTCCAAGCCTTGTTTTTCAGCTGGCAGTGCGGTCTTCATTTGCATCTTGAGGTTTTTCTTTTGGACCCTGATCTTGTCCATCTTTTCTTGGCGTCTGGATTTCTTTGGAGGTGTTTTCTCTTTGGGTAGTTTTGCTCCATAGGTGTCTCTACATGTGGCATACACAATGTCCCCATATGTGGCTAGTTTGTGTTCCAGGGTGCTTTTCCCTATCAGTGCATCGAGTCTTTGGACGATTTTTGCATCCAGTTTCTCCCAATCTTCAGTTTCGTTTGCTCGTGGCAGGTTGAGTTTCAGGCGCCTGGCATCGAGGGCCTGTGCAAATTCCTCATCCGAACCAACAGCGTGGATGTCCTTGGCACTGTGGTTTAAATCCTGGCCTTGGTCTTCCGACGTCTTATCTGCTGATGCAGTGCGCTGCTGCTCATTCAGATGAGTCTTCACACATCCCATCTTTGTTCTGTGGATCTTCATGCCACGGGTGGTAGCGAAACGCTTTCCACAGACACATGGATATTCCATTTGGTCCATGTTCATAGTCCGTTTGGGATTTGCAGTCATGATTGGTTGAGCACCGATGGATTCATCATTCTCTCCCCCTTTCGGTGAATCCTGGGAGCATCTTTTCCTTTTATTTTTAGTAGCCACATGTTTAAGGCAAAGTGGGGAGCCAGCCCACAGAGCCCTTGGTTCTGGTCTTTCCCAGTGTCCTCCGGTCTTTCCCGGACGTCCTCCGGCCTATTCCCGGAAGTCAATGGTTTACCCATGCATCAGTAGAAAGAAACTCGTGGAGAGCGTGGCAGCAGAGAGTCCTCAGAAGAGAAGCCCCCTTCAAGCAAGTGTTTCGGCCCTTATCTCCTGACACTCTAGGGGGGTTGGGCCACACCCGGTTCATGACTCCGGATGTCCCTCTGCTGCCCCCTTTTTTTTCCCATCTTGGGACGAGCCATGGCTGGGATTCGAACCCATGACCCTCTGGACATGCTCATTTTCCACTTAATGACTCGCGCTTTAACCACTGAGCCACAGGGACACCTGATATTTGTAGGGAAATTAAGCCTTATGAAGTTCACTTTTGTTCCTCCTTGACCAGATCCAGCTTGAACACCTCTCTGCCGCTTCTGCCATTGCTTTCAGGGCTCTGGGTTTTTCCTTCCCTGCAACTGAGAGCTGTTTCATGAGGCTGTATGCAGACGTTCCTACAAACCCCCTAGCTCCAATTTCTGCAGTGAGGACTTTGACCTGATAGCCTTCTCTCCTCAGGCTGTTTGCCAGATCAGCATACTTTTCAGTCTTGTAGATTTGAGCTGCCTCCATTCTGTTCTCATATGGCACCGTGAGCTCGATCATGATCAGCTGCTTGGTTGACTTAGAGTGGACTACTATGTCTGGTCTCATGCCACTCTTGCTGATGATCTGTGGGTGACTCTTCCATTCTGGGAGGTCTGCAGTGCACTCCCAGTCATCTGCCCCGTCCAGCAGACTCTGCCTGCATGTTTCGAGTGGCACTGTTGTTCTTGGCCATGATTTGCTGCCTCCTGCCGTGAAGAATGTTGCGGGTGCTTTTGGAGTCCTGATTTTCCCTTTTGTGGTGTTGGTACTAGCCCAGACTACTTGTACAATTTCTTTGAGCACTTGGTTGTGCCTCCATGTGTACCTTCCTTGAGCCAGGGCTACTTTACATGAGCTTAGGACATGCTCCACTGTTTGTTTTTCATGGCAGAGGGGGCATGCAGGATCGTCTGTTTTCCCCCACTTCACCAGGTTTGCATTTGAGGGCAGAAGGTCATATGCAGATCTGAGAATGAAGCTGATCCTGAGAGGGGCCATGTGCCAAATGTCATTCCAAGTGAGACTTCTTTGGAGTGCATTCTCCCACGTTGTCCATTGCCCTTGCTGGCTCTGCTGGACTGCTTTTTGGAGTCTTTTTTGGTCTTCTTCTTTTCTCATCTCCTGAATCATCATGTCTCTTTTGGCTTTTCCTTTGGCCTTTGACCACCATTCAGTTTTGGTCACCCCCAGTCCCTGTCTGTTGGTCTGTGTGTGTCCTGTTATTTCTCTGATCTTGAGACTTTCTTTTGCAGAATCCATCGCCTCTTGAACTTTCCATTTTCTGCCTGTCTTCAGCTGGGGCTTAATTGCTTCTACCACCTTGTCTCCTGAGTCCTCCAGCATGCTTTGAAGTCTGATCTTCCCTGCTTTGTATTCCTCCAGGATGGATTTCAGGGGTAGTTTCAGCTTTGCTTGGCGACAGTACAGCGCTATGTCAGTCAGACAGGGTGGGACACCAAGCCATTTCCTTGTGAACTTGTTGATTTTGGCTTCCATTGCCTCCACTATGCTGGTGCAGATGTCGTATATCATCAGAGGCCATAGCAGCTTTGGTATCAGCATGAACTGCAGACACCAGACCTTGTATTTGCCAGGGAGCCCACACTGGTCAATGGTCTCCAAGCCTTCCTCCGCCATCTGCTTGGTTTCTTTTGCTCTTTGTGTGTCTTTCAGCGTATCATCATACCATCTTCCAAGGCTCTTGACTGGTTCTTCTGTGACTGTTGGAATGGCCTGGTTGGCAACACTGAAGACCACAGATCCGGCCACTTTTCCTTTCCTCAGTGAGAGACTCCGTGATTTCTTTGGCTTGAACTTCATTCTGGATGAGGCAACTATGTCGTCCAGCCTCTCCAGCACATGACGTGTCTCGTCTTCTCTGGATGAAATCACTGTAGTGTCATCCATGAAGGCCTTGAGAGGAGGCATCTTGTATCCATCGCCAAGGTCTGTTTGTCTCGCATTGTTTGTTGCTGCTTTCAAGATGAGTTCCATTGCCAGCACGAACAGTATTGGGGAAATTGCACAGCCCATTGCAATACCCACTTCCAAGTTGATCCAGTCTGTTGTGTACTCCTTGGTAGAGAACCGCATTGAGAAGCCATTGAAGTACTTCTTGAGCATGTCGCGGATGTTCTTTGGCACATGGTACATCTCAAGAGCCAACTGTATCATCTCATGGGGCACAGATCCATATGCGTTTGCCAGATCAAGCCACACTACGTCCAGGTCTCTCTTTTCTGTTTTTGCTTTTTGGATTGCGTCCCAGATCATTGTGGCGTGTTCTACACAGCCCGCCACGCCTGGGATGCCACCTTTCTGGACTGACACATCCAAGTACTTGTTTTCCATCAGGTACTTGGTCAGCCTTGCTGCCATGACAGAGAAGAAGATTTTCCCTTCGACGTTCAGTAGTGATATTGGCCTGAACTGGCTAATGTCACTTGAGTTTTGCTCTTTGGGGATGTACACACCATCTGCCGTCATCCACTGGCCGCTGATCTTCTGGTTTCTCCAAGCCGATCGCAGCAGCCTGTGGAGCCACTCCAGCACCTTGGGACATTTCTTGTAAAGCTGGTAAGGTATTCCGTTTGGCCCTGGTGATGATTTGGCTCTGGCTTTGTCGACCACCTTCTTGATTTCCGCCAACGTTGGAGGCTTGCCATTGAACTGTTCCTCAGGGTTGGCTGGCCACACCAGACCTTGAATGTCGAGTGGTGCTTTGCTCTGTGGGTCAGAGTATGTTTTCCTCAGATGCTGCTCAAGAACTCCTTTGTCCACACTTAGGGTCCCAGATTTTGGCTGCTCAAACAGTGTTCTGGCAAACTGGAAGGGGTCTCTGAAGAAGCGCTCTTGTGTCTTCTTCTTTTTGCTCTTCCTCTTCCTCGCAGATTCCGCTTTGCTGAGGGCACTGTGTTTTTCTTTCAGGTCTTTCCACAGTTTTTCCAAGCCTTGTTTTTCAGCTGGCAGTGCGGTCTTCATTTGCATCTTGAGGTTTTTCTTTTGGACCCTGATCTTGTCCATCTTTTCTTGGCGTCTGGATTTCTTTGGAGGTGTTTTCTCTTTGGGTAGTTTTGCTCCATAGGTGTCTCTACATGTGGCATACACAATGTCCCCATATGTGGCTAGTTTGTGTTCCAGGGTGCTTTTCCCTATCAGTGCATCGAGTCTTTGGACGATTTTTGCATCCAGTTTCTCCCAATCTTCAGTTTCGTTTGCTCGTGGCAGGTTGAGTTTCAGGCGCCTGGCATCGAGGGCCTGTGCAAATTCCTCATCCGAACCAACAGCGTGGATGTCCTTGGCACTGTGGTTTAAATCCTGGCCTTGGTCTTCCGACGTCTTATCTGCTGATGCAGTGCGCTGCTGCTCATTCAGATGAGTCTTCACACATCCCATCTTTGTTCTGTGGATCTTCATGCCACGGGTGGTAGCGAAACGCTTTCCACAGACACATGGATATTCCATTTGGTCCATGTTCATAGTCCGTTTGGGATTTGCAGTCATGATTGGTTGAGCACCGATGGATTCATCATTCTCTCCCCCTTTCGGTGAATCCTGGGAGCATCTTTTCCTTTTATTTTTAGTAGCCACATGTTTAAGGCAAAGTGGGGAGCCAGCCCACAGAGCCCTTGGTTCTGGTCTTTCCCAGTGTCCTCCGGTCTTTCCCGGACGTCCTCCGGCCTATTCCCGGAAGTCAATGGTTTACCCATGCATCAGTAGAAAGAAACTCGTGGAGAGCGTGGCAGCAGAGAGTCCTCAGAAGAGAAGCCCCCTTCAAGCAAGTGTTTCGGCCCTTATCTCCTGACACTCTAGGGGGGTTGGGCCACACCCGGTTCATGACTCCGGATGTCCCTCTGCTGCCCCCTTTTTTTTCCCATCTTGGGACGAGCCATGGCTGGGATTCGAACCCATGACCCTCTGGACATGCTCATTTTCCACTTAATGACTCGCGCTTTAACCACTGAGCCACAGGGACACCTGATATTTGTAGGGAAATTAAGCCTTATGAAGTTCACTTTTGTTCCTCCTTGACCAGATCCAGCTTGAACACCTCTCTGCCGCTTCTGCCATTGCTTTCAGGGCTCTGGGTTTTTCCTTCCCTGCAACTGAGAGCTGTTTCATGAGGCTGTATGCAGACGTTCCTACAAACCCCCTAGCTCCAATTTCTGCAGTGAGGACTTTGACCTGATAGCCTTCTCTCCTCAGGCTGTTTGCCAGATCAGCATACTTTTCAGTCTTGTAGATTTGAGCTGCCTCCATTCTGTTCTCATATGGCACCGTGAGCTCGATCATGATCAGCTGCTTGGTTGACTTAGAGTGGACTACTATGTCTGGTCTCATGCCACTCTTGCTGATGATCTGTGGGTGACTCTTCCATTCTGGGAGGTCTGCAGTGCACTCCCAGTCATCTGCCCCGTCCAGCAGACTCTGCCTGCATGTTTCGAGTGGCACTGTTGTTCTTGGCCATGATTTGCTGCCTCCTGCCGTGAAGAATGTTGCGGGTGCTTTTGGAGTCCTGATTTTCCCTTTTGTGGTGTTGGTACTAGCCCAGACTACTTGTACAATTTCTTTGAGCACTTGGTTGTGCCTCCATGTGTACCTTCCTTGAGCCAGGGCTACTTTACATGAGCTTAGGACATGCTCCACTGTTTGTTTTTCATGGCAGAGGGGGCATGCAGGATCGTCTGTTTTCCCCCACTTCACCAGGTTTGCATTTGAGGGCAGAAGGTCATATGCAGATCTGAGAATGAAGCTGATCCTGAGAGGGGCCATGTGCCAAATGTCATTCCAAGTGAGACTTCTTTGGAGTGCATTCTCCCACGTTGTCCATTGCCCTTGCTGGCTCTGCTGGACTGCTTTTTGGAGTCTTTTTTGGTCTTCTTCTTTTCTCATCTCCTGAATCATCATGTCTCTTTTGGCTTTTCCTTTGGCCTTTGACCACCATTCAGTTTTGGTCACCCCCAGTCCCTGTCTGTTGGTCTGTGTGTGTCCTGTTATTTCTCTGATCTTGAGACTTTCTTTTGCAGAATCCATCGCCTCTTGAACTTTCCATTTTCTGCCTGTCTTCAGCTGGGGCTTAATTGCTTCTACCACCTTGTCTCCTGAGTCCTCCAGCATGCTTTGAAGTCTGATCTTCCCTGCTTTGTATTCCTCCAGGATGGATTTCAGGGGTAGTTTCAGCTTTGCTTGGCGACAGTACAGCGCTATGTCAGTCAGACAGGGTGGGACACCAAGCCATTTCCTTGTGAACTTGTTGATTTTGGCTTCCATTGCCTCCACTATGCTGGTGCAGATGTCGTATATCATCAGAGGCCATAGCAGCTTTGGTATCAGCATGAACTGCAGACACCAGACCTTGTATTTGCCAGGGAGCCCACACTGGTCAATGGTCTCCAAGCCTTCCTCCGCCATCTGCTTGGTTTCTTTTGCTCTTTGTGTGTCTTTCAGCGTATCATCATACCATCTTCCAAGGCTCTTGACTGGTTCTTCTGTGACTGTTGGAATGGCCTGGTTGGCAACACTGAAGACCACAGATCCGGCCACTTTTCCTTTCCTCAGTGAGAGACTCCGTGATTTCTTTGGCTTGAACTTCATTCTGGATGAGGCAACTATGTCGTCCAGCCTCTCCAGCACATGACGTGTCTCGTCTTCTCTGGATGAAATCACTGTAGTGTCATCCATGAAGGCCTTGAGAGGAGGCATCTTGTATCCATCGCCAAGGTCTGTTTGTCTCGCATTGTTTGTTGCTGCTTTCAAGATGAGTTCCATTGCCAGCACGAACAGTATTGGGGAAATTGCACAGCCCATTGCAATACCCACTTCCAAGTTGATCCAGTCTGTTGTGTACTCCTTGGTAGAGAACCGCATTGAGAAGCCATTGAAGTACTTCTTGAGCATGTCGCGGATGTTCTTTGGCACATGGTACATCTCAAGAGCCAACTGTGTCATCTCATGGGGCACAGATCCATATGCGTTTGCCAGATCAAGCCACACTACGTCCAGGTCTCTCTTTTCTGTTTTTGCTTTTTGGATTGCGTCCCAGATCATTGTGGCGTGTTCTACACAGCCCGCCACGCCTGGGATGCCACCTTTCTGGACTGACACATCCAAGTACTTGTTTTCCATCAGGTACTTGGTCAGCCTTGCTGCCATGACAGAGAAGAAGATTTTCCCTTCGACGTTCAGTAGTGATATTGGCCTGAACTGGCTAATGTCACTTGAGTTTTGCTCTTTGGGGATGTACACACCATCTGCCGTCATCCACTGGCCGCTGATCTTCTGGTTTCTCCAAGCCGATCGCAGCAGCCTGTGGAGCCACTCCAGCACCTTGGGACATTTCTTGTAAAGCTGGTAAGGTATTCCGTTTGGCCCTGGTGATGATTTGGCTCTGGCTTTGTCGACCACCTTCTTGATTTCCGCCAACGTTGGAGGCTTGCCATTGAACTGTTCCTCAGGGTTGGTTGGCCACACCAGACCTTGAATGTCGAGTGGTGCTTTGCTCTGTGGGTCAGAGTATGTTTTCTCAGATGCTGCTCAAGAACTCCTTTGTCCACACTTAGGGTCCCAGATTTTGGCTGCTCAAACAGTGGTTCTGGCAAACTGGAAGGGGTCTCTGAAGAAGCGCTCTTGTGTCTTCTTCTTTTGCTCTTCCTCTTCCTCGCAGATTCCGCTTTGCTGAGGGCACTGTGTTTTTCTTTCAGGTCTTTCCACAGTTTTTCCAAGCCTTGTTTTTCAGCTGGCAGTGCGGTCTTCATTTGCATCTTGAGGTTTTTCTTTGGACCCTGATCTTGTCCATCTTTTCTTGGCGTCTGGATTTCTTTGGAGGTGTTTTCTCTTTGGGGTAGTTTTGCTCCATAGGTGTCTCTACATGTGGCATACACAATGTCCCCATATGTGGCTAGTTTGTGTTCCAGGGTGCTTTTCCCTATCAGTGCATCGAGTCTTTGGACGATTTTTGCATCCAGTTTCTCCCAATCTTCAGTTTCGTTTGCTCGTGGCAGGTTGAGTTTCAGGCGCCTGGCATCGAGGGCCTGTGCAAATTCCTCATCCGAACCAACAGCGTGGATGTCCTTGGCACTGTGGTTTAAATCCTGGCCTTGGTCTTCCGACGTCTTATCTGCTGATGCAGTGCGCTGCTGCTCATTCAGATGAGTCTTCACACATCCCATCTTTGTTCTGTGGATCTTCATGCCAGGGGTGGTAGCGAAACGCTTTCCACAGACACATGGATATTCCATTTGGTCCATGTTCATAGTCCGTTTGGGATTTTGCAGTCATGATTGGTTGAGCACCGATGGATTCATCATTCTCTCCCCTTTCGGTGAATCCTGGGAGCATCTTTTCCTTTTATTTTTAGTAGCCACATGTTTAAGGCAAAGTGGGGAGCCAGCCCACAGAGCCCTTGGTTCTGGTCTTTCCCAGTGTCCTCCGGTCTTTCCCGGACGTCCCTCCGGCCTATTCCCGGAAGTCAATGGTTTACCCATGCATCAGTAGAAAGAAACTCGTGGAGAGCGTGGCAGCAGAGAGTCCTCAGAAGAGAAGCCCCCTTCAAGCAAGTGTTTCGGCCCTTATCTCCTGACACTCTAGGGGGGTTGGGCCACACCCGGTTCATGACTCCGGATGTCCCTCTGCTGCCCCCTTTTTTTTTCCCATCTTGGGACGAGCCATGGCTGGGATTCGAACCCATGACCCTCTGGACATGCTCATTTTCCACTTAATGACTCGCGCTTTAACCACTGAGCCACAGGGACACCTGATATTTGTAGGGAAATTAAGCCTTATGAAGTTCACTTTTGTTCCTCCTTGACCAGATCCAGCTTGAACACCTCTGTGCCGCTTCTGCCATTGCTTTCAGGGCTCTGGTTTTTTTCCTTCCCTGCAACTGAGAGCTGTTTCATGAGGCTGTATGCAGACGTTCCTACAAACCCCCTAGCTCCAATTTCTGCAGTGAGGACTTTGACCTGATAGCCTTCTCTCCTCAGGCTGTTTGCCAGATCAGCATACTTTCAGTCTTGTAGATTTGAGCTGCCTCCATTCTGTTCTCATATGGCACCGTGAGCTCGATCATGATCAGCTGCTTGGTTGACTTAGAGTGGACTACTATGTCTGGTCTCATGCCACTCTTGCTGATGATCTGTGGGTGACTCTTCCATTCTGGGAGGTCTGCAGTGCACTCCCAGTCATCTGCCCCGTCCAGCAGACTCTGCCTGCATGTTTCGAGTGGCACTGTTGTTCTTGGCCATGATTTGCTGCCTCCTGCCGTGAAGAATGTTTTCGGGTGCTTTTGGAGTCCTGATTTTCCCTTTTGTG
Organism: Conus canariensis; assembly: GCA_033310375.1. NCBI lineage: Eukaryota > Metazoa > Mollusca > Gastropoda > Neogastropoda > Conidae > Conus > Conus canariensis. Next base: position 28,560,521 of record CM065735.1, on the reverse strand, counting down.
GTGTTGGTACTAGCCCAGACTACTTGTACAATTTCTTTGAGCACTTGGTTGTGCCTCCATGTGTACCTTCCTTGAGCCAGGGCTACTTTACATGAGCTTAGGACATGCTCCACTGTTTGTTTTTCATGCAGAGGGGGCATGCAGGATCGTCTGTTTTCCCCCACTTCACCAGGTTTGCATTTGAGGGCAGAAGGTCATATGCAGATCTGAGAATGAAGCTGATCCTGAGAGGGGCCATGTGCCAAATGTCATTCCAAGTGAGACTTCTTTGGAGTGCATTCTCCCACGTTGTCCATTGCCCTTGCTGGCTCTGCTGGACTGCTTTTTGGAGTCTTTTTTGGTCTTCTTCTTTTCTCATCTCCTGAATCATCATGTCTCTTTTGGCTTTTCCTTTGGCCTTTGACCACCATTCAGTTTTGGTCACCCCCAGTCCCTGTCTGTTGGTCTGTGTGTGTCCTGTTATTTCTCTGATCTTGAGACTTTCTTTTGCAGAATCCATCGCCTCTTGAACTTTCCATTTTCTGCCTGTCTTCAGCTGGGGCTTAATTGCTTCTACCACCTTGTCTCCTGAGTCCTCCAGCATGCTTTGAAGTCTGATCTTCCTGCTTTGTATTCCTCCAGGATGGATTTCAGGGGTAGTTTCAGCTTTGCTTGGCGACAGTACAGCGCTATGTCAGTCAGACAGGGTGGGACACCAAGCCATTTCCTTGTGAACTTGTTGATTTTGGCTTCCATTGCCTCCACTATGCTGGTGCAGATGTCGTATATCATCAGAGGCCATAGCAGCTTTGGTATCAGCATGAACTGCAGTCACCAGACCTTGTAATTTGCCAGGGAGCCCACACTGGTCAAGGGCTCCAACCTTCTCCGCCATCTGCTTGGTTTCTTTTGCTCTTTGTGTGTCTTTCAGCGTATCATCATACATCTTCCAAGGCTCTTGACTGGTTCTTCTGTGACTGTTGGAATGGCCTGGTTGGCAACACTGAAGACCACAGATCCGGCCACTTTTCCTTTCCTCAGTGAGAGACCCGTGATTTCTTTGGCTTGAACTTCATTCTGGATGAGGCAACTAGGTCGTCCAGCCTCTCCACACATGACGTGTCTCGTCTTCTCTGGATGAAATCACTGTAGTGTCATCCATGAAGGCCTTGAGAGGAGGCATCTTGTATCCATCGCCAAGGGTCTGTTTGTCTCGCATTGTTTGTTGCTGCTTTCAAGATGATTCCATTGCCAGCACGAACAGTATTGGGGAAATTGCACAGCCCATTGCAATACCCACTTCCAATTTTGATCCAGTCTGTTGTGTACTCCTTGGTAGAGAACCGCATTGAAAGCCATTGAAGTATTCTTGAGCATGTCGCGGATGTTCTTTGGGCACATGGAAACATCTCAAGAGCCAACTGTATCATCTCATGGGGCACAGATCCATATGCGTTGCCAGATCAAGCCACACTACGTCCAGGTCTCTCTTTTCTTTTTTGCTTTTTGGATTGCGTCCCAGATCATTGTGGCGTGTTCTACACAGCCCGCCACGCCTGGGATGCCACCTTTCTGGACTGACACATCCAAGTACTTGTTTTCCATCAGGTACTTGGTCAGCCTTGCTGCCATGACAGAGAAGAAGATTTTCCCTTCGACGTTCAGTAGTGATATTGGCCTGAACTGGCTAATGTCACTTGAGTTTTGCTCTTTGGGGATGTACACACCATCTGCCGTCATCCACTGCCGCTGATCTTCTGGTTTCTCCAAGCCGATCGCAGCAGCCTGTGGAGCCACTCCAGCACCTTGGGACATTTTTTTGTAAAGCTGGTAAGGTATTCCGTTTGGCCCTGGTGATGATTTGGCTCTGGCTTTGTCGACCACCTTCTTGATTTCCGCCAACGTTGGAGGCTTGCCATTGAACTGTTCCTCAGGGTTGGTTGGCCACACCAGACCTTGAATGTCGAGTGGTGCTTTGCTCTGTGGGTCAGAGTATGTTTTCCTCAATGCTGCTCAAGAACTCCTTTGCCCACACTTAGGGTCCCAGATTTTGGCTGCTCAAACAGTGTTCTGGCAAACTGGAAGGGGTCTCTGAAGAAGCGCTCTTGTGTCTTCTTCTTTTTGCTCTTCCTCTTCCTCGCAGATTCCGCTTTGCTGAGGCACTGTGTTTTTCTTTCAGGTCTTTCCACAGTTTTTTCCAAGCCTTGTTTTCAGCTGGCAGTGCGGTCTTCATTTGCATCTTGAGGTTTTTCTTTTGGACCCTGATCTTGTCCATCTTTTCTTGGCGTCTGGATTTCTTTGGAGGTGTTTCTCTTTGGTAGTTTTTGCTCCATAGGCGTCTCTACATGTGGCATACACAATGTCCCCATATGTGGCTATTTGTGTTCCAGGGTGCTTTTCCCTATCAGTGCATCGAGTCTTTGGACGATTTTTGCATCCAGTTTCCCCAATCTTCAGTTTCGTTTTTCTCGTGGCAGGTTGAGTTTCAGGCGCCTGGCATCGAGGGCCTGTGCAAATTCCTCATCCGAACCAACAGCGTGGATGTCCTTGGCACTGTGGTTAAATCCTGGCCTTGGTCTTCCGACGTCTTATCTGCTGATGCAGTGCGCTGCTGCTCATTCAGATGAGTCTTCACACATCCCATCTTTGTTCTGGTGGATCTTCATGCCACGGGTGGGTAGCGAAACGCTTTCCACAGACACATGGAATTCCATTTGGTCCAGTTTCATAGTCCGTTTGGGATTGCAGTCATGATTGGTTGAGCACCGATGGATTCATCATTCTCTCCCCCTTTCGGTGAATCCTGGGGGCATCTTTTCCTTTTATTTTTAGTAGCCACATTGTTTAAGGCAAAGTGGGGAGCCAGCCCACAGAGCCCTTGGTTCTGGTCTTTCCCAGTGTCCTCCGGCTTTCCCGACGTCCTCCGGCCTAATTCCCGGAAGTCAATGGTTTACCCATGCATCAGTAAAAGAAACTCGTGGAGAGCGTGGCAGCAGAGAGTCCTCAGAAGAGAAGCCCCCTTCAGCAAGTGTTTCGGCCCTTATCTCCTGCACTCTAGGGGGTTGGGCCACACCCGGTCATGACTCCGGATGTCCCTCTGCTGCCCCCTTTTTTTCCCATCTTGGACGAGCCATGCTGGATTCGAAACCCATGACCCCTGGACATGCTCATTTTCCACTTAATGACTCGCGCTTTAACCACTGAGCCACAGGGACACCTGATATTTTGTAGGGAAAATTAAGCCTTATGAAGTTCACTTTTGTTCCTCCTTGACCAGATCCAGCTTGAACACCTCTGTGCCGCTTCTGCCATTGCTTTCAGGGTCGGTTTTTTCCTTCCCTGCAACGAGAGTGTTTCATGGGCTTATGCAACGTTCTACAAACCCCTAGCTCCAACTGCAGTGAGGACTTTGACCAAGCCTTCTCTCCCAGGCTTTTGCCAGATCAGCAACTTTTTCAGTCTTGTAGATTTGAGTGCCTCCATTCTGTTCCATATGGCACCGTGAGCGATATGATCGTGCTTGGTTGACTTGATGGATCTAGTTGGTCTCATCCACTCTTGCTATGAACGTGGGTGGGCCCTTTCATTCTGGGAGGTCCAGGCACTCCCGTCATCTGCCCCGTGCAGACTCTGTGCATGTTTGAGGGCACTGTTGTCTTGGCCATGATTGCTGCCTCCCGCCGTGAAGAATGTTGCGGGTGCTTTTGGGTCCTGATTTTTCCCTTTTGTGGTGTTGGTACTGCCCAGAACTTGACAATTTCTTTGACACTTTTGTGCCTCCATGTGTACCTTCTTGAGCCAGGGTACTTTACAGGCTTAGGACATGCCCCTGTTTGTTTTTTCATGGCAAGGGGCAGAGGAACGCTGTTTTCCCCCACTTCACCAGGTTTTGCATTTGAAGGGCGAAGGTCATTGCAGACTGAGAATGAAGCTGATCCTGAGAGGGGCCAGTCCAAATTATTCATGAGATTCTTTGGAGGCATTCCCCAGGTCCATTGCCCTTGCTGGCTTGCTGGATGCTTTTTGGAGGTTTTTTTGGTCTTCTTCTTTCTTCTCTGAATCTCATGTCTCTTTTGGCTTTTTCCTTTGGCCTTTGACCACCATTCAGTTTTGGTCACCCCCCATCCCTGCTGTTGGTCTGGTGGTCCTTTTTTCCTGATCTTGAGACTTTCTTTTTCAGAATCCATCGCCTTTGAACTTTCCATTTCTGCCTGTCTTCAGCTGGGGCTTAATTGTTCACCACCTTGTCTCCGAG
>CM065735.1:28552789-28556187 GCA_033310375.1 Conus canariensis | reverse complement strand
CGACAAAACAGCTGCAAAAGAAACGCTCAACTGCGATATAATGGTTCGCTGATATACCGTTTTGTGTGTGTTAATCAGAATCTGTGTGTGTGTGTGTGTGTGTGTGTGTGTGTGTGTGTGTGTGTGTGTGTGTGTGTGTGTGTGTGTGTTTTCTATGTGTATAGAAAGATGTATTTGCTTTAAACTGGATTTCTACTTTGTCTAAAATATATCTCAAAGCTCAGCAGATAAGATACAGCGTATACATGAACTAATCATCACAACATCAAAGAAGGGCCCATCAGTAGCATGGATCGTTTTCTTTTTTTCTTCACAGAATTTACTCAATTTTTTTTTTTTTTTTTTTTTTTTTGGGGGGGGGGGGGCACATTTTCCGCTCTCTGAAAGATATTTTACTTTGTTAACTTAGGAAACTAATCAATATTTCATTCATACGATTTTTTTCTCCAGAAAATGAGTTTTCGTCACACTCCCGTTTGAAAAATTTCTCAGAAAGTGTTTCATATGTTCTGAATCTAGCACATGCAAATAACCCCCTGCCCCCCCCCCCCCCCCCCCCCCCCACACACACACACACACACACAAAACAAGATCTGTTCTAAAATATTATTTGTAACTCTATCTGTGTCAGAGAATCAAATGTTTTCGATGCCAATGATACTTTTTATGAAAAAAAGGCGTTCCATTAAAACGTCAAAGGAATGATTGCTCCCTGGCAGATACAAGTGTGTGATGGCCATTGGACACAACACAACAGACAGTCGAGCAAGCGCTTAATGGGTGTACCGGCCCTTATTTCATGACTGCAGAGCCCACCGGCAAAAAAAGGAAAGAAAAGAAAGAAAGAAAAAAAAACCCAACCATGAAACAAACTGCGGCGCACCATCCCACAAACCCAGTCGTTGCTGCTTCGCTGACAGGTAAGACAAGCACAACTCCAGTCACTGCCAAGCTTTCTCCATATGGTTGCAGGTTTTCCTGCTGTCGCCAGGAATCTCCCTGTGGTCAGCTGGTCTTTCCTTAACCTTCACTGAGCCTTTCCCCAAAGTTGGCTAAAAGGCAAAGAAGAAAGAGGCACCCCAAGGTGCCGGTGGCACCCCGAGAAACAGTGTCCTTATCTGATGAACCAGTTTGCTGTTCTTTGACAGCGGTGAGAACTTTTGCGTCATCAGTTTCGTATCATGTACCAATAGGATGATATTACGTACCGGAATTAGTAGATTTACAGCAAGTATTATGGTACAGGCATGCGAGAGGTAGAAAAAGATGTGATAATCGCTGATCGATCTCACCCACAGAGACGTGATAATCACTGATCAATCTCTCCCACAGGCAATATCATTATCCACAGGAAATCGATCAGTGCTATTGTTTCAAACCGAAAATCCAGAAATTTGTCTTTGATGTAGACAGACCCGTGGAGATCCCGGCAGTTCAAAACGACTGCGAGGTACCATCTGACTGACTGTGGTGCTGCTCATCTGCTGTTTTATCGGCACGCTTCGACTTTTGATTCGGAGACTCAAAACTGTGGAGGGGTACCATGTTTCTCTTCAAATCAAATGGGTTTTTCTGACTGTCAGTGTGGTTTGTGTGGATGTGTGGAAGTGAAATTAGCTCGTCTGATCAGGAAGAAGAGTTCAATCCAGGAAACGTCAATGAAGTCCTGTCTCATCCAAACAAGCAACACTGACACAGGGTTGGCAGCGCGATGAACAATTACTGTTTCCCAACACACTATCGATTGATCCATTAATTGTCGTCTCTTACATGCACGACAAACACTCTGCTCTTTCAAAGTTGCCAAGATAAAGGACCTGTTGTTTCCCTCTGTATCGTTCTTGAAGCCAGTAATGTCTGGTTTTCGAGAAGGATTTCTCAGAGATGTATTTCCTGCAAAACAGCCAACGTTATTTTTCAGTACGGGAAGTAGTAGGTGAAAATCCGTCGTTTCACCACGCACAGCTTCTATTTTCCCCAGAAGGAAAAAACCTAATCGTTTCTAAATCCATGCAGTGTGTGTGTGTGTGTGTGTGTGTGTGTGTGTGTGTGTGTGTGTGTGTGTGTTTGCTCACGCGCGTGGGTACGTGTATATTGTGTGTATATGTATGCATCCGTGGTAAACTTTGACGGTCGTAGGACATATACAGACATGATGACGTGATGATTCATGATGAAACAAGCAAGTGACGCCATTTCAACTAGGCAACTTGACTCTTTCACCACATATCTGATTTATGTACATCTATTTTTTGCCGGATACGAAATGCTTTAAGGCTACTTACGAAGAAAAAGTCCTTTTAGCTCTCCTAAGACACAAAGAGAGACAAATCATCATTGAAGTCTGCTTCAAGAGTGTCCTTTATCGGTCCATTAGTGGCAGTGTGGTTACACCAGTTATAAAATCGCGAAATATGTGCGCAAGATGCTGAAGAGAAAGCAAACGCTCCACACATATATGCATCCACATTGTATGCCGAGCATAGTATGACACACAAATACGCGCAAAACTTTCAGAAAAAAAAACACAGTCTTTCTTATTTCAACAGTAACAAATCATAACAGAACTGACCGGAACACATCCTAAATTTCACGTTTTTGCTATAATGATAGAGAGTAAATTCCGATCATGGGAAAATTGGAAACATTTGTCAACTTAGATAAAGCAATAGGCCCATGTATATTGTGTTCAAACAAGACATATCAAAAGGTGTTGAGGACGTACATTTAGAATAGGTCAGCATCAACACGTGAGCTTCCAGTCCAGGAGACCAAGGCGAGAATGGCAGTTACACCAGCCGCCGTGGCGAAGTGGTTAGCGTCGCGGACTCCCGGCTGGGAGGTCGTGGGTTCGAATCCCATCAGAGTCTTATGGGTTTTTCTGCCCCGACCGGCTCCTACCCAGAGTTGAGTTTGCTGCGGACTCAGTTGGGAAGACTGGGACCACACAGTCGAGTTTCATCCACTTAATGGATGCGTTTCTGAGAGTGTTGCTCAAATTTCCTGACCAACATTGCAGGTGCCTGTATCTCTCGGGCCTGGTTGACGCCGGGATATATTATGAGAGGAAGCGTAGAGTACAGCCCTGTCATGTAGTCTCAGACCGAAATGGAAATCCGTAGCATCATCTTAATCATCCTCGTTCTCATCGATCAGCATTAAAAAAAAAAAAATCTCAAATTCTGTGGCCCTTCATGCCCTGCTGTCATGGTGACCTCAATTTCGATGTCCTCTCCACGTTGTGGTCTTGGTTTGGTTCCGTCCGTGTCACCAGTATCGGCGAATCCATGGGGGTTGTTGTTGGACGGACGTGGTGGCGCCCTCCGGAGGGACAGCTAACTCACGCCGGCTCCGCGACTAAGCAATTATTGTCAGTAGGGGGCTTAGTAGGTGGTGTC
>CM065735.1:28540289-28545289 GCA_033310375.1 Conus canariensis | reverse complement strand
TTGAAGAGGAGAGCACAGAGATTGAGAACCAGTGGCAACATACCAGGAAACTTTGGCATGAGAACTGTGAGGAGGTACTTGGAAAGAAGAAAACCGAACACAAGAGTGGATCTCTGATGATACTGTTCAGAAACTGAACAAAAGGAAAGAGGAGAAAGCCACACTGAACATGAGCCAGACAAGATCAAGCAAAGCACAAGCCCAAGAAGACTACACCCAGGCGGACAAAGAAGTGAAGAAAAGTGTAAAGAAAGATAAGAAGGACTTCATCGACAGACTTGTCAGACAAACAGAAGATGCTGCGGGACAGGGCAATATGAGAGAGCTGTACACCACCACAAAGAAGCTGGCGGGCAAGTTCCAACAGACTGGCAAGCCAGTCAAAGACAAGAACGGAAAGATCCTTACAACAACAGAAGACCAACTGAAGCGATGGGCAAAGCACTTCACGGAATTACTAAACCGTCCCACCCCAGGAGCACCACCCGACATCCCACCAGCAGACACAGAATTGCCCATCAACTGTGAGAAACCACCTAAAGCAGAGATCAGAAAGGCCATCCTGACACTGCGGAATGGAAGGCAGCAGGACCTGATGAGATCCCAGCAGAAGCCATTAGAGCGGATGTTGGTATAGCTGTCAACTTGCTGCACTGCCTCCTCGGCAAGATATGGGAAAAAGAAAACATCCCAGCAGAGTGGAGGGAAGGCATTGTTATCAAACTGCCAAAGAAAGGAGACCTTACCAACTGTAGTAACTATAGAGGGATCATGCTCCTGTCAGTGTCAGGCAAAGTTCTAAACAAAGTCTTATTGGAGAGGATGAAGGAAGCAGTTGACCCAAAGCTCCGAGACCAGCAGGCGGGCTTCCGGCGAAACAGATCCTGTGCCGATCAGATCGCCAGCCTCAGGATCATCATCGAACAGTCCTTGGAGTGGAACTCGCCCCTCTACATCAACTTAATCGACTATGAAAAGGCCTTCGACAGTGTAGATAGAGAGACACTGTGGAAGCTACTGAAGCACTACAGGAATACCAGAGAAGATCATCTCTCTCATCCGGTGCGCCTGTCAGGATAGGAACTGCAGGGTGGCTCATGCAGGCCAGTTGTCAGACGGTTTTGAGGTGAAGCCAGGAGTGCGCCAGGGATGTCTGTTGTCACCTTTCCTCTTCCTCCCGGTCATCAACTGGATCATGAAGACCACAACAACAGGCGGGAACAGTGGGATACAATGGACACTCTGGACACAGCTAGATGACCTTGACTTTGCTGACGTCCTGGCACTCCTCTCCCACAGTCACACACAGATGCAGGACAAGACCACCCGCCTTGAGACAACATCAGCCGGAACAGGGCTCAAGATATACAAGAAGAAGACCGAGCTGATGAAAATCAACACCACAGACAGCAGCCCAGTCACAGTCGGAGGCGAGGCCATCATGGAAGTAGATTCCTTTGTCTACTTGGGAAGCGTAGTTGACAAGCAGGGGGGCACCGACCGAGACATCATAGCCAGGATAGGTAAGGCGCGATCAGCATTCATCGTGCTAAAGAACATCTGGGCCTCAGCAGAGATCAGGACGATAAAATTACGTATCTTCAATTCAAACGTGAAGTCGGTTATGCTCTATGGCTGCGAGACTTGGAGAATGACCAAGGCAGTGCAGCAAAAAATTCAGACCTTCATCAACACCTGTCTGAGGCGCATCTTCAAAATCAGATGACCAGAGAAGATCAACAATGAAGATCTATGGAAGCAAGCAGGACAGGAGCCAGTGCCAAGCAGATTCTGCCGAGGACGTGGGGCTGGACTGCACACACTCTCAGGAAGCCAACTTCGAGCACCACATGTCAAGCCCTGATATGGAACCCGCAGGGGAAAAGGAAGAGAGGCCAACCTCGCAGCAGCTGGAGGCGAGACACTGAGGCAGAGATGAAGAGGCAGGGGACCAACTGGACAGGCATTCAGCGAGCAGCTCAGAACCGAGTGCGATGGCGGAATGTTGTCGATGGCCTATGCTCACCCTTGAGCTATGGGCCTAAGTAAGTAAGTACCCTTTTAAAATTCTCTCTCTCTCTCTCTCTCTCTCTCTCTCTCTCTCTCTCTCTCTCTCTCTCTCTCTCTGTCACGTTGAAATTGCGCTTCCTCTTTTGTATAACGGGAGGCAGTTCAGACATTTATAAAATTAACTTGTCCGAAGTGTTACAGTCTGGTAACATTTAAAACTGGCGTGCGCAATGGACACAAAAGATGTAGGTCTCTGCTGCGTTTCATTGTTGACAGTTGTACCATCAATGGACAGGTCAATGACCCACTGATCGCCGGCACATGGGATAAGGAGATAGCCTGCCGTACTAAGCAGACACCACACAAAGTCAGACATGTTAACTGATCGCAGTTCAGCTGCCCTCAGGGGTGTCTTAAGGGGTAACGACACGGAGGACCCTGACTATGTCCCACTGTATGACTGGTACGATCTGTACAATCCACTCAAAGATACCTCCGACCTGATCTGGAGGATCGGCAATCCTCTTGTGTGTGTGTTTGGAATGTTTGGAAATGTCATGATAATTCTGATCATGCTGCGTCTTCCTGCATGCACTGCTAGCGTGTTCTTCAACATCCTGGCCTGTTCTGACCAGCTGGTGTTGATGTCAAGTCCCCTGAGTGACTTCGCCTTCAGAGAATTCCAAGTGCCGTATTTTTTCTCTCTCGGTTCCTGGCAGTGTAAAGTGTCCAGGTTTGTGCAGTACACGACGGCAGCTTTGTCTCCATGGATGCTTGTGGTCCTCTCCATGCTCAGAGCAGCTTCTGTGCTGTGGCCTCTTCGTGTCAATGCTGTGTGGACGAAGCGAATGTCGCGAGTTACCGCTGGCATAACGACTAGCGTTATTGTCCTGATCCACTGTCACTTTCTCTATGGATTTGGCGTTGGTGATTGTGTTAAGACATGCTGTTACGATGTTATTTCAGAAACGTACGGATGGTTCTTTGAGAACGTCTGGTCCTGGGTGGATATGACGGAATGTTCTCTGTTACCTTTCATATTACTGGGGGTCAGCAACAGTGTTCTTCTCTGGACATTGGTCAGTTCTGTCAGAACAGGCACACGTCTTCCTGTACAACAAGCCACCCAGGATTCCAGACTGCAGAAAGTGTCTTCATTGACTGTGACCTTGATTGCTACGAGCGTTTCTTTTTTACTCTTGACAACACCGATCACAATCTATCACATCACCTATCCCAGTAGTGGTTGGGAGGACCCCATACAGTACGGACAATATGAGATCTACTATGCAGCCGTCAACATCCTGTGGTACTCCAACAGTGTAGTCAACTTCTACTTGTATTGTCTGACCGGTACCAAGTTTCGAGCTGAGTTTAGAAACATAGTATTCCAGTTTGTCGGTCTATTCCATGAGACCAAACATGTCTGTTCACAGCACAGTTCTGAACGATCTTTGACCGCAACGTCACGCACTGGTACTGCCAACGTTAAAGCAGTGGTGTGGAGGACAAATGGGAACTGCCGCTGATGGTGATGTAGGCGATGACGTTTATCTGGTGCACGTTTCGCCGTGGACGCAGTAATGTGAAGGATTGGGTGATGAGCTGACACTGACAGTGAATTAGACAATGACGTCATCGGGTGCAGGTATTGCCGTAGACGCAGCCAAAAAAGAATAGGGCGGTTACCGCCGTTCACAGTGATTTTAGGTCATGACGTTAGTTAATGCAACTATTGCCGTAGACGCAGCCATGTACAGGACAGAGTTGTAGCTGCCACTGAGAGTGACTTCAGGCGATGACGTCAGCTAGTGCCAGTGATTTTAGGCAATGACGTCAGCTGGTGCAAGTATCGCCCCAGACGAAGCAATGTAAAAGACATGGTAACGAATGCCATGGACATTGATTTTAGGCGATGTCGTCAGCAGTGCAAGCGATTTTAGGCAATGACGTCAGCTGGCGCCAGTACTTCCCCTAGACGCAGCAATATAAAGGACAGGATCATAACTTCCACTGACAGTGATTTCAGGCGATGACGTCAGTTACTGGAAGTGTTGCCGTACACGCAGCGATGTGGAGATGATGATAGCTTGTGCTGACGGTGATTTTTAGGCAGTGACGTCAGTTAGCGCAAATAAATAGAAAAGAGATGTATGCTGTGTGTGCGTGCGTGTGTGTGGTGTGTGCGTGTGTGTGTGTGTGTGTGTGTGTGTGTGTGTGTGTGTGTGTGTGTGTGTGTGTGTGTGTTTGTTTGTGTTTGTGTGTGCGCACGCGCGCGCGCGTGCGTGTGCGTGCGTGTGTTTGTGTGCGTGCGTGTGTGCGTGCGTGCATGCGTGTGTGTGTGTGTGTGCGTGTGTGTGTGTGTGTGCGTGGGTGTGTGTGTAGGGGGGGGTGCATGCGTGCGTGCGTGCGTGTGTGTATCTGTGTGTGAAGTCAAAATAGTGTTTATAAGAAGTCATTGTGAGGTAAAACTGGTAAACATACTTGTTTAGTCTGGTAGCCATTATACTTGCTATTGATTGCTGCGTTGTGTAACGACAGATCGCGTGTACGTCTCTCTCTCTCTCTCCTCTCTCCTCTCTGTTGGTAACTGCGCATGCGCTTATGTGTATACAAATGCCAGAAGGTGTCACGGAGCACAGAATTTACTGCTGGAATAATGTCGCAGTGAAATTTATGCCCGGAAAAAAAGGTCCCTTGCGGCCATATCACTGCTGAGAGAAAAACATACGCGCAGAAAACGTACAACTTTAATTCAAATTTTCACACACAGCAACAAACAAAGAATCCTATGCTTATTCTGCTACACACACACACACACACACACACACACACACACACACACACACACACACACACACACACACACACACACACAATTTACGTGTTTTATTCGTTACAACTAAACTGGACCGGAAAGTCCTTATTTTTTTCTAAACTGATATACATAGGATATTTTTCGTTTGCGACTGTACAAAATGACTGACGAC
>CM065735.1:28527789-28532789 GCA_033310375.1 Conus canariensis | reverse complement strand
GTGATTGTGTCAGTCGTGTCGCGTCCGTTTTTTTTCTTTCTTCTTTTAAGTGGAGTTTGGAACACTGAAGAATGGATACTGCGGACGAGGACAGCCTGCCTCGGCAAGTGGAGGGCTGGGTTCATGTATTAGGTCAGTATTTGGTTTTCTTTAGATTTCAGTCATGTTGCGTGTCGCTGGGACAATGGGGGGAAAAGACAGGGGAAAAGAGCCGTCTGCTCACTTTGGCAACTTAGTTTAGCTACTTTGTGCTGTTTTGTTTGTTTTTTTTCTTTCTCGTTCTTTTTCTCGTCTTTTTTTTTTTTCTTCTTAAGTTAACGTAAAAAACGTGTATGTGTGTGTGCGTGTGTGTGTGTGTGTGTGTGTGTGTGTGTGTGTGTGTGTGTGTGTGTGTGCGTGCGTGCGTGCGTGTATACACACACACACACACACTCTCTCTCTCTCTCTCTCTCTCTCCTCTCTCTTCCAGGCATTGATTGTCTTCTGTTCTTTTGTGTTAACCATTTCCTCTGTCTATTTATAGCGTTTATGTATGTTTACTTTAATTCTAGATTAGTTTTGCTGATGTTATTATTGCATTTTCTATATATTTCCCTTTGTTGAGGGCCGGATGTAAAAAAAAAGCCATTTTGTGCTTATTCCGCTTTTCCCTCATTAAAAAAGATTCGTTCGTTCGTTCGTTCGTTCTCTCTCTCTCTCTCTCTCTCTCTCTCTCTCTCTCTCTCTCTCTCTCTCTCTCTCAGGTGGTAAAAAGGGAGAAGTGGGATTTTGATTATTCACAACACACACACACACACACACACACACACACACACACACACACACACACACACATACACACACACACACACACACACACACACACACACACACACACACACACACACCACACACACACACACACACACACACACACACACACACACAGATAGACAGACAGACAGAGACAGAGAGACAGAGACAGAGAAAGACAGAGAGAGAGAGAGAGAGAGAGAGAGAGAGAGAGAGAGAGAGAAATAATGACGGAAACAACAACAGCAACAACAACAATAATGATAATAACAGTAATGGTGCGATGATGAAGGAGCATAGCGCCTATTCCCATGTAAAGCATTTTTACCAAACGTAGTTCTAGACATGTCTAACTGCTTTTCATGTGGATGCTTCGTCTGGTGTGTACGTGTGTGGAGGCGGTGCACGAATGAAGGAGAAACAGGCCAAGGGGTTATGTGAGAGAGGACAAAAAGCTTTGTTCCGTAGATGAAAGATAAGCAATGAAGTCACGTTTCACACTCAGCTTTTTTGGTCTGTGTTAGACATGGCCTTTACTGATTTTTCGATCCAACCATCGTGCGTGAGAGCGCGCGCGCACGTGTGTGTGTGTGTGTGTGTGTGTGTGTGTGTGTGTGTGTGTGTGTGTGTGTATGTGTATGTGTGTGTGTGTGCGTGTGTAAGTATGTGTGTATGTGTGTGTGTGTGTGTGTGTGTGTGTGTGTGTGTGTGTGTGTGTGTGCGTGCGTGCGCGCGTCCGTGCTTGTGTGTGTGTGTGTGTGTGTGTGTGTGTGTGTGTGTGTGTTCGTGTGCGTGCGCGCGGATATTTACACACACACACACACACACACACACACACACACACACACGCACGCAAACACACGTGCGCGCGTGCGCTCACATACACACACACACACAACACACACGCGCGCGCGCGCGCGCGCGCGCGCGCTCACATGCTCGATGTCTAGATCAAGCACACACACGCGCGCGCACGCGCGCGCTCACACGCTCGATGTCTAGATCGAGCACACACACACACACGCACGCACACACACACACACACACACACACACACACACACACACACACACACACACACACACAACACACACACACACAAGCGCGCGCGCGCGCGCGCACTATTTACACACCCACTAAAGTTGTAGAGAGAGGGGAGTAGTAGTGGTCTGATAATTCACCAGAAACAGTCAGACAGACAGTCAGACAGACAGACAGACAGAGAGACGTAGAGAGAGAGATTAATGATAGTGGTATCAAGAACAAGAACAACAATAACAACAACAACAACAGTAACACTAATAATGATAGTAATAATCATAATGATGATGATGATAGTTACTGCTACTGCTGTTGCTGCTGCTGCTATTATCATTACTACTACTTTTACCACTAATGATAGAGTTAATAATTGTGGTGAAGATGACAGTGACGGTGATGATAAAATGACAATAATGTTAATAATAATGATAATTCTAATAATAATGAGGAGGAGGAGGATAATGAAGACGACGACGACGACGATGATAATGATGCTGATGCCGATGCTGGTAATGATAACACATGCTAACAAAGCGCCTATTCCCTTATAACGGAACATCATTATAGATATGTATTATTGCGTACATTCAAACGGATAGATCATCTAGTTCGTGTGTGTGTGTGTGTGTGTGTGTGTGTGTGTGTGTGTGTGTGTGTGTGTGTGTGTGTGTGTGTGTGGATGGGTCGGTGGATGGGTGGGATATTATGAGAGAGAGGACAAAAATCTAGTTTCGCGCTCTGTTAGACATGGCCTTTACCTGATTTTCAGATACAGTCATCATATATACAGTTACATATGTATACACACACACACACACATATATATATATATATATACACACACACACACATACATAGCATATGCATACATAGCATATATATACATGCATACATATATATATATATATATATATATATATATATATATATATATATACATATGTATGTGTGTGTGTGTGTGCGCGCGCGCGCGCGCGTTTTTCTCTGTGGTGTGTGTGTGTGTGTGTGTGTGTGTGTGTGTGTGTGTGTGTGTGTGTGTGGCTGGGTCGATGGACGGGTGGAATATTATGAGACAAAGGACAAAAGCTGGTTTCACGCTCTGTTAGTCATGGCCTTTACCTGTTTTTCAGATATAGCCATCATATATACATTAATATATGTATGAATAGATATAGATATACATACATACATGTATATATATATATATATATATATATTCAATTATAAACAAAGCTTGCTCTTATGTCTTAGATTGAAGAAATAGGGGGAAATAAGCATTCATATCTGCAGTGGTAGATAATTCTGCCTAACTAACAGTATGTGCTTGAGTGGGGAAAAAATGAAATAAATGCTTCTCAAAATGAGCCTTCAGCAAGCTTATAGTCTCCAAGGGGGAGACATTCTCCAATGAGGAGGAAACTCACTAGAATATAACTCCTGGTCAGATACCGATATTTCGAAACCTGATTGTTTCTCCTCAGTGACCGCGGAAAGTGGTAATTTGACTCCTCTGCCTTTTCGTTTTAACAAGAATGCTATCCTAGAAAAGTCTGAAGCAAAAGAAAATCACGAAAGAGCAAAACAAGCTACATTTTGTTATGAAAAGTAGAAAATATAAAAAGATAACCTCTTAAGACACAAGTGCTGAGGGCCAGTTCTTGGAATGAATCCGCAAGGGACTAAATGGTGCTCGGTATTTATCCTTGGAATTTATTAGTTTATTGTAATTTAGTCCCTTGCGGATTCATTCCAAGAACTGTTTTGCTCTTTCGTGATTTTCTTTTGCTTCTTAGGTGGCACCTTTGGTTGGTTTTTTGAAAACTCAACAAACGTACTACGGTATTGCACACCAGACTTTTCTAGGATAGCATTCTTGTTAAAACGAAAAGGCAGAGGAGTCAAATTACCACTTTCCGCGGTCACTGAGGAGAAACAATCAGGTTTCGAAATATCGGTATCTGACCAGGAGTTATATTCTAGTGAGTTTCCTCCCCATTGGAGAATGTCTCCCCTTGGAGACTATAAGCTTGCTGAAGGCTCATTTTGAGAAGCATTTATTTCATTTTTTCCCCATTCACCCACTCAAGCACATACTGTTAGTTAGGCAGAATTATCTACCACTGCAGATATGAATGCTTATTTCCCCCTATTTCTTCAATCTAAGACATAAGAGCAAGCTTTGTTTATAATTCAATATATCTTGCAGTCACTGCAACACCAAGCTGCTCTGTAAGTTGCTGGAATGGTGCTCGGTATTTATCCTTGGAATTTATTAGTTTATTATATATATATATATATACATGTGTGTGTGTGTGTGCGCGCACGTTTGTGTGTGTGCGTGCATGTCTGTCTGTCTGTCTGTCTGTCTGTCTGTCACACGACGGTCTCCACAAACACACTCCCATGTATACAGAGACAATCATGCGCCCCGCACACAACCACACATCTGACTCCTTTCTTTCAATAAGACAACCCAGAATACAATGTTAAAGTTCTCCTCAGGTAAAAACAAAAACAAAACAAAAATAAAAAAAGATTTTTAAAAATCTGCGCCTCAGTTCTTTTGGCGCAAGGGGATTTTAACATTTCCTCTTTTTTCCCTTGTCCAATATATCATTCACCATACGTCTCTCCAAAAAGAATTGTGTTCAATTTACATTAATCTCAGTGCCTTCACTCACTGCACAAAATTCTTTTTTTCCCCTTTTGGTTACACAGACGTCCAACTCGCCCTATGCAAAAAAAAACAAAAAAACCACTTTGGGTTCACAGACCCCAATTCTTATTTATCAAAATACCCCATTCGTCCCATCAAATTGAAAAAAAAATCAAGTTTCATTTAGCAGCAGATATGTCTCATCATCTCAAGGGCTGTGAGAGGCTGCCAGGATTTCGGTACCACCTGCCACCTACAGGGTGCTTGCCCGAGAAATATACCACTCAACACTTGCTAGGGATCAGCAATTAAAAACAGTGTATGAAAAAAATCATTTTGAACTGACTTCAATAAACACGTGATCCAGCAACACAAAACAATGTGAAAGACAATCACACTGTTGCCTGCACCTTCACGCTGGAACATGCAGCATGGTGAGCGCGTGAATTGCGTGACCCCTCATTCTGGGGGTAAACAGGGGGAGAGGTCAGCGTCACATTTGCTGTTTTGG
>CM065735.1:28517789-28520289 GCA_033310375.1 Conus canariensis | reverse complement strand
CTCTCTCCACTCTGTATGTGTGTGTCTGTGTGTGTGTGTGTTGTGTTGTGTTGTGGTGTCTGTGTGTCTGTGTGTCTGTCTGTATTGTGTATGTGTGTGTGTGTGTGTGTGTGTGTGTGTGTGTGTGTGTGTGTGTGTGTGTGTGTGTGTGTGTTTCCTTTCTTGTCCGTGTTGGTCGTTTGCGCTGGTAGCTGCTCTCCTTTTTTTTTTTTTTATTTACTGTTGCTATTTTATTTTATTTCACTTCATTTCTTTTTTATTTTGTTTTATTTTATTCAGATTTATTTCATTTTATATAATATGATTTATGCTTTCCAGTTATTGTTCAGTGTTCTTGTTGTCTTCGTTAATGTCGTTGTTTCGCGCGGTTGTTGCTCTTGTTGTTGCTGTCAGTGTTATGTCATTGTTTTGTCATTGTCTGTCGCTGTTGTTTTTGTTGATGTCGTTTTCCGTCGACGACGTCGTCGACATTGTTGTTGTCGTCGTTGTTGTCATCGTCTGTTGTTGTTGGATTTTTTTTTTTTTTTTCGTCGCGGAAGTCGTAATTGTTGTCATTGTGTCTTGCTGATGTTGTCGTTGTTATCGTCATTGTTGTTGTGTCTGTTTTTGTTGTGACTGGTGTGTGATGTACATGTTACTTCCTCACTTTATTCGTTGTCTGTTGTCGTTGTATATTTTGTGGTGTGTTGTTGCTGCATTTTGTGCGCTTTTTGTGTGTGTGTTGTGTGTTATTGTTTATTGTGTGTTGTTGGTATGACTGCCCAGTCTGTGTCATTCTGTGTTGCTGTGTGTTCTACGTTGTTTGCTGTTTTTGTCGTGTGCTGTTGTTACTGACCACGACTTTGCTGTTGTTTGTTGCTGACGGATTAGAAGGAGGCTGTACTGTACTGACATCATACTCAGTTTCTGTGTGCACGAGCTCTCTCTCTCTCTCTCTCTCTCTCTCTCTCTCTCTCTCTCTCTCTCTCTCTCTCTCTCTGAGCGCGTGTACGTGTGCATGTATGCGCTCGTGTCAGTCTCTCTCTCTCTCTGTGTGTGTGTGTGTGTGTGTGTGTGTGTGTGTGTGTGTGTGTGTGTGTGTGTAAGTGCATGTGCATGTGCATGTGCGTATGCCTGCATGTTTGTGTGTGCGTACACGCGCGCGTGTGAGTGTATATGTGTGTGTATGTGAACGTGTGTGTTGTGTGTGTGTGTGTGTGTGTGTGTGTGTGTGTGTGTGTGTGTGTGTGTGTGTGTGTGCGTGTCTGTGTCTGTGTGTGTCTGTGTGTGTTTGTCTCTGTGTGTGTATGTCTATGCGTGTGTGTGTGTGTGTGTGTGTGTGTGTGTGTGTGTGTCTCTCTCTCTCTCTCTCTCTCTCTCTCTCTCTCTCTCTCTCTCTCTCTCTCTGTGTGTGTGTGTTTTATGATTAGTGTCTGCAAAAAATAAACTGTGTACCACTTCAATATACCGACCCACCCACCCCCACCCCCCTTTCCTGCCCCGCCGCCTCTGCCTCCTACTCTCCATAACCCCCGTAACCCGTCCGCCTTAACCCCTCTCCACACCATCAACCTATTTCACCCCTCACTTCGTCCTCCACACCTTTCCATCCCCCCCTTCTCATACCCGTACCCCATCCCCCCATCCCCACACCTTCAGCACACCTCGTATTCTTCCCCACTTCTGAACCCCTTTCATCCATTCTATGACATTAAATTTTGTGGGTCTAGTCTGCTCCTTCTTCGTCTTCTTCTTCTTCTTCTTCTCCTTCTTCTGCGTACGCAGGCTGATACTCCTGCGGATACTCCCTACATGGACAGGCAAGTATTAATCCCATCTACCCTACAAAGGCAGTGGAGTTTTGTGTGCATGACCGTTTTTTTTTTTTATCCCGCTATTAAGGGTGGGTCTAGTCGATTGGTGAAAAGCTGGAACATAATACACACCAGATTTGATGAGATCATAAATTTTTCTGGCAAACCTCTCTCTCTCTCTCTCTCTCTCTCTCTCTCTCTCTCTCTCTCTCTCTCTCTCTGCCTTGTCCCGTCCTAACCCTGGCACCGGCAATCCACTGGAGCAGTCATTGTCAAGTCTTCATGAGGCAACCCACCAGAGGAGACACTGCGCTGCTGCCGAGTGACTTCAGTGACCTTCAGTACTGTTTGCTCTGATCCACCATACGCAGAACACCACACACTGAGCCGCCTGCCTGCCAACGACCGTAGCTGTACAATCCCGAGCCCAGCATGAATCAGCATCCTTCTCCAGCGGATGCCACCACGTCCGTCCAGCGTTTGTCCACAAGAACTCGCCGATGACGGCGACCTCCGCACGAGCTCTCCAAGGGCATAGAGGAGGGAGAATGACTTGACCCCGGGGTCTCTGTGAGAGCAGGGCATGAAGACACCCGCTGTGAGGGTGATGAAATTTGAGCAACGCTGTCAGATACTTTTGCTTCGGTGGCAACGTGTTGAGCTTTTCGAGTTTACGCAGTTATGCTTGACTGCACTGTCAAAGACAC
>CM065735.1:28490841-28495841 GCA_033310375.1 Conus canariensis | reverse complement strand
AGGCAAGTATTAATCCCATCTACCCTACAAAGGCAGTGGAGTTTTGTGTGCATGACCGTTTTTTTTTTTATCCCGCTATTAAGGGTGGGTCTAGTCGATTGGTGAAAAGCTGGAACATAATACACACCAGATTTGATGAGATCATAAATTTTTCTGGCAAACCTCTCTCTCTCTCTCTCTCTCTCTCTCTCTCTCTCTCTCTCTCTCTCTCTTCTCTCTCTCTCTCTCTCTCTCTCTCTCGTGCCCTTACATATGAATTCTTGTTAATGGTAGAATACCTAAGTTGAATATCTTCACTGCAGTGTGAGCGGAGAATGAAAAGGCGGTCTGCGTGATAGTCAGACTACACCCGTGACTCTGGAAACAGCGTCATTTTTTTTTCCTCAGTCTTTTTTTCAGTCTCTTTTATCACGTCTTGGTTCTAACCACTTATCTGTCAGAGCTCTTGTTACTGTTCAGAATAAACACTTTTGTTTTCAACTGTAAGGAAAAATCGGGTCGTTTTTTTTTGTTTGTTTGTTTTGTTTTTTTTCTCGAGATGGCGGTAATGCTGTTGTCGGTGTAAAACAAAACTTAAGAACGAATTGTTAACAAAAAAACCCCTCTGTGATGCGGTTGGTTGTTGCTGATGTGAATGATGTCCTGGATATGACAGTTCTAGTACAAAGACACACACGCTTAATCGACCATGAAAATAAACCATCTTACTGGCTTGGTCACGAATTTATGATCTGGAATACAAATGATAATAGATTAATGAGAGTAAGTCTTGCTGATTAAAACCAGGAGAAGACAGGGGTACGTAACAGACCTGAATACACGCATTCACAGAATAAAGACAGCTAGAATAGGTCATTAAGAGATTCACTAAATGTATCATTCAAAAGTCAACAAACCATTTTTGGATACTGTTCATCAAACGTCTTTTAAATGGAAACACGCTGAAATAATCCAGAGATGCTTTGTTACGTGTCGAGGGAGTTAAGAATGCTCGGCATGATGACATTCTTTAAAGTAGCGCGCCACGAAGTTCACGATTTTTAAAGACCAACAATTCTAAACTACACAGCACCTGATTCTGATGGTTTTATTGGTCACTGCTAAATTCGTGTGATTTGATTGCATCCGTATTTTTCTCTCTTATGTCTCTGTCTCTGTCTCTGTTTCTCTCTCTCTCTCTCTCTCTCTCTCTCTCTCTCTCTCTCTCTCGCTCTCTCCTCTCTCTCTCTCTCTCTCTCTCTCTCTCTCTCTCTCTCTCTCTCTCTCTCTGTGTGTGTGTGTGTGTGTAAAGTGGAGGGTGTTACTTTGCTTAGGAGTGAGGCGAGGAGTGTGTGTGTGTGTGTGTGTGTGTGTGTGTGTGTGTGTGTGTGTGTGTGTGTGTGTGTGTGTGCGTGCGTGCGTGCGTGCGTGTGTGCGTGTGTACCACACCGCTCATTCTTGCTCTCCGTTCAAAGCCACACCCTGCCTTGTCCCGTCCTAACCCTGGCACCGGCAATCCACTGGAGCAGTCATTGTCAAGTCTTCATGAGGCAACCCACCAGAGGAGACACTGCGCTGCTGCCGAGTGACTTCAGTGACCTTCAGTACTGTTTGCTCTGATCCACCATACGCAGAACACCACACACTGAGCCGCCTGCCTGCCAACGACCGTAGCTGTACAATCCCGGGCCCAGCATGAATCAGCATCCTTCTCCAGCGGATGCCACCACGTCCGTCCAGCGTTTGTCCACAAGAACTCGCCGATGACGGCGACCTCCGCACGAGCTCTCCAAGGGCATAGAGGAGGGAGAATGACTTGACCCCGGGGTCTCTGTGAGAGCAGGGCATGAAGACACCCGCTGTGAGGGTGATGAAATTTGAGCAACGCTGTCAGATACTTTTGCTTCGGTGGCAACGTGTTGAGCTTTTCGAGTTTACGCAGTTATGCTTGACTGCACTGTCAAAGACACAACTTGGAATCTGGTCAAAGGGGTACAAAGCAATGGCAGTCCACATCATTTTCCGATTGAGTTTTCAAAAATACGAGCCATATTCAAACAAAACGAAAGCTGCGCGCGCGTGTGATGTGGTGTGTGTGTGTGTGTGTGTGTGTGTGTGTGTGTGTGTGTGTGTGTGTGTGTGTGTGTGTGTGTGTGAGTGAGTGTGTGTGTGGCTTTCGAACACTGATACGAATTTTTATACGCTCATTCGCATTTTTTTCACATGTTCGGTTGCACTTGGAAACTCTGATTGATTGTAGGCTAAATGTCTTCAGATACAACCGAAAGGGCCTGAAACTTCTATAACCTACTTGCATGAAGCTATTAAATCTAGGGAATTTGACTGTGTGTGTTTTTCATCATCCATTTTTATTTCTATAATATCTCCATTGATAATGGAAAAAGTGTGACGTTCATTCAGCCCATAAGGAGGACAATACCATGTAAGAAAATGTCCGAATCTCTCTCTCTCTCTCTCTCTCTCTCTCTCTCTCTCTCTCTCTCTCTCTCTCTCTCTCTCTCTCTCTCTCTCCTCCCCCTCCTCTCTCTCTCTCTCCCCTTGTTTATCTGTCCTCCATCCAAACCGTGATACACATGTGCATAGGCATAGTATATGGACTCCGTGCATGCACACACGCACATAGGTATATGTATACACTCAGGCGCGTGCACACACACACACACACACACACACACACACACACACACACACACACACACACACACACAGAGCGCGCGCACGCACACACAAATACGCATCCACACGCACACTTAAAAGTTGTGACAATGGACCAGCCGCCGTGGCGAAGTGGTTAGCGTCGCGGACTCCCGGCTGGGAGGTCGTGGGTTCGAATCCCATCAGAGTCATGTGGGTTTTTCTGCCCCGACCGGCTCCTACCCAGAGTTGAGTTTGCTGCGGACTCAGTTGGGAAGACTTGGTCTCTGAGAGTGTTACTCAAATTTCCTGACCAACACTGCAGGTGCCTGTATCTCTCGGGCCTGGTTGACGCCGGGATATGATTATGAAAGGAAGCGTAGAGTACAGCCCTGTCATGTAGTCTCAGACCGAAATGGAAATCCGTAGCATCATCTTAATCATCCTCATTCTCATCGATCAGCACTAAAAAAAAAAGTCTCAAATTCTGTGGACCTTCATGCCCTGCTCTCATGGTGACCTCAATTTCGATGTCCTCTCAGCGTCTGTGGCCTTGGTTTGGTTCCGTCGGGGTCACCGGTATCGGCGAGTCCATGGGGGCTGTCGTTGGACGGACGTGGTGGCGCCCTCCGGAGGGAGAGCTCACTCACGCCGGCTCCGCGGCTAAGCAATTATTGTCGTCAGTAGGGGGCTTCGTAGGTGGTGTCCTGCGTATGTTAGATCAGAACAGGCGCCACTGAACACCACCGAAGTGACTCGGCAGCAGTGCAGTGTCTCCTCCGGTGGGTTGCCTCTTGACGACTTGACATTGACTGCTCCCTGTGGATTGCCGGTGCCGGGGTTGCGGCGGGGCCGACCGGGCTGTGGCTGTGGACGGGGTGTCGGAATGAGCGGCGTGGGTGCACTGCCTCTGAGGTGGCGCAGAGGTTGGGACAGCAAAAAAAAAAAAAAAAAGTTGTGACAATGGTGGAGATGCGGGAGTAAGTGTTAGGCTTGTTAGACTGGATTGGTGGAGAGGGCGTTTTTGCTCTGTGTTGTCTTACATTTTCGCCTCTTTTGTACTTTGAGTGTGGTATTTGGCTTCATATGAAGTGCATTACCTATATGGATGTAGTCATGGAAGTCTGTACCGTGCTGAACGTAGGCCTGGTGGAGAAGTCGAATTTAAACTTCCTACTGATCTAGTGCTATAGGACTGACTACCTTACTGCCCCCATCTTTTAAAGTAATAAATATTCGTCACTTCGCTGTCCGCTTTGGCAGTGGGAGGCAAATAGATAGCGCAGTCTTTGTGCGCGTTGTGGGGGTCTTCAGGTGTTGACCCGAAGCCAGGCCGGCTTTCACGTGCACCCTTCGATGAGAAGGATGATATCGACGCATTCTTCACACATTTTGAGAGGGCAGCCCGTCGTGAAGTTGCCGCGCCTGCCGACCTCATTTCACCGTTAGGTTGTGGTGACTCTCCTTTCTGGCGCTGAATGATGTTCCGGATGGTCGAACTCTTAGACTTCACGCTGCATTCCCGTCGAAACGAATGCACTGTGTGGTTCTTAAGATAAGTCAAGCGTGGAGGCCTCTCGCTTAAACCCAAAGCTTTTTTTTTTTTTCTTATCGAAACGAGTTGTGTTCGAATCACGGCAAGACAATTCAATGACCTCGACATACAGACAAGGATTGTTGTGGTGTTTACTTATATGTAAGGATTTTTTTTTTTATGTGTTGTGCGACTTTCGTTCCATCGTCTTAGAATAGAAGTGATGTTTAAAACAATGTTATTCCTGTTCTGTCTGTTTTGTGTTGTCGGGCTGGTAGTTAGGCTGGGAAGTGTCACTGTTCACTGCAAAAAGGAGGAGTTTGCTATGAAACCCAGGGGAACTCCAATGGTAATATGTGTGTGTGTGTGTGGGGGGGGGGGGGGGGGGACAGGGTAATGAAGTTGTTGGGAGGTTGAGAGGAAGAAAGGCGGGAAGTCTTGTTGGCCATCCTCAACATATTGTCCCACTAAAACACACACACACACACACATACACACACAACCACACCACACACACACACAACACACACACACATCACACACACACACACACACACCACACACACACACACACACACACACACAACACACACACACACACACACACACACACACACACACACACATAACACACACACACAACACACACAGCACACACACACACACACACACACACACACACACACACACACACACACACACACACACGCACGCACGCACGCACGCACGCACGCACACACACACACACACACACACACACACACACACACACACACACACACACACACACTATTTAGCCTCGTATTGCTTTAAAGAGAAAAGACATTGAACT
>CM065735.1:28458341-28463341 GCA_033310375.1 Conus canariensis | reverse complement strand
CTTCTTCTCTTCCTCGTCTTCGTCTTCTTTTTTGTTCTTCTTCTTTTCTTCCTCGTCTTCTTCTTCCTCCTCCTCTTCTTCTTCTTCTCTTGTTGTTATTGTTGTTGTTGTTTTTCTTCTTCTTCTTCTTCTTCTTCTTCTTCTTCTTCTTCTTCTCCTTCCTCCTCCCCCTCCTCCTCTTCCTCTTCTTTTCTTCTTCTTCTTCTCTTCTTCTTCCCTTCTTCTGGTTGTTGTTATTGTTGTTGTTGTTGTTCTTCTTCTTCTTCTTCTTCTTCTCCTTCGTCTTCTTCTTCTTTTCGGGAAGGGGGAGGGGAATGATGGAATCCTTACCATTCCCCCCCCCAAAAAAAAAAAAAAAAAAAAAAAAAAAAGAAAAGAAAGAAAGAAGAAAGAAAAGAAAGAAGAAACATGGACTAATTGCACCAGGAAGGGAAACACTGTCTACATTTTTCGTGTCTCCGTTCGTCAGCAAGGGAAGTGATCACCTGAGAGCAGTCTTTACTACACATACCATTCGCCAAAACACGAAGGGCGTTCAGGACAGCGAAGACCTCTGTCAAGATCGAACGGATTGTGGAGCCTCTCTTCCCCCCCCCCTCCCCCCCCCTCCCCACCCCCGTCCCCGATGATGTGGATCTGCATTAACATTTCATGGATTCATCCTGCGACCATCGGCTCTCATTCCATCTTCCTGCAGAGCATCCTTCGAACTGGTCTGGGGATTTTGAGTGATACAGCGGATAGACAGACGAGCGAACTAATGACGCAGGGGCTGTCATAACCTCGGGGGGAGGGGGGGGGGGGGAGATAACCAGACGCTGAGTAACTTTCTAGCAGATATGACAGGTTTGGGGTCTCCTACGTGGAGAGTCTGTGTATGGCTTCCCGCTTTGAGAGTCTCTGTATGGGCTCCTGTATGGAGAGTGTGTGGGCTCCTGTACGGAGAATCTGTGTGTAGACTCCTGATTGAGAGTCTGCGTGTAAACTCCTGTATAGAGAGTCCGTACGTGGGCTCCTGTATGGAGAGTCTGTGTGAAGACTTCTGTATAGAGAGTCCGTACGTGGGCTCCTGTATGGAGAGTCTGTGTGAAGACTTCTGTATAGAGAGTCCGTACGTGGGCTCCTGTATGGAGAGTCTGTGTGAAGACTTCTGTATAGAGAGTCCGTACGTGGGCTCCTGTATGGAGAGTCTGAGTGTAGACTCCTGTATAGAGAGTCCGTACGTGGGCTCCTGTATGGAGAGTCTGAGTGTAGACTCCTGTATGAGAGTCCGTACGTGGCTCCTGTATGGAGAGTCTGTGTGTAGACTCCTGTATGGAGAGTTTGTGTGTAGACTCCTGTATGGAGAGTCTGTGTAAGGGCTTCTGTATGGAGAGTCTGCACGTGGGCTCCTGTATGGAGAGTCTGTGTGTAGACTCCTGTATGGAGAATCTGTGTAAGGGCTTCTGTATGGAGAGTATGTAAGGGCTCCTGTATGGAGAGTCTGTGTGTAGACTCCTGTATGAAGAGTTTGTGTGTAAACTCCTGTACGTAGAGTCTGTGCATGGGCTTCTGTTTGAAGAGTCTGTGTATGGCTCCTGTATAGAGAGTCTGTGTGTAAACTCCTGTATGTATAGTCTGTGCATGGGCATCTGTTTGAAGAGTCCTGTGTGTAGACTCCTGTATGAAGAGTCTGTGTGTATTAGGGTCCTGTTATCATGGAGAGTCTGTGTGTAGATTCCTATATGGAGAGTCTGTGTACGGGCTCCTATATATGGAGAGTCTGTGTTTGGGCTCCTGTATGGAGAGTCTGTGTGTAGACTCCTATATGAAGAGTGTGTGTATGGGCTCCTGTATGGAGAGTCTGTGTATGGGCTCCTATATGGAGAGTCTGTGTATGGGCTCATGCTTGAAGTGTCTGTGCTTGTGGTCCTGTATGGAGAGTGTGTGTATGGGCTCCTGCTTGGAGGGTCTGTGTATGGGCTCCTTTTTGGAGAATCTCTGCTGACACTGCCTTTATCCTTGACGGTTTACCTGATGTCTGCGCTGATCTTGTGTGCTTCATTGTCTTGTATATATTCATTCGAAAACGTAGTCAGAATACTCTGTAGTATCTGGTTCGATAGAATAGAATGATTTACAAATTTGCCAACTAAACTACTTTAAACGTAAAGGCTTCAAATCATTTATTAATGTCAATCTTCTTCTTCTTTCTTCTTCTTCTTCTCTCTTCTTTCTTCTCTCTCTACTTCTCTCTTCTTCTTCTTCTTACTTCTTCTTTTTCTTCTTCCTTCTTCTTCTTCTTCTTCTTCTTCTTCTTCTCGTATCACATTTTCTAGGGGGTTTAAAAGAAAAACAGTGTCTTATTTTTAATGTTACTCTTAAGCTGCTCAGCGATTTTTTTTGTCTGAAAGCTTGTAACTTCCTTTTAGTGTAATTAGTCTTGTATTTCCTTTTTTTTCAATCGTGTAAAATCCTCCCTGTCATTTTGCGCCGTATTGATTAGCAGTTTCGTCTTTTCGTTTATTGATTTATTTGTTTGTTTTTTTTTCTAGAATACGTTTCTCTAGCCATTCACTGGTACTTTCTTTTGTGTGTGTGTGTTTTGGTGTGTGTGTGTGTGTGTGTGTGTGGTGTGTGTGTGTGTATTTTGAACTTGACATTGTATATATTTACTGGCTAGGCTATAAACAAATGAACATGAATCAGCTGTTTGCGGTTTTCAGACATTTAAAGACTGCTGCAGAAACTGACGTTGTGTGCTGTTTGGCCTCTCATATTTTGTACTTATCTTGGTTTTCAAATTCATGAACTTTCGTTTGCTTTCTTCTTCTTTTTTTTCTCTCTCATTGTTACCACAAGGCATTTGCCGTCCTTCTGTTATACTTGCACACGTACAATTTCCGATCGATGGCTCGTCAATTCCTATGGCTCAGGTTACAGGCAGATGATCAGGTTCAGTAAAGTTTTCAACAAAAAAAGGAAACTGGACGTTCTGAAACAAACATATTTATGTGACATGATGGCATAATGCACCACAATGGCTCCAGAACTGAATATATATGTGAAGCTGTTATTTGAAATATCCATATAATCCATGTACAACAGGCCTAATGCAGCCATACAGGTTTAACAGGTCTAAGAAATGAGCTTCAAACATGTCAACAATACCCTCTTGCGACTTTTTGAAAACCGATCGCTATTTTCTTCTAAAATTGTAAGTCCAGTGGATATGATTTACAAAGCTTATCAAAAAAAATTCCAGACGGATTACTCTAAGCAATGTCCACGGCTTTGCTGCCCAAATGTATGCCCTATCCTCATGCTCCGTCCTTCTCCGTGTCTGGTCAGTGTGTGTGTGTGTGTGTGTGTGGTGTGTGTGTGTGTGTGTGTGTGTGTGTGTGTGTGTGTGGTGTGCGTGTGTGTGTGCTGTGCGTGCGTGTGTGTGTGTGTGTGTGTGTGTGTGTGTGTGTGTGTGTGTGTGTGTGGTGGTGCGTGCGTGGTGTCGTGCGTTGTTGTGTGTGTGTGTGTGTGTGTGTGTGTGTGTGTGTGTGTGTGTGGTGGTGCGTGTGTGTCGTGTGTGTGTGTGTGTGTGTGTGGGGTGTGTGTGTGTGTGTGCATAAGTGCGTGCGTGTGGTACAGAGACGAAGGGATATGCTGTGGTTGGTGGAGGCAGGCAGGGTTGGAGGAAGGGAGTGAAACTGAAGTTGGAGGTGAGATCAATGGCGATTGATGATTCGTGTTGGGATCCGGACGTTTTGTTTTTCTGTCTGTATGTTCCCTTGTTTGTCTGGAGGTAAGTTCATGTACTTAGTTTCGTTTTTTTTTTGTTTGCTTGGTTATACTTTCTACTGTCAAAAGGAAAGGAACTGATCAGCTGAGTGAATACAGGGTCCTCAACTCAATAACCCCCCTTCCCCCCCCCCCCCCCCCCCCCCCTCCCCGTTGAAAAAGCCAGGACATGGATTTTCTCTGTGAAGTCAACGTCTGTGTAATCCCCAAACCCCTACAAATTCTTCAGGTAAAATTTGAAATCGAAGAAAAAAAAATCGATGAAAAAAAAAAACAACAACCTTGAATCTGAGCCATACCCTTCACTACACTACACATTCAGCTGTATCATATAAAACACAAACAGCATAGAGAGAATTCAGTGATCGCCTTACGTTGAACTGAAGTATTCTTAATTACGGGGAAAGACAGTGTTCCAGTACTCTATCTAGCTATGCCCGTATGAAACAAAAGAAAGAAAACAATTTACAACTTACTTATAAGAAAAATTACTATGCCCCCGAACGAAGGAAACAAATTACAAGACTAACACGACGCGTTTCCACCTCTTGGGTCCTCTTGAGGCAAGACAAAACAACATTCAAGACAATGCAAACGAAGAACAAACAATCACTTATCTTCTCAGACTTTGCAGTTTGCCAGCTGTTTGCTTTAACCGAACTGTTCGGTCCTATGATCAGTCTGTATCATCACAGTCACAACAACCTCGCCGAAGACACCACAGTGTTTCCTCTTTCTTGCTGATTTAGCTCAATGCCAGTTGGGGGATACCGGCCGGGTAAATTTTTTTTCTTCGAATCGAATCTCTCCGATTCCTCAGCTGCGCTTTGAACTCTCCACTGAGAGGGGCTTCTGTCTTCCGTCGCCACAGACAGCCTCTGTGGCTGAAAGCTGGATGTCAAGGCCCTAACAGTTTTGATGCGCCTTGCCGTCCTCCGTCTCCCACACAGGAAGACAAATCTCCACTCCAGGCTACGGCAGATCTCCTGGATACCTGAAATCTTCTAGTCTTGACTCTACCTCGCTGTATTCTTCTATGCCGTCGGAGAGACGTGGTGATTTCACTCTCCACGAGTGAGTCACATTTTAACTGGTTTTCCAGCTGTCGTGAGTGTTTCTCGTACAATGACAAACCGAGCGATACTTGTTCAACCAATGAAACCAAAGGTTATACTCACACACAAGTCACATAGATTCCCAACAGTAGTTTTTTTTTAAGAATTCACCAG
>CM065735.1:28433341-28440841 GCA_033310375.1 Conus canariensis | reverse complement strand
AGTCGTGTGATCTTCAATCCTTTTTTTTTTTTTTTAATCTATTATTCATTCATTCACGCATTCTGAACTTTGCATTCTTTATCTCGTCTGCTAAACAGGTCACGTTATCCCCTCCGTCCGTGTGGTTCTTTGTCTGCTAGCAAGATCAAGCCAACGCTACTGAACCGATTTATGACAAACTGCGTAGAGAGATGAAATGCCGCCTATGGACGAACTGATTCATTTGGATGCCGACCAAAATACAAATTAGCATCCGGTGGACAGCATAATTACAATGTTCGTATGAACATGAACACTCAACTGTCTATAACGCAATATGTTTTCGCGGAATGATGAAACTTTCTGGAAAATTGACTGTGGAGATTTCGTGTTTTCTATATCCTCCTGTTACAGAAGAACACATGGGAAGTAACTTTTTTTTCAGGCTTTTCCGGCAGTTCCTTCCCCTAGCAGAAAAAACTTGTTTTTTGTTCATAAACTGACTTGCTCACCAAAGTTTGAAGAACAAAAACAAACAAACAAAACAAACAAACAAACAAACAAACATAAAAGCCTGCTTAGTGGCCAGGTTTTTCTCCCATCTTACAGTAAACACATCTTCGGGAGAGGAAGAGAGAGAGGGTGGAGGGGGAGGGGGTTAAGGGCAGAGGTGTGTGCCTTTCCGAGTCCTCTTCTAGCGATTTTCTTTTTTTTTTTAGGAGGAAAGGGGGGAACAATGGAGGGGGGGGGGGGGGAGAGAGAGAGAGAGAGAGAGAGAGAGAGAGAGAGAGAGAGAGAGAGAGTGAGGTAGGTGAGGGTGTGTGTGCGGGGATGAAGGAGCTTTCAGCGGTAGGCAGAGGTTGAGGAGTTGTGTGGGTGATTCGCGCACTTGTTTCTGAAAGCCGAAGTTCAACACGATCGAGCATGGCGACGTACATGCCCTCGTTCCAACCGCCAGTTCCATCCGGTCCACACGGCAAGTCAGTGAGTTGTACCTGGTTCTCTTTAGGTCACCAGCCTGAGGGAGAGAAGAGCTGGTCAACGACCTGAAAAGGCCACCCCCCGACACAACCTGAGGTCTCTGACCCGAGGTCTGTGGGTTAGTTTCCAGTTAAAAGACAGGCCAGTCAACACTCCGAGCAACAGCATCATAAAAACAACAACAAAAAAGTGCCCGTGGGAATGTTGCGGCTCTTTGAGTACACTAACTCCCTCTGCTATTCTGAAAGTGCTGTGCCAGTTACTTTCTCTTGTTGCTCTCTCTCTCTCTCTCTCTCTCTCTCTCTCTCTCTCTCTCTCTCTCTCTCTCTCTCTCTTCTTCTTCTTTCTTCTTCTTCTTCTTCTTCTTCTTCTTTTTTTTTTCTTTTTTTTTTTCTTTACCGTCACCTACAGTTTTCCCCCCTTGATAGGCCATTCTGCTACCTTTGTTCTGGAGCTGCTCTTGTCGTCTTTGTCTTTCTTATTACAGTTTATGACATACTAGCTATTTGTCTGTTTGTTTCTTTGTTTGATTGTCATTAAGCGGTGAACACTGCACACACACTGTCCACAGTGGACTCTGGGGGTCAGTAGTAATGTCTGTTTGCCTTATGGCCTTTTCATGTTGCTGGATTTTTTTTTTTTTTAAACATTTAATGTTTTTCGTTTTAATCTGAGTTTGAGTAAAGTGAAGTGGAATGGATGGTGGTGCGTGCAACAAGAGCCAGCTTCATTTGACTTAAGGATGTTTATCAATGAAAAACAACGTCATTTTCTGTCTGTAGACTCGTTGTTGTTCGTTCCTTTTATATTAGATGATCTTTTCTTCGTTTTTTCAGGATGTGATTTTTTTTTTCTCACCGAGTTGATAACCCATATGTGGTCGGCCTGGGCACACTAATAAAACAAAGCAACAATTATGAAGACTTAGAAAAAGAATCCAATGTGTGACGTATGTCGATTCTTAGACAGCACCGTCATACGCAGACATCAGAGTCATCATTAATTAAATATCGAACAACAAGCATCATATACGTCATGACATCTGGAAAAGGCACGTTATGCAGCAGTATTTCAAGATCTGTATTTTTTTTTTACAATCAAGCAACGACGTGTTAGGACAAACTGTCAACAGAAAAAAAAAATTAGACACATTGAACACTACTCGTCCACCAATTTCACATTTATGGAAACCATTGTGTCGGTTGGTTCGTGCCATCCATCTCTACTAAGTGGAGATATGTCTCCTTTGTACACCTGTCGGCCAGCGTCGTCATTAAAATGCTTAAGTCACGGTTTTATTTTTGAAATAACTTAACGCTATTAAGTCTGATATTTTATCCGTTTCTATTGTGGTGTCACCGGTTTCTTATCACAAACTCTCCACAGGAAGGGACAAGACTTAAATCGGATTGTTTTTCATCAAATTCACAGAATAGTTTCTCGCTAACTTTTTGTTAAATATGTACGGAGCACTTCTTCTTCTTCTTCTCTCTTCCACCACCTCCCCCCCCCCCACCCCCCACCCCCCACCCCCCTCTTTCTCTTCCTCTTCTCACTCCACCTCCTCCTTCGGCACTTCATCTTTCACCTCTTCCTCTCCTTCGTTCTCTTCTTAATTGTTGTTCTTGACATTACCGTGGTGTGGTGGTTGTCTCTCTCTCACACACACACACACACACACACACACACTCCTCTCTCTCTCTCTCTCTCTCTCTCTCACTGACTCACTCACTCACTCACCTACACACACACACACACACACACACACACACACACACACACACACACGGTTTACTGACGAACAGCGATGAACCATTTTAGTGAAAACGTCTTCACGGTACTGCTACTCTTCATCCGTGAAACGCACGCCGCTCGCCTCTCGCAATAATATGACCCCCAGCCTCTCCGAACAGCAGTTGAACGTCGCCCTGTCAGTGACGTGACATACGCCACTCATTTCAGGTCCGCGGAATGCTGTACGACAGTCATAAAGTTCAGTACCAGGCCCGCGTCATTTCGATCTTTTGACGTCACACAGCCTGGACAGAAAGTAAATTATTTTGAAGAAGGTCAAGTTGGCTCATCCGACGATATTGAACCGGTTTCACAATCGTTACACTCCGCCGTGTGTACGTGTCAGACACTGTGAATGTCCGTACACTGAATCTGTTGACAGAAAAAGGATTAAAAAAAAAAAAAAAAAAAAAAAAAAAAAAAGGAAAAAAAAAAAAAAAGAAGAAAGAAAGAAAGAAAAATACATCGATAAGAAAATATGGGACGCACGGTTCGTTTTCAAATAAAATCTCACTTGCTCGTTGCCACTGACCCACATACGCGCTTTCAGCATTACGGACAAACATTCTCAACACTGATACAACAAACAACACAACACAAAGAAATCGTGCGCGCATGTCCAAACACGTTTACACAATCTGCCAATAAATCCACACAGTTTACACGAAAATAGAGTAGTTTACAGGCACACAGTACGAAAGTTAAAAACAAAACAAAAAAATCAGCTTACGTCTTCTATTTTACCACTTCGCTCAAGAAGAGGTTTCGAAAAAAAAGAAAGTTATGAATATTAGTGTTGATGAAAGACCGATTTGCTAAGCTGTTGAGGAGTATCAGCCTGCGTACGCAGAAAGAAAGAAAGAAAAGATGCAGCAGCAATTCAGAGTATACATACACACAGAAAGAACGAGCATATTCCGCAACACAAACTGTACGATCAACGATGCGATTGCAGACGCTTACGTTTTTCTGATTTTTTTTTTTTTTTTTTTTTTTTTATTAATAGAAATGACATAACCTTTGTTGTTTGGAGTCACATCATTGCCAGAGTTGTTGAATCATTGCGCAATACCAATGGTGGCTGAGATGCGGTGCTCAGAAATGCTGGAAACCAGAGCCTGAACACGTGATATACATGCGCGTAGGAATACTCATGCATACGTGAAATAATTGTGAGCCCAATCAAAAAGCTGAAAATCTAGCAGACTTACCACACGCAGTAATTTTTTTTCTCCTGTTTATTATCCCATTTTAAAGAAGAAATAAGTTGTTTTTTTTAAGTTTGCGCATGCGAATACAGGCTTTATACTTATTTGAAAAGGTCACTTTTTTCTTCTTTTTTTTTTTCTCTATTTCTTTTTCTTTTGTTTGTTTTTTGTAAATTGAGACTGACTTTTTTTTCGTCTAATACAACAATCTCGTAACTGTGGAAACGATGGAACTACATAAAAACATAAATGTTATATATTGTCAGAAAAAAAAAAGAAAAGAGTTTAGACTAAAGGTAGGGGAAGAGGTTACAACAGTGGACGACCATCAAGAGGCAGAGACAAAGGAGGGGAAAACAAACGACACCAGTCTACAGTTGACCTCTTTGTCTGTCCCTCCCGCTCTGGCTTCACCTTTCTCCCTCGTCCCTGCTGTTCAGGTCCCACACCGCAATTAGGATTTTGCACTTAAAAACACGACATTATAATCCATGTAAAGCGTTTTGAAACCTACCATAAATTTGAGCCAGCATTAAATGTTAAACTGATAATTGATCCAAAGAACAACTCCCTACCAGTTATTTCCCTTGTTTTAGGGAGATTTTCACCGATGAAATCGCAAACAATCTTCAAATACATGACCTTCCCCTTAGTTGACAATACATTTCAGGCCTTTGCACTCACCCGTGACCCTATCTTTGCCCCATGGAAGGGGGGGGGAGGGAGGATCCCAAAATAGTCCCATTCCTTTCATTGTAGTATGTCTGCTGGGAGGGGGGGGGGGTCCCAAAATAGTCCCATTCCTTTGATTGTAGTATGTCTGCTTGGAACCACCTGGCTTGTACCTTGAGGGCCATATCAAAGAAAATGAGGATAATACAATACAATGCACATTCTCAAAAACGAATCCAACTGCGCCAGTCTATAAATACTCGACTCCTTATCAAGCAAGCCCTTGGCGTGTGAATGTGTGGTGTGCAGCCTTCTGCAGCATCCTGGAAGCCGTAAAAAGTCTGGATGTTGAGACGGAGGGACTGGAGAGAGGAGTGGGGGGTAGGGAGTCAGGTTCATTGAGCCTTCGTCTGATTATAGACCAGATATATTTTTATTTGCCTTCGGATGAGCTCCGGAGGGTGATTGGCCTTGTTAGCAGGTAGCTGGCTCAACGGTGGACACTTTCTTCTGAGGCTGTAGGAGTTGTGTGTCTGGCATCAAAAGTCAGGGGAGAGAGAGTTCTGGTTCTTTGTGTGTGAGAGTTGTTTTATTAAGCACTGGAAACGGTGTGTGTGTGTGTGTGTGTGTGTGTGTGTGTGTGTGTGTGTGTGTGTGTGTGTGTGTGTGTGTGCGTACGTGCGCGTGCGTGTGTGTGCGCGCGAGGGGAGCATGCGCGGCCAATGTGTGTGTGTGTGTGTGTGTGTGTGTGTGTTTTGTGTGTGTGTGTGTGTGTGTGTGTGTGTGTTTTAATCAGTATATTGTTATTCCTTGAATCGATTTTATCGAACTTTACTTACAAGTTTGCTGAAGCTGATTAGTTTAACGATAAAATTTTATGTAGCATCCCCTTTACACAACAAATAAACAAAGGCACAAAAATATGTGCCTTTGTTTATTTGTTGTGTAAAGGGGATGTTACATGAAATTTCATCGTGAAACTAATCAGCTTGTCAATCAACTGACGAGAAGTTTCACACAGAATTAGGGGATAGCTTAGGTGGGACATTGTAGCGAAACAAGACAAGCGTAATTACATCACACTTTCGTTATTGTAAAAGTACTCCTCTCTCTCTCTCTCTCTCCCCTCTCTCTCTCTCTCTCTCTCTCTCTCTCTCTCTCTCTCTCTCTCTCTCCCGACCGAGCATTACCCTTGCAATTCAAGATCTTGCAAGAAGGACAAGGCGTGTTGTAGTGTGTATTAGGCAACATTTATCTACATTGGGAAATCAGCTTCTTCAGTTCTTTCTTTTTGTTTGCGCTGAAGAAATAACTTGGTGTGGCATTAGAAACGCAAAATGGTTTAATATCAGGCGAGATAATAAGGCTCCAATTTATTTAAATTCGACGATAAGATTTTTTTTTTCTGTCCCATCTTTTGTGGCGACTGAGAGTCACTGTACCCACACCGCTCATTCCGACACCGGACACAGACACAGCCCGGCCCGGCCCGGCCCGGCCCGCCGCAGCCTCGGCACCGGCAATCCACAGGGAGCAGTCAATGTCAAGTCGTCAAGTGGCGACCCACCGGAGGAGACACTGCACTGCTGCCGAGTCACTTCGGTATTGTTCAGTGGCGCCTGTTCTGATCCAACATACGCAGGACACCGCCTACTAAGTCCCTTACCGACGACATAATTGCTTAGTCGCGGAGGTGTCGTGAGTGAGCTCTCCCTCCGGAGGGCGCCACCACATCCGTCCAACGACAGCCCCCATGAAGTTGCCGATATCGATGACCCCGATGGAATCTAACCAGGGCCACAGACATGGAGATGACATCGAAACTGAGGTCACCATGAGAGCAGGGCATGAAGGGCCACAGAATTTCAGACTTTTTTAATGCTGATCGATGAGAATTAGCATGATGAAGATGATGCTACGGATTTCCTTTCCGGTCTGGGACTGCCTGACAGGGCTGTACTCTACACTTTCCTTCATGATAGATCCCGGCGTCAACCAGGCCCGAGTGATACAGACACCTGCAGTGTTGGTCAGGAAATTTGAGCAACACTCTCAGAGATGCATCCATTAAGTGGGAAATCAGTCTCTTCAGGGGTATTTTTCTTTCTTTTTGTTTGCACTGAAGAAATTCCTTGGTACGGCATTACAAAATCATTTAATATCTGGCGAGGCAATAGGTTTCCAATTTCTTTAGATTCGATGATTAAATGTATTCCTTATTGGCTGAAACTTATGCTGATTCAGGAGTCCAGACTACCAAGAAACGCTTATAATGTGTTGTATGATCTAGACGAAAAGAGCAAAATAAGTTGGGTAAACAAATGTAAAAGTGAAACTGCATGAACTCGGGTAGGGATGAGTATGGTTCAGTCAAGGTGTAGGTGATACCACTGTTGTTGTACACCCAGTTCTTCTAAAACAGGGAGCACTTTAGAATGGGAACGAAGAAATGCTCTGTGTGTGTGTGTGGGGTGTGTGTGTGTGTGTGTGTGTGTGTGTGTGCGTGTGTGTGTATGTGTCCGTCCGTCCGTCCGTGGTCAAAATGTGTTCCACTCGCTCCAGACAAAACTACTGGGCCGATCTTTCTGAAAATTTGTAGGTATGTTCATTATGGGTCACGGATGATGCCCGATGTTTTAGTTTACCGTTATAGCCGTCACTAACGGCTATAACGGCCCATAACGGTTTTTCTTCTTTATGGAATATCTCAGAAAGTACGTGGCCGATCTTTCTGAAAATTTGTAGGTATGTTCATTATGGGTCACGGATGATGCCCGATGTTTTAGTTTACCGTATATCCGTTACTAACGGCTATAAACGGCCCATCACGGTTTTCCTTCTTTATGGAATATCTCAGATAGTACTT
>CM065735.1:28424047-28433241 GCA_033310375.1 Conus canariensis | reverse complement strand
AATGTTACGTAAAGCAAATCACGTCATATGCTAACTTTTTGACGCCGCACAATCGGAATACCACAGCCCTTGACCCGAGCTGTCAGTCAAAGACTGGACCTGAAGGGAAAACGGCTGCCCAAACTTCTCCATCCCTGAATACAACTGCCGTGAATCAGCTCTGTCCGAGACCCCCACCTTCCCCCACCCCCGTCTCCCCACACCCCTCTCTTCAACTATCCCTTGCCACTCACTAAGTTGAAGGGACAGAGAGAGAGACAGACAGACAGACAGACAAACAGAAAGACAGACAGACAGAGAGGGTGGAGGAAGGAGTGATTAAACCCGGAGTGAGAATGCTTAGTAACAATGAAGAAGGAATCTGCCTCTGTCTGAGTGAGGAAGGTTAGGGGTGAGAGAGAGAGAGAGGAGAGAGAGAGAGAGAGAGAGAGGAGAGGAGAGAGAGAGAGAGAGAGAAGCGGTGGGGGAGGGAGTGATTGAACCGTGAGTGAGAATGCTTAGTAACAATGAAGAAGGAATCTGCCTCTGAGTGGGGAAGGTCGGGCTAGTTGTTTACTAAGTTAGTACACATGTACTGGTTAAGAACAGTTTGTTTCTCTGTGTTAGTGTGTTGTGTGTGTGTGCGCGCGCGCATGTGTGTGTGTGTGTGTGTGTGTGTGTGTGTGTGTGTGTGTGTGTGTAGGGTTGGCAAGGTGGAGAGAGAGAGTTTTTTTCTGGAAAGGTGAGAGAGACAAACAGACAAAGAGAGAGAGAGAGAGAGAGAGAGAGAGAGAGAGAGAGAGAGAGTGTGTGTGTTTGTGTGAACCTCTCAGAACGTGCGTCTATGGAAGTTTGTTTGTTTGTTTGTTTTTTCTCTCATTCCCATTAAATCCATCACAAAAATGGCTCGATGGGGTATCTGCCTGGGGATTCTCGTTGTGAGTACGCTCTGTATACACAAAACGAAACAAAATGATGTCATGTCTACAACACGTTCCCTTGTGGTTTAGATGAATGACGTGGGAGTTGAAACAAGCACGTTGCCTCCAGTGTCGTTCAGTCTGATGATGACACATTGAAATAAATGCCCTGTGCCCTCAGGGTGACCTTTAGAAGTCCCCCTTTATGTCACTCCTAGGCTTTAACCTAGTTTTTTTTGTTTTGTTTTTTTTTAAGTGGGTCATCCTACCGCCATCCCCCCCCCCCCTCCCCGCCACTTTTTTGCCTTTCGTTTTTTTTTTTTCTTTTTTTGTTTAATCCCCCTTTTTCTTTCTTTTTTTTTTTTTTTTTCTTTTTTTTCTTTTTTTTTTTTTTGAGTGGGGCCTTTATCCTCCTGTTTCCCCCCACGTTTTTGTCTTTCTCTTCTCCCTTTGTTTAAAACACGCTCGCTCACCATGCACAATCTGTATGTTTCACTATCGATGGACATTCGCTCACCATGCACAATCTGTATGTTTCACTATCGATGGACATTCGCTCACCATACACCATCTGTATGTTTCATTATCGATGGACATTCGCTCACCATGCACAATCTGTATGTTTCACTATCGATGGACATTCGCTCACCATACACCATCTGTATGTTTCACTATCGATGGACATTCGCTCACCATGCACAATCTGTATGTTTCACTATCGATGGACATTCGCTCACCATACACAATCTGTATGTTTCATTATCGATGGACATTCGCTCACCATGCACAATCTGTATGTTTCATTATCGATGGACATTCGCTCACCATGCACAATCTGTATGTTTCATTATTGATGGACATTCGCTCACCATGCACAATCTGTATGTTTCATTATCGATGGACATTCGCTCACCATGCACAATCTGTATGTTTCATTATCGATGGACATTCGCTCACCATGCACAATCTGTTTGTTTCACTATCGGTGGACATTCGCTCACCATGCACAATCTGTATGTTTCATTATCGATGGACATTCGCTCACCATGCACAATCTGTATGTTTCATAATCGATGGACATTCGCTCACCATGCACAATCTGTATGTTTCATTATCGATGGACATTCGCTCACCATGCACAATCTGTATGTTTCATTATCGATGGACATTCGCTCACCATGCACAATCTGTATGTTTCATTATCGATGGACATTCGCTCACCATGCACAATCTGTATGTTTCATTATCGATGGACATTCGCTCACCATGCACAATCTGTATGTTTCATTATCGATGGACATTCGCTCACCATGCACAATCTGTATGTTTCATTATCGATGGACATTCGCTCACCATGCACAATCTGTATGTTTCATTATTGATGGACATTCGCTCACCATACACAATCTGTATGTTTCATTATCGATGGACATTCGCGTGCTGACTCTAATGTTTTAACGTATGATACAGAGCGTTTGTTTAACCTAGTTCTCTCTTCACAGAATTCCTCATTCCTAAGTTCTGTTACATTCTTAACGACGGAGGCCGGTGGTCCGGCTGTTACCTTCTGAACTGCTGTAGAAACCTTGTACATAAAACAATTATCTGTCTGTCCCTGTCTCTGTCTGTCTGTCTGTCTGTCTGTCTGTCTGTCTCTCTCTCTCTCTCTCTCTCTCTCTCTCTCTCTCTCTCTTTCTCTCTCAGAATGAGTTGTGGGCGAGGGGTGGTGGGAGGGAAAAGGGAGGGTTGAGGTGAGCGATTGATTTTACCGAGTTATGTTCAAACACGCCCTCTCGTCTAAAGGGCTTAACTGCTGAATGAATAATGAACTCTCTCTCTCTCTCTGTCTCTCTCTCTTGATAATGTTCTCTATCCCCTCCTCCATTTCTAATCCTCACTACCCCCTCCCTCTGATCACCCGGCCAACACACCTCTCATCTTCGTCCACCCAACTTCCCCCCCCCCTCTCTCTCTCTCTCCTCCCTCCCTTCCCCCCCCCCCCTCCCTCTCTCTCTTTCTCTCTCGATAATGTTCTGTATCCCCTCCTCCACTTCTAATCCTCACTACCTCCCCTCCCTCTGATCACCCGGCCAACACACCTCTCATCTTCATCCACCCAACTCCTCCCCCCCCCTCTCTCTCTCTCTCTCCCTTCCTCCCTCCCCCCCCTCTCTCTCTCTCTCTTGATAATGTTCTCTATCCCCTTCTCCATTTCTAATCCTCACTACCCCCCATCTCTCTTATCACCCGGCCAACACACCTCTCATCTTCATCCACCCAACTTCTCCCTCTCTCTCTTTTCACTCCCCCCCCCCCCCCCCGCCCCTCTCTCTCTCTCTCTCTCTTGATGATGTTCTCCATCCCCTTCTCCACTTCTAATCCTCACTACCCCCCTCCCTCTGATCACCCGGCCAACACACCTCTTATCTTCGTCCACCCAACTTCTCCCCCCCCTCCCCCCCCTCTCTCTCTCTCTCTCTCTCTCTTTCTCTCTCTCTTGATAATGTTCTGTATCCCCTCCTCCATTTCTAATCCTCACTACCTCCCCTCCCTCTGATCACCCGGCCAACACACCTCTCATCTTCATCCACCCAACTCCCCCCCCCCCTCTCCCTCCCTCCCTCTCTCTACCCCCACCTCTCTCTCTCTCTCTTCTCTCTCTCTCTCTCTCTCTCGATAATGTTCTCTATCCCCTTCTCCACTTCTAATCCTCACTACTGCCCCTCCCTCTGATCACCCGGCCAACACACCTCTCATCTTCGTCCACCCAGCCTCTAACCTCTCCCTTCTATCCTCACCTTTTCCCAGTTTCTTCCCATCCTGTTCGGTCCCTCTGCCTTATGAACTGACATCAGTTCTTTGTGCGTTGAAAGGGATTTTGGAGTGCGATGTTGTGTAGTTTTTAGATTGTAATGTAATACTTCATTTTTTGTTGTTATATATATATATATATATATATATATATATATATATATATATATTATATATATATATGAAGTTTGATGTTGTGTATATATTGGTTCTACTGCAATATTTCATTGTTGTATCAGTGAGGTTTGATGTTGTGTATATATTTGGTTATACTGTAATATTTCATCATGTTATTAGTTTTGACTTTCTGTGTTAAAATGTCGTATGTTATCATTACCTGCTTCATTACTTTTTCTAAAGGGCAAGATGAAAAGTAACCTTTATGCGTTAATTTTTTTTTTTTTTTTCCTTTTTCTTCTTTTCAGAAAAATCGTTTTTCCATTCCTTCTCTCTCACGCACTTCTACATGCTCTTTCACACACACACACACACACACACACACACACACACACACACACACACACACACACACATGCTAGCGAGTGCGCGCGCACACCACACACACACACACAAATGCTACGAGTGCAACAACAACACACACACACCAGCGATCACACCACACAACACACACACACACACACACCACACACACAACATGCTAGCGAGTGCGACACACACACACACACACACACACACACACACAACACACACACACACACACACACACACACACACAACACATGCTAGCGAGTGCACACACACACACACACACACACACACACACACACACACAAAATGCTAGCGAGTCACACACACACACACACACACACACACACACACACACACGACACACACACACACACACACACACACACACACACACACACACACCACACCACACACACACACACACCACACGCGCGCGCGCGCGCTCACTTGCTCACTTTTTTTTTTCTCATCGATTCTCTGAAACTGAGCAAAACAGTATATTGAGGCTGACGTCAGTTGAGTATATCTTTCTCATTAGTCTATGCCTCCCTTTGTTCCCTCTCATTCTCTGTCTGTCTGTCTCGGTGTTTCTTAGGGCCGAGCTCTTGACTGTTATTAGACATCAACTGCTTTTGTATTTGTATTTATCGCCGTCATAGTCTCCTGTATCCCATTTGCAGTAGTGCTATAAGGAGCTGGAAGAGTTTGCCAGTATCATGGTCTCCGTCCTTCCCTGTCTCCCTCGCTTATTCTCTCTCTCTCTCTCTCTCTCTCTCTCTCTCTCTCTGTATGTGTGTGTGTGTGTGGTTTTGTTCGGATGTGTGTTTGCGCACGCGCACACACTTATTTATTCATGAGCAGGGAGGGGAATGGGAGGGTTGATGTGGTAGACGGTGTGGACAAAGACGTTGAGGAGGGAAGGGGCACTGCGTATGAATTTGACAGTGTATCCACGTGCTCTTGTTTGCAGTCAGTAGAGTTCAGGCCAGAATCTTTATACAGAATTTCTGTTTAAATGTGCAGAACGAAGTTGATGTTACGCATGAACACGAATCAAAGATTTTAACATCTTAACCCGTGACTTGTAAAATGGCAAATATGAAAAAAAAAAAAAAAATAAATAAATAAAAAATAAATAATAAAGGCAATCAAATCAAACAAAGCTTTATTTTCAAACATTGAATTTTCAAATAGACTGTTAAGTTTTCTCCGTTCGCTCATGTGTTACTAAGGAGAGAAAAAATCGCTTTTTTTTATTTTGAAGGGGAAAAAAATCTAAGAAAATTGTTAACTGTGTATTACAGAAAAAAAAAAAAAAAGTTCACACTTGTCATTCTTTTTTCACCTACCCCAAACCATTCCAAACATGAAACAGTTTAACCAAGTTTATTTTGGATACGAATTTCAATCAAACAAAATCAATATTTTTGCTATTTTAAATGAGTGTTACGGAAAACATGTGAAATCGTACAAGGCAACATGGTTGCTGTATTAACATATCACCGCGCAAACAATTTTGTATTCAGTGTGT
Organism: Conus canariensis; assembly: GCA_033310375.1. NCBI lineage: Eukaryota > Metazoa > Mollusca > Gastropoda > Neogastropoda > Conidae > Conus > Conus canariensis. Next base: position 28,427,511 of record CM065735.1, on the reverse strand, counting down.
TGTCAGTAACATAAAACCCTTTTTTTTTTTAATTTAAGAACACACAGGTCACAATGCAGGGTTAAGGCAAGGATCAAATGGTAATGGAACCGTTTGAATAGAAATATCCTCGCTCATGTGAAAAGGTTGAAACGGAAAGAGAACATTCTTTTCCTCGGATTTGGGATTAATGAATGAGGTCAGTGCTATAAGTCAACAAGGATATAGAGGTAAATGCTATATTATGTCAACAAGGATATAGAAACACGCACGACTCGTGGACTCTTTGTGTTCCTGCACTGTCTGATGACGCTCTGTTGATGACGTCACGTCTTGACACTCCTTTGATATCAGCTTAGGCTAGTGCTGCATTACTGTCATAAAAGATGGCGATTCAATACTTGCACCAGCGTCATTCTCGAGCTTTTGACGTCACAGATCTTCGACCAGAAAGTCATTATTTTGAAGAAAGCAAGTCGGCTAATCCGTAGATCTTGCGCCAGCTTCATAGACATAGCAGGTCAGTGTGTTGGCCACCGCCTGTTTAAAGAAAAATGAAAGAAACATGTCCAAAATAACAGATACCAATAAGAGAAAAGAGCACATGTTGTTTATTTCCAAATAGAATCTCACCTGTTTGCTGCCAGTCACCACATTCGAGTTTTATATGTTTCTGACAAAAATGTCGAACGCAGATGAAAACAACAGATGGTAAAGAAACCAAGCGCATGTCAAAACTTTTACTCCACTAATTTGGGTAGAGTTGTCTATATTGACAAACGTAAGGTCAGACATTTCGGAGGAATAAGTAAAAATCACCATGCAACTTTGATCAAGCTATTGAAATCAATTCGACATTAAACAAAAGATAATTTATGAATGAATGACAGAGGCGCTATGCTGTCAATACAGCAACAATTTCGAATAAAGACACAGAAAGAATGAACATGTTCTGCGAGACAAATTCTGTGATAAACAATGTGATCGCTGACTCTTCTATCGTTCTGAAGTAATGACGTCATTTTGAGTGATGGAGGTTTTCATTTTTTGCGACGTGACCTAGAAAATGTGTTCTAGATCTATGATAGTTGATGTTTAAATGCACATTACGTGTAGGCCTAAAATAACAGTCCCAGTAATGCCACTTATTAAACACTCGAGAGAAAAAAAAATCGTCAGGCCATATCTCTGTCAGAAACTGGCATCATTTTAACAAAATTACGACTGAACCTGCGACGCAACGGCTTTTTTATTTCTTTTTTCAAAATGCGGAATTCGAAGATAAACCGTCACGTTACTAGATTCTTGAATTAAAGAACAAAAATGATGGTTCTGAATGCTGTGGTGATAAATGCCAGAAATAAGATCTACCGAATACCATAATACCAAATGCACGCGCATATACATACAACACAAGTATCCTTTAAGAATGGGTCCGTTAAAAGACAAACAAACAAAAACAAAAACAAACAAACAAACAAACAAACAAAACCTGAAAATATTGCAGGGGTAGCAAGCACACTAACTTTTATTTGTTTCAAAGTGAGGTGACTGCAGGCGTGAATTAAACCAAGAAGATTTACTGTTCCGCCGAACCAATGAAACAAACGAATTACAAGACAAAACACGACGCGTTTCCACCTCTTGGGTCTTCTTCAGGCAAGACAAAACAACATTCAAGACAATGAAAACGAAAACGAACAATCACTTATCTCCTCAAATTGAGCGCAAAATGGAAGTGGAATCTTTTTTTTTTTTTTTTTTTTTGATCTGATTTTGATGGAAATACGTAAGATAAACCAAGAAATTATATCTAAGTTTCTTAACACAGGCTTTCATCGACTCTACAGCTATTTTGTATGATGATGTTTGAACCATTTGATGTAATGCATTTTCAATGAAAACGATGGAACAAGATGAACACCAAGAATGTTAGGCCTACATATTGTTAGGAGACCAAAAATAGTGCAGACCAAAGGTGTGTGAACAGGGTATAACAGTGGTCAGCGATACAGAGAGAGAGAGAGAGAGAGAGAGAGAGAGAGAGAGAGAGAGAGAGAGAGAGAGAGAGAAGAAGAAGAAGAAGAAGAAGAGAAGAAGAAATCGAAACAAATCCATAGTTCACCGACTTGTCTATCCCCTCACCCCCCCCCCCCACCCCCACCCCACCCCGACTTCACCTTCCCTCATCCTCCCTTCTGTCCAGCATTGTCAGAGAGGCAAAGCAGGTCTGAGAGTGGGGAGGGAGGGGGTGAACAGGGTATAAGCGTCAGGTTCGCTGAACCTTCGTCCGTTTAGACGAGGTATATTTTTTTTATTTGCATTCGAGTGGAGCTCCGGTGGGGGATTGGCCTTGTTAGCAGCTAGCTGGATCTGTGGTGGACTTTTCTTCTGAGGCTGCAGGAGTTGTGTGACTGGCATCAAAGTCGGGGGAGAGTTCTGGTTCTTTGTGTGTAAGGGTTGTTTTATTAAACGCTGGAACCTGTGTGTGTGTGTGTGTGTGTGTGTGTGTGTGTGTGTGTGTGTGTGTGTGTGTGTGTGTGTAATGATAATGTTTCAGTGCATTGAACACCTTTACTTTACACCTTCAAAATACATCAAGTCGTCCTGATCTCGTCAGTGAAATTGTATTTTCAATTCACCAGTTAATAATGCGAGGTTCTAAAATAACATTATTATGGGTACCCGGTCGTTGTAATCTTCGAGGAAATGAACTGGCTGATAACCTGTGCAAAAGAGGCTTCAATGTGCAAATCGATTACAGTTTTATGTGATATTCCTTATTCGGTTCTTGCAGTAAACATTTTCTGACAAAAAGCACTTTGGGAGCAGAGAAGAACGCAGTACCTTGAAGCTGCCATTCAGAAGAACAGATGGGATCTTTCTGCCCCCAGCAGTCATTGTATAAGTCCGCCAGGTTCTATTCCGAATCAAAATTTATTACACAGAATACAGGTGGATGGTTGGTTAGGCAGGTTTTTAAAACCATCTCCTTTGTGTGTCTGGGATCAAAAACTTAATGCATCTCATTTTTTACTTGAACGTTCCATGACAAAGGTGTATCTAAAATTTTACCTTTAATATTGCATAGTGCTTTTTGTCCCAATCCAGAAAATGTGTGGAGTCTAGCCAGTTTAACTGTACATCTGATAAAGTCTCATCCACTTGGCAGATTTTTCTAACGGACTTGTTGTTTCAGTTGTTGTTTTTTTTTTTTTTTTCTGTTTGTTTCTTTTTGGTTTAGTGGTCTGATGTACACGTAGAGCAAAGAATTTGTTACATACCATAACTGTCCGACTCTCACGTGAACTAGCTCGCATTATTCCATTCATGAAACTTTTGCATATGCTGTGCGCGCGCTACGCTAGAGAGAGAGAGAGAGAGAGAGAGAGAGAGAGAGAGAGAGAGAGAGAGAGAGAGAGAGGAGAGAGATTTTCGTTTTCAAGACAGTTAAGATGTAATTTGTTTTATTATTACAATTTCTG
>CM065735.1:28406547-28414047 GCA_033310375.1 Conus canariensis | reverse complement strand
GAGAGCGTCTGATTGATACCCCTCCCTCAGTTTCCACACTGGCTGTCCGTCTGTTCCAGAACTGAATACAGTCTGTCCAGTCTGTCCTGCTTGTTGTCCGTAACTCCTCACTCTTCCAGAACTGAATACAGTCTGTCCAGTCTGTCCTGCTTGTTGTCCGTAACTCCTCACTCTTCCAGAACTGAATACAGTCTGTCCAGTCTGTCCTGCTTGTTGTCCGTAACTCCTCACTCTTCCAGAACTGAATACAGTCTGTCCAGTCTGTTATGCTTGTTGTCCGTAACTCCTCCTCAGCACACATGTCTAATTTGCCTCACGTCTTCCTTGACTGTACACACCTCTGTTCATCTGCTGACACCAACGTCTTCCTTGACTGTACACACCTCTGTTCATCTGCTGACACCAACGTCTTCCTTGACTGTACACACCTCTGTTCATCTGCTGACACCAACGTCTTCCTTGACTGTACACACCTCTGTTCATCTGCTGACACCAACGTCTTCCTTGACTGTACACACCCTGTTCATCTGCTGACACCAACTTTTTCCTTGACTGTACACACCTCTGTTCTCTGCTGACACCAACGTTTTCCTTGCTGTACACACCTCTGTTCATTGCTGACACCAACTTTTCTGACTGTACACACCTCTGTTCATCTGCTGACACCAACGTTTTCCTGACTGACACACCACTGTTTCATCTGCTGACACCAACGTTTCCTGACTGTACACACCTCTGTTCATCTGCTGACACCAACGTTTTTCCCACGTACACACCCTCTGTTCATCTGCTGACACCAACGTTTTCCTTGACTGTACACACCTCTGTTCATCCTGCTGACACCAACGTTTTCCTGACTGTACACCCCTCTGTTCATCTGCTGACACCAACGTTTTCCTTGACTGTACACACCTCTGTTCATCTGCTGACACCAACGTCTTTCTTGCTGTACACACCTCTGTTCATCTGCTGACACCAACGTTTTCCTTGACTGTACACACCTCTGTTCATCTGCTGACACCAACGTTTTCCTTGACTGTACACACCTCTGTTCATCTGCTGACACCAACGTTTTCCTTGACTGTACACACCTCTGTTCATCTGCTGACACCACGTTTCCCTTTACTGTACACACCTCTGTTCATCTGCTGACACCAACGTTTTCCTGACTGTACACACCTCTGTTCATCTGCTGACACCAACGTTTCCTTGACTGTACACACCTCTGTTCATCTGCTGACACCACGTCTTCCTTGACTGTACACACCTCTGTTCATCTGCTGACACCAACGTTTTCCTGACTGTACACACCCTGTTCTCTGCTGACACAACGTTTTCTTGCTGTACACACCTCTTCATTGCTGACACCAACGTTTCCTTGACTGTACACACCTCTGTTCATCTGCTGACACCAACGTTTTCCTTGACTGTACACACCTCTGTTCATCTGCTGACACCAACGTTTTCCTTGACTGTACACACCTCTGTTCATCTGCTGACACCAACGTTTTCCTTGACTGTACACACCTCTGTTCATCTGCTGACACCAACGTTTTCCTTGACTGTACACACCTCTGTTCATTCTGACACCACGTTTCCTGACTGTACACCTCGTTCATCTGCTGACACCACGTTTCACTGTAACACCTCTGTTCATCTGCTGACACCAACGTTTTCCTGACTGTACACACCTCTGTTCATCTGCTGACACCAACGTCTTCCTTGACTGTACACCCTTGTTCATCTGCTGACACCAACGTTTCGTCTTCCTTGTACTGTAACACGTTTCCTCTGTCAATTGCTTGTGACACCAACGTCTTTCCTGACTGTACACACCTCTGTTCATCTGCTGACACCAACGTCTTCCTTGACTGTACACACCTCTGTTCATCTGCTGACACCAACGTTTCCTTGACTGTACACACCTCTGTTCATCTGCTGACACCAACGTTTCCTTGACTGTACACACCTCTGTTCATCTGCTGACACCAACGTCTTCCTTGACTGTACACACCTCTGTTCATCTGCTGACACCAACGTTTCCTTGACTGTACACACCTCTGTTCATCTGCTGACACCAACGTTTTCCTTGACTGTACACACCTCTGTTCATCTGCTGACACCAACGTTTTCCTTGACTGTACACACCTCTGTTCATCTGCTGACACCAACGTTTCCTTGACTGTACACACCTCTGTTCATCTGCTGACACCAACGTTTTCCTTGACTGTACACACCTCTGTTCATCTGCTGACACCAACGTTTTCCTTGACTGTACACACCTCTGTTCATCTGCTGACACCAACGTTTTCCTTGACTGTACACACCTCTGTTCATCTGCTGACACCAACGTTTTCCTTGACTGTACACACCTCTGTTCATCTGCTGACACCAACGTTTTCCTTGACTGTACACACCTCTGTTCATCTGCTGACACCAACGTTTTCCTTGACTGTACACACCTCTGTTCATCTGCTGACACCAACGTTTTCCCTGACTGTACACACCTCTGTTCATCTGCTGACACCAACGTTTTCCTTGACTGTACACACCCTGTTCATCTGCTGACACCAACGTTTTCCTTGACTGTACACACCTCTGTTCATCTGCTGACACCAACGTTTTCCTTGACTGTACACACCTCTGTTCATCTGCTGACACCAACGTTTCCTTGACTGTACACACCTCTGTTCATCTGCTGACACCAACGTTTTCCTGACTGTACACACCTCTGTTCATCTGCTGACACCAACGTTTCCTTGACTGTACACACCTCTGTTCATCTGCTGACACCAACGTTTTCCTTGACTGTACACACCTCTGTTCATCTGCTGACACCAACGTTTTCCTTGACTGTACACACCTCTGTTCATCTGCTGACACCAACGTTTTCCTTGACTGTAACACTCTGTTCATCTGCTGACACCAACGTTTTCCCTGACTGTACACACCTCTGTTCATCTGCTGACACCAACGTTTTCCTTGACTGTACACACCTCTGTTCATCTGCTGACACCAACGTTTTCCTTGACTGTACACACCTCTGTTCATCTGCTGACACCAACGTTTTCCTTGACTGTACACACCTCTGTTCATCTGCTGACACCAACGTTTTCCTTGACTGTACACACCTCTGTTCATCTGCTGACACCAACGTTTCCTTGACTGTACACACCTCTGTTCATCTGCTGACACCAACGTTTTCCTTGACTGTACACACCTCTGTTCATCTGCTGACACCAACGTTTTCCTGACTGTACACACTCTGTTCATCTGCTGACACCAACGTTTTCCTTGACTGTACACACCTCTGTTCATCTGCTGACACCAACGTTTCCTTGACTGTACACACCTCTGTTCATCTGCTGACACCAACGTTTTCCTGACTGTACACACCTGTTCATCTGCTGACACCAACGTTTCCTTGACTGTACACACCTTGTTCATCTGTGACACCAACGTTTCCTTGACTGTACACACCTCTGTTCATTGCTGACACCAACGTTTTCCTTGACTGTACACACTCTGTTCATCTGCTGACACCAACGTTTCCTGACTGTACACACCTCTGTTCATCTGCTGACACCAACGTTTTCCTTGACTGTACACACCTCTGTTCATCTGCTGACACCAACGTTTTCCTTGACTGTACACACCTCTGTTCATCTGCTGACACCAACGTCTTCCTTGACTGTACACACCTCTGTTCATCTGCTGACACCAACGTTTTCCTTGACTGTACACACCTCTGTTCATCTGCTGACACCAACGTTTTCCCTGACTGTACACACCTCTGTTCATCTGCTTGACACCAACGTTTTCCTTGACTGTACACACCTCTGTTCATCTGCTGACACCAACGTTTTCCTTGACTGTACCACACTCTGTTCATCTGTGACACCAACGTTTTCCTACTGTACTGGTACACACCTCTGTTCATCTGCTGACACCAACGTTTTCCTTGACTGTAACAACTCTGTTCATCTGCTGACACCAACGTTTTCCTTGACTGTACACACCTCTGTTCATCTGCTGACACCAACGTTTTCCTTGACTGTACACACCTCTGTTCATCTGCTGACACCAACGTTTTCCTTGACTGTACACACCTCTGTTCATCTGCTGACACACAACGTTCTTCCTTGACTGTACACACCTCTGTTCATCTGCTGACACCAGTTTTCCTGACTGTAACCTCTGTTATCTGCTGACACCAACGTTTTCCTTGATGTAACACTTGTTCATCTGTGACACCAACGTTTTCTTGATTACACACCTCTGTTCATCTGTGACACCAACGTTTTCCTTGACTGTACACACTTGTTCATCTGCTGACACCAACGTTTTCCTTGACTGTACACACCTTGTTCATCTGCTGACACCAACGTCTTCCTTGACTGTACACACCTCTGTTCATCTGCTGACACCAACGTTTTCCTTGATGTACACCTTGTTATCTGCTGTACACAAGTTTTCCTGACTGTACACACCTCTGTTCATCTGCTGACACCAACGTTTTCCTTGACTGTACACACCTCTGTTCATCTGCTGACACCAACGTTTTCCTTGACTGTACACACTCTGTTCATCTGCTGACACCAACGTTTTCCTTGACTGTACACACCTCTGTTCATCTGCTGACACCAACGTTTTCCTTGACTGTACACACCTCTGTTCATCTGCTGACACCAACGTTTTCCTTGACTGTACACACCTCTGTTCATCTGCTGACACCAACGTTTTCCTTGACTGTACACACCTCTGTTCATCTGCTGACACCAACGTTTTCCTTGACTGTACACACCTCTGTTCATCTGCTGACACCAACGTTTCCTTGACTGTACACACCTCTGTTCATTGCTGACACCACACTAACGTTTATTCTTAAAATCTTGTTACACACCTTGTTCATCTGCTGACACCAACGTTTTCCTTGACTGTACACACCTCTGTTCATCTGCTGACACCAACGTTTTCCTTGACTGTACACACCTCTGTTCATCTGCTGACACCAACGTTTCCTTGACTGTACACACCTCTGTCATCTGTGACACAACGTTTTCCTTGACTGTACACACCTCTGTTCATCTGCTGACACCAACGTTTTCCTGACTGTACACACCTCTGTTCATCTGCTGACCACTTACTGTTCCACTGTACACACCCGTTCTCTGTACACCCTTTTCTTGCTGACACACCTCTGTTCATCTGCTGACACCAACGTTTTCTTACTGTACACACCTCTGTTCATCTGCTGACACAACGTTTTCCTTGACTGTACACACCTCTGTTCATCTGCTGACACCAACGTTTTCCTTGACTGTACAACTCTGTTCATCTGCTGACACAACGTTTCCTGACTGTACACACCTCTGTTCATCTGCTGACACCAACGTTTTCTTGACTGTACACACCTCTGTTCATCTGCTGACACCAACGTTTCCTTGACTGTACACACCTCTGTTCATTGCTGACACCAACGTTTCCTTGACTGTACACACCTCTGTTCATCTGCTGACACCAACGTTTCCTTGACTGTACACACCTCTGTTCTTCTGCTGACACACTCTTCCTTGCTGACAACACTCTGTTCATCTGCTGACACCAACGTTTCCTTGCTGTACAACTCTGTTCATCTGCTGACACCAACTTCCTTGACTGTACACCTTGTTCTGTGACACCAACGTCTTCTTGACTGTACACACCTCTGTTCATCGTACCACGTTCTTACTGTCACTGTTCTTGCTGACACCACGTTCCTTGTGACCACCTCTGTTCTCTGCTGACACCACGTTCTTGATGCACACCTCTGTTCATCTGCTGAACCAACGTTTCCTTGACTGTAACACCTCTGTTCTCTGCTGACACCAACGTTCCTGACTGTACACACTTGTTCATCTGCTGACACCAAGTTTTCCTTGACTGTCACACCCTGTTCATCTGCTGACACCAAGTTTCCTTGACTGTACACACCTTGTTCATCGCTGACACCAACGTCTCCTGACTTACACACCTGTTTCTGCTGACACAACTTTCCTGCTGTACACCACTTTCTTGCTGACACACTTTTCTTGACTTCCACTGTTCATCTGCTGACACAACGTTTCCTTGATGACAACCTCTGTTCATCTGCTGACACCAACGTTCCTGACTGTACACACCTTGTTCATCTGCTGACACCAACGTCTTCTTGACTGTACACACCTCTGTTCATCTGCTGACACCAAGTTTCCTTGCTGTACACACCTCTGTTCATCTGACACACCTTCTTGACTGACACACTTTTCTTGCTGACACACTTTTCTTCTGTACACACCTCGTTACTGTACACCACGTCTTCCTGACTTACACACCTCTGTTCATTGCTGACACCAACGTTTCTGACTGTACCACCTCTGTTCATCTGCTGACACCAGTCTTCCTTGCTGTACACCCTCTGTTCATCTGCTGACACCAACGTCTTCCTTGACTGTACACACCTCTGTTCATCTGCTGACACCAACGTTTCCTTGACTGTACACACCTCTGTTCATCTGCTGACACCAACGTTTCCTTGACTGTACACACCTCTGTTCATCTGCTGACACCAACGTTTTCCTTGACTGTACACACCTCTGTTCATTGCTGACACCAACGTTTCCTTGACTGTACACACCTCTGTTCATTGCTGACACCACGTCTTCCTTGACTGTACCACCTCTGTTCATCTGCTGACACCAACGTTTCTTGATGTACACACCTTGTTCACTGCTGACACCAACGTTTTCTTGACTGTACACACCTCTTTATCTGCTGACACAACTTTCTATGTACAACTCTGTTACGCCCAGTAAAAAAGTTTCTTGACTGTACAACTTGTCTCTGTGACACAACGTTCCTGACTGTACACCTTGTTCATCTGCTGACACCAACGTTTTCCTTGACTGTAAACCTTGTTCATTGCTGACACCAACGTTTCCTGACTGTAACACCTCTGTTCATCTGCTGACACCAACGTTTTCCTGACTGTACACACCTTGTTCATCTGCTGACACAACGTTTCCTTGACTGTACACCTCTGTTCATCTGCTGACACCCACGTTTCCTTGATGTACACACTCTGTTCATCTGCTGACACCCACGTTTCCTGACGTACACACCTCTGTTCATTGCTGACACCAACGTTTCCTTGATGTACACACCTCTGTTCATTGCTGACACCACGTTTCCTTGACTGTACACACCTCTGTTCATCTGCTGACACCAACGTTTCTTGACTGACAACCTTGTTATCTGTGACACACAAACGTCTTCCTTGACTGAACACTCTGTTCAACTGACAACCAACGTTATGTCTTGTCTGTGACCACACATCTTCATTGCTGAACCAACGTCTTCCTTGACTGTAACACCATCTGTTCATCTGCTGAACAACAACGTAAACTCTGTCTGCTGTCAACATTAAAAGTAAAAACAAACGAACACTCGTTCATCTGCTGACACAACTATCCTTATGACACA
>CM065735.1:28384047-28399047 GCA_033310375.1 Conus canariensis | reverse complement strand
ACAGCCCTATTTGTTTTAAGAACCTGATTCCATCCGAGTTGTCCATACAGCCTGATTGTTTTCAGTCTTTTTAGTTTGGACATAGGAGGACGCCTGCGCACACCCGGTTTGTCCAAACAGCCTGTGCGTGTAATTTTGCGTGCGTGCGTGCGTGCGTGCGTGCGTGCGTGTGTGTGTGTGTGTGTGTGTGTGTGTGTGTGTGTGTGTGTGTGTGTGTGTGTGTGTGTTGTGTTGTGTTGTGTTGTGTGTGCGCGCGCGTAGGATTGCCGGCTCATGCCCCCATTTTTCTCCTACGGCGATTTTTTTTTTCTTTTAGAGACAACACATGTTCTGGTTGGTCTCTTCATCTCTTTCGTATACGTCTCTCACTGGATCTCTTTCTTTCTCAGTTAGTCTTCTCTCTCTCTCTCTCTCTCTCTCTCTCTCTCTCTCTCTCTCTCTCTCTCTCTCTCTCTCTCTCTGTCGATGTTCCAGCCCCGTTCTCTGTGTCAGTAGCAATGGGATAGAAAGATGGACGGGTAAATGAGAAGGGGGAAGATACAAGTGGTAGAGGAAATAGACGGAAAGAGTGAGGAAGAGAGTAAGGGAGAGAGAGAGAGAGAGAGAGAGAGAGAGAGAGAGAGAGAAGAGAGGGGGGGTAGAGAGAGAGAGAGAGAGAGAGTGAGAGAGAGAGAGAGAGAGAGAGAGAGAGCGACAGACAGACAGTCAGACAGACAGACAGGCAGACAGAGACAGAGAAACAGAGAAAGAAATGATAACGATTTATTCAATAAGGCCATTTCCCGTTTTGTTAGCTGGACACATGCATAAATGCATATCTCTATACATGCATTGTCACTTTCACGTCAGTTTTGGCACCTATTTGAATGCAATTTTCTCTATATTTCTACATGGGTCCCCTACAGTACGTGCACCGAATTATTCTGTTTTGTTTTTTTTTATCACACGCACTCCTCCCCACCATTTCTGCCCCCATCACCACTTCCACCCTCGCCCCTATCCTCTTATACTGTGACTGAAGGCAGTGTACATAAAGACTTTCTGAGCTCTCTCTCTCTCTCTCTCTCTCTCTCTCTCTCTCTTCTCTCTCTCTCTCTCTCTCTCGTGTGTGTCTGTCTGTCTGTCTGTCTGTCTGTCTGTCTGTCTCTCTCTCTCTCTCTCTCTCTCTCTCTCTCTCTCTCTCTCCTCTCTCTCTCCTCTCTCTCTCTCTCTTGATTCTCTTCACTCTGTTACCTTCCTCGTGTAGTGAATCCCGTGCTGTTCATCAATCAGGTACAGATTACCTGCAGTGACATACACACCTGTCCTTTAGGAGGTGGACAATGCTTCGCAATGATTGTCACAATCTGTCCTTTAGGAGGTGTGCAATCCTCCACAATGATTGTCACCACCTGTCCTTCAGGAGGTGATGGACAATCCTTCACAATGATTGTAGCCACCTGTCCTTTAGGAGGTGATGGACAATTCTTCACAATGATTGTAGCCACCTGTCCTTTAGGAGGTGACGTGCAATCCTTCACAATAATTGTCACCACCTCCTTGCAATGATTGTCACCACCAGTCCTTTAGAAAGTGTGCATTCCTTCACAGTGATTGTCACCATCTATCCTTTATGAGATGATGGACAATCCCTCACAATGATTGTCACCACCTGTCCTTAAGGAGGTGTGCAATCCTTCACAATGATTGTCACCACCTGTCCTTAAGGAGGTGTGCAATTCTTCACAATGATTGTCACCACCTGTCCTTAAGGAGGTGTGCAATTCTTCACAATGATTGTCACCACCAGTCCTTTTTGAAGTGTGCAATCCTTCGCAATGATTGTCACCACCTGTCCTTTAGGAGGTGATGTCCAATCCTTCACAAGGATTGTCACCACATGTTCTTTAGGAGTTGGACAATCCTTCACAATGATTCTACCACCTGTCTTCTAGGAGGTGTGCAATCCTTCACAATGATTATCACCACCAGTCCTTTAGGAGGTATGCAATCCTTCAGAATGATTGTCACCACCTGCCTTTTAGGAAGTGACAGACAATCCTTCACAATGATTGTCATCACCTGCCCTTTAGGAGGTGTGCAATCCTTCACAATGATTGTCACACCTGTCTTTTACGAGGTGTGCAATCCTTCAAAATGATTGTCACACCTGTCCTTTAGGAGGTGCGCAATCCTTCACAATGATTGTCACACCTGTCTTTTAGGAGATGTGCATTCCTCAAAATGATTGTCACACCTGTCCTTTAGGAGGTGCGCAATCCTTCACAATGATTGTCACCACTTGTCCTTTAGGAGGTGTGTAATCCTTCGCAGTGATTGTCACCCTCTGTCCTTTAGGTGATGGACAATCCTCCACAATGATTGTCGCCACATGTTCTTTCGGAGGTGGACAATCCTTCACAATGATTGTCATCACCTGTCCTTTAGTAGGTGTGCAATCCTTCACAATGATTGTCACCACCTGTCCTTTAGGAGGTGATGGACAATCCTTCAGAATGATTGTTACCACCTGCCTTTTAGGAGGTGATGGACAATCCTTCACAATGATTTCACCACCTGTCCTTTAGGAGGTGTGCAATCCTTCACAACTATTGTCACCACCTGTCCTTTAGGAGGTGATGGACAATCCTTCACAATGATTTCACCACCTGTCCTTTATGAGGTGATGGACAATCCTTCACAATGATTGTCACCACCTGTCCTTCAGGAGGTGTGCAATCCTTCACAATGATTGTCACCACCTGTCCTTTAGGAGGTGATGGACAATCCTTCACAATGATTGTCACCACGTGTCGTTTAGGTGTGCAATCCTTCACAATGATTGTCACCACCTGTCCTTTAGAAAGTGTGCATTCCTTCACAGTGATTGTCACCACCTGTCCTTTAGGAGGTGATGGACAATCCTTCACAATGATTGTCACCACCTGTCCCTTATGAGGTGATGGATAATCCTTCGCAACGATTGTCACCACCTGTCTTTTAGGAAGTGTGCAGTCCTTCACAATGATTGTTATTGCCTGTCTTTAAAGGGACGGACAATCCTTCACAATGTTGTTTTACATGTCAGGTTGTTGGAAAGGCGGTGGAGGTGGGGGGGGGGGGGGGGCGATAGGGCAGGGCGGGGAGGGGGGGGGGTGTCGGATGGTGAGGTGAGCGGAGTGGTGGGGATTCGGTTGCATTCTGTCCATTTCCTTCCGACCCTGGATCGTTCTTGCCGTGTGAAGAGTTCTTGAAGTCGGATGCTAGAAACGGCAACGACGGCTTGTTGTTGATGACTTTCATGGCGCTATTGATTGTCGCTAACGGTCAGAATGCCTGTCTATGTGTCTGTTTATCTGTCTGTTTGTCTTTCTGTTTCTTCTTCTTCTTCTTCTTCTTCTTCTTCTTCTTCTTCTTCTTCTTCTTCTTCTTCTTCTCTCTCTCCTCTCTCCTCCTCCTCCTCCTCTTCTTCTTCTTCTTCTTCTTCTTCTTCTTCTTCTTCTTCTTCTTCTTCTTCTTCTTCTTCTTCTTCCTCCTCCTCCTCCTCCTCCTCCTCCTCCTCCTCCTCCTCCTCTTCTTCTTCTTCTTCTTCTTCTTCTTCTTCTTCTTCTTCTTCTTCTTCTTCTTCTCTCTTTCTCTCTCTCTTCCCTCCCCCTCTCCCTCTCCCTCCCTCTCTCCCACTCCCCCTCTTCTTCTTCTTCCTCCTCCTCCCCCTCCTTCTCCTCCTCTTCCTCCTCCTCTTCTTCTTCTTCTTCTTCGTTTTTTCTTCTTGTTCTCTTTCTCTCTCTCTTCCCTCCCCCCTCTCCCTCTCCCTCCCTCTCTCCCACTCCCCCTCTGTCTCCCCCTTCCCCCCTCTGTCTGTGTCTCCCGTGTACGACAATGACCGACAGAGAAGTTTTTTTAAACACATGGGAAAAGTAAGCAGTTCATTGTGTTCCAAGTCTCTTTTTCTTCCAATATACTGACTCATTGTGCTCCCACCAGGAAAGCTGCCCATTCATTTGACTTCCCTGTATCCGCACGCACGCAAGCACGCACACATGCACACACACACACACACACACACACACACACACACACACACACACACACACACACACACACACACATATACACACAACACACACACACACACACACACACACACACACACACACACACACACACACACACACGCACACACACACGCACAGCACAGCACACTCACTCACTTACGCACTGATTCATTCACTCTCAAGCTAATGCATAAGCATGCACACACACACGCACACGCACGTACAAACACACACACACACGCACACGCACATACAAACACACACACACACGCGCGCGCACGCACGCACGCACGCACGCACGCACGCATGTCACTCACTCACTCTTAAGCACATATACATACACCCAACCATCCACACAAACACACGCGCACGTGCGCCTGCGCATGCACACACACGCCAGCGCGCGCGCACACACACACACACACACACACACACACACACACACACACACACACACACATACACCCAAGGCACTCACAAACACAAACGCGCACGCGTACGTACGCACACACAGACACACAGACACACAGACACACAGACACACACAACACACACACACACACACACACACACACACACATCACACACAACACACTCTCACACAGACACACACACACACACACACACACACACCACACACACACACA
This sequence comes from Conus canariensis, assembly GCA_033310375.1. NCBI lineage: Eukaryota > Metazoa > Mollusca > Gastropoda > Neogastropoda > Conidae > Conus > Conus canariensis. The sequence goes on along the minus strand of CM065735.1, from coordinate 28,394,366 downwards.
CACACACACACACACACCACACACACACACACACATGAATGTCCGCACGGAAAGGGAAGAAATGCAAATTCATGTGTTTTTTTTTTTCCTTTACGACGGAAGAAGAAGGGAAGAGAGGATGTGTGGGTGTGTTGTATTGTCGTCGTTGTTGTTCCCTGTTCCCAACTCAGCCAATTCAGCGGTGAAAGAAGACCTAGTCAGGAGTGTTGGAGAGTGCTGTGCCGACTCCTTGAAAAACACAAGTGGGGACAGGAAACCAATCACATGGCAGAGGGAAGGCTGCAGATAATACACTGGTGTGGCCTCCCTGGCGAACACAAGTCTGGTGTCTGCTGCAGTGTGTGCTGATTACGAAGCTCATCTGGTCTTCACTGATATACAGTCAGAACCAGTACCGTGGAGTCAGTGGAAGCCGAAATGAACAAATGAACTTGTTAAGAAATAGATCGGTGTCCCACCTAGACTTACGGACGATGCACTCGACTGTCACCAAGCAAAGCTGGTGCTGTCTCTGAATCCCATCCTGGAGAAGTAGAAAATGTTTAATAAAAGCAAAGTTACTAAGCATGTTAGAGGACTCAGGAGACAAGACTGTCAGATCAATCCCAGCTTAATACACACACACACACACACACACACACACACACACACACACACACACACACACACACACACACACACACTTATACACACACACACGCGCGCGCGCGCATGAACACACACACACATACACACACACACACACACACACACACACACACACACACACACACACACACACACACACACACACACACACACACTTCAAAAAACCTTCTTGTCTGCCATTGCCTGTGAAGAAGAAACAAACAAACCTGCAAACCAGGCGGGTTTTCGAAAGGGTAGAGCAACATATGACTATCTGGCTACAATAACGGACCCAAGTGAAACAATCTGCCAGAAGAAAAGCATATTTTCTACTTTCTTTGATATTAGAAAAGCTTATGCTCAAGTCTGGCATGTCAAACTGATGCGCAAGCTGCAACGCACTGGATTATCAGGCCATGTTCATAATTTCTTCAAAATTTTTTGAGCGGTAGATCAATCCAAACTAAAACTGGTAACGCTTACTCCAGGTTTAGCTCTGCAAGTGCTATGTTTGAGACACAGCTCTGCTCTGCTCCTCAGGTTGGGTGTTGCTATTCTAGAAGCAACCGTTTTTCCCTCTTTTGTGCTTCTCCCCCGGCCCCCCCCCCCCCCCCACCTTCTCCGCCTTCTCCTTCTGCTCGTGCTCCTCAACTTCCCTCCTTCAAGCAAGTATGCAAACGAAGAAGAACTACGCTTTCTGCTTCGTTGTACTGTACTTCCTGATTCGCGGTGTGAATGATATGCCGTGGAAATGCTCATGAAAGTCCTTATCTGTTTCACGCCGTTTTGCAAATCAAGGTGAAGGAGTTCTAAAGAACGCATGCATTTTCATGCATGGCGTGTAGGAGCTCACATCTATATTCATATAAATGGACCTGCCCATAGTCACCATTGTGTGTACATAGTACAGTATTCTGCCAGCATCTTGCTGCCTTGCTATATGATTTCGTATTCTATGCCTACCTTCAGAAGAGATCATGACCAATATTTTTTCTCCTTCTCCTTCTCCTCCTCCTCTTCCTCCTCCTCTTCCTCCTCTTTGTTCTCCTTCTCCTCTTCCTTCATCTCCTCCTCCTCCGTTTCATTGTTATTCCTCTCTTAAGCCTTCTACTGATGTTCCTCTTCCTAGCCTCTCTGGGTTCATCCTTCTCCTTTTCTTCCTCTTTCTTCTCCTCCATTTCCTTCTCTTCCTCTTTCTAGTCGGTGTCCTCTACCTCGTCTTCCTCCTCCTCCTCCTCTTTCTCGTGCCTCCTCCTCCTTCTGCTCCTCCTCTTCCTCTTCTTCCATTTCTTCTTAGTCCCCCTTCTACTCCTCTTCCTCTTTCTCTTTCAAGTCTTCCTGTGCTTTTTTCCTTCTCCTAATTCTCTGTCTCTCTTTTTTCTTCTTCTTCTCCTCAACTTCTTCCTTCTTATCATCCTCGTGATCATCCTCTTCTTGTTTATTTCTGCTCGTCTTTCTCCTCCTCCTTTTCCTCATCCTCTTCTCCATCTTTCTCCCTCCCATTCTCCTCATCCTCTCCCTCTTCGTTCTCTTTCTCTTCTGTCTTCTATACACCCTTCTTTTCTACTTTTTCTCCCACTTCCTCCCCCCCCCTCCCCTCCTCCTCTTCTTTCTACTCCACCTCCATCTTCTCTTTCTTCTCCTGTGTTGATTGGAAAGACGTGTGAGGGACATGAAGGTAGTACCTGTCACAGCAGAAACGGACCCGCAGAAGATGTGTGTAATCACTATCAATGTAATCACTATCAATGAAGAAGATATCGCCTTGAGTCTTGATCATATTTCACGCAATCAGAACCAGTAAGGAGATCACATTTTTTTGTCTGCCCAATTTATTCTTGCTATATTTACCGGTAGTGATGAAAGGAGGGAGAGCCGGTCAGTAGTTCTTACAGTTGTACAGTCCTTTCTGGTCGTCCAGCGGCTGTGCTTTTCCTGTCGGCCATTGCTTGCTCTGGTCCGCCATTGGCTGTTCTCTTCTTGTCTTTTATTGTCTGTTCTTATGTGCCAGGGATCTGTTTTCTTTCTTGTCTGTCATTGTCTGTTATGTGTCATGGGCTGTTTTCTTCTTGTCTGTCATTGTCTGTTATGTGTCATGGCTGTTTTCTTCTTGTCTGTCATTGTCTGTTCTTATGTGCCATTGGACTGTTCTCTTCTTGTCTGTCATTGTCTGTTCTTATGTGCCATGGACTGTTCTCTTCTTGTCTGTCATTGGTCTGTATATGTGTCATGGATTGTTTCTCTTGTCTTCATTGTGTCTATGTGCCCTGGACTGTTCTCTTCTTGTCTGTCATTGTTTCTTGCCATGTTGCCATTGGACATGTTTTCTTCTTGTCTGTCATTGTCTGTTCATGATGGTTTCTTCTTGTCTGTCTGTCGTTCTATGTGCCTGATTCCTTTTGGCTGTTTCCTTTCTGCGTTCTTTCAGCAATTGCCTGTTCTCGCCTGCGATCGGTTCTCTTCTAGTGTGCCATCGGCTGTTCTCTTCTTGTGTGGGATTTGCTGTTCTCGTCTGCCATTGGCTGTTCTCTTCTCGCCTGGGATTGGTAGTTCTCGTCTGCTACTGGCTTAGTTTTCCTGGCATTGGCTTTTTCACTTCTTGTCTGCCATTGGACATTCTGTTCTGTTTGTCACTGGCTGTTCCTTTCCTTTTGTCGTTATCATTCCTCTCCTGTGTAAATCATTGACTATTGTCCTCTTGTGTTTTGTTGGCTGTTATCTCTGTTTATGCTGTATCATCGTGACATTGACTGTTGTCTTGTGTAACATTGATTGGTATGTATCTGTGTATCTTTAGCTGTTCTCTTCTTGTTCTCACCACACTGCTCTATGGCTGTGAAACATGGACGGTTTACCAGCGTCACGCCAGGAAGCTGAACCATTTCCACACCACCTGCCTCAGAAGACTCACTGGGCATTAAGTGGCAAGATAAGATTCCGGACACTGAAGTCCTCACTTGTGCTGGCCTGCCTACATCTTCACCATCCTGATGCAGTCACAGCTTCGCTGGGCAGGTCATGTAGTTCGCATGCCAGACCATCGGCTGCCAAAGAAACTATTGTTGGGCGAACTACAATAAGGAAAACGCTCTTATGGAGGCCAGAAAAAAAAACGTTTCAAAGACAACCTCAAATCTTCCCTGAAGGCCCTCAACACCAGCCACACAACATGGGAGCAGACTGCCCAGGACAGAGACGGGTGGTGATCAGTTGTCCGCAAAGGTGCAGAAACCTGTGAAAGTAACAGAATTGCTGCAGCTGAGCAGCGCAGGATGATCAGGAAGACCAGTGTCAACAGATCTCCAACTGCCGCCACCATCCCCTGTCCATACTGTGATAGGTCTTTCCGGGCGCAGATCGGCCTGACCAGCCATCTGCGCACTCACCCCCGATCCCAGGATGACTAGATGGTCTCTGTCGTCTCGACGGACAAACAACATCATCGAGTGCAATCCTTCTGCGCATTATCGGCTGTAATCTTCAAGTGCATCATTGGCTGTTATCTCCTTGAGTGGCATTGAGTTATCTTCTTATGTAAGTGTCACTGGATGTCATCTTCCTGTGTATTATTGGCTGTTATCTCCTTGAGTGGCATTGAGTTATCTTCTTATGTAAGTGTCACTGGATGTCATCTTCCTGTGTATTATTGGCTGTTATCTCCTTGAGTGGCATTGAGTTATCTTCTTATGTAAGTGTCACTGGATGTCATCTTCCTGTGTATATTGGCTGTTATCTTCTTGAGTGCATTGAGTTATCTTCTTATGTAAGTGTCACTGGATGTCATCTTCCTGTGTATTATTGGCTTTATCTCCTTGAGTGGCATTGAGTTATCTTCTTATGTAAGTGTCACTGGATGTCATCTTCCTGTGTATTATTGGCTGTTTTCTTCTTGAGTGGCATTGAGTTATCTTCTCTTTGTAAGTGTCACTGGATGTCATCTTCCTGTGTATTATTGGCTGTTATATCCTTGAGTGGCATTGAGTTATCTTCTTATGTAAGTGTCACTGGATGTCATCTTCCTGTGTATTATTGGCTGTTATCTCCTTGAGTGGCATTGAGTTATCTTCTTATGTAAGTGTCACTGGATGTCATCTTCCTGTGTATTATTGGCTGTTATCTCCTTGAGTGGCATTGAGTTATCTTCTTATGTAAGTGTCACTGGATGTCATCTTCCTGTGTATTATTGCTGTTTTCTTCTTGAGTGGCATTGAGTTATCTTCTTATGTAAGTGTCACTGGATGTCATCTTCCTGTGTATTATTGGCTGTTTTCTTCTTGAGTGGCATTGAGTTATCTTCTTATGTAAGTGTCACTGATGTCATCTTCCTGTGTATTATTGGCTGTTTTCTTCTTGAGTGGCATTGAGTTATCTTCTATGTAAGTGTCACTGGATGTCATCTTCCTGTGTATTATTGGCTGTTATCTCTTGAGTGGCATTGAGTTATCTTCTTATGTAAGTGTCACTGGATGTCATCTTCCTGTGTATTATTGGCTGTTATCTCCTTGATGGCATTGAGTATCTTCTTATGTAATGTTCACTGGATGTCATCTTCCTGTGTATTATTGGCTGTTATCTCTTGAGTGGCATTGAGTTATCTTCTTATGTAAGTGTCACTGGATGTCATCTTCCTGTGTATTATTGGCTGTTATCTTCTTGAGTGGCATTGAGTTATCTTCTTATGTAAGTGTCACTGGATGTCATTCCTGTGTATTATTGGCTGTTATCTTCTTGAGTGGCATTGAGTTATCTTCTTATGTAAGTGTCACTGATGTCATCTTCCTGTGTATTATTGGCTGTTTTCTTCTTGAGTGGCATTGAGTTATCTTCTTATGTAAGTGTCACTGGATGTCATCTTCTGTGTATTATTGGCTGTTTTCTTCTTGAGTGGCAATGAGTTATCTTCTTATGTAAGTGTCACTGGATGTCATCTTCCTGTGTATTATTGGGTGTTTTCTTCTTGTGTGTCATCGCATGTTACCTCTTGTGCGTCTTTGGCCTTCATCTTTCCTTGTATCATTGGATGTTATCTTCACGACTACCATTGACAATGGTCTTCCTGTGTGTCATTGGCTGTTCTCCTTCGATGTATCATCGGTTGTCATCTCCTGTTTATCTTTGGCTGTTCCTTTATTGTGTTTCATTGTTATCCTGCCACTGACTATTGCGTTCTAGTCTCCCGTGTCACACTTCCACCCTGTCTAACTTCCGGCTGTCTCCCTTGGATAGCTGCTATCCAGACCCTGACCTTTACAATAAACAGTCAGACTTCCAGCTTACACCACAACCATTTTTCTGTCTGTCTGTCTGTCTCTATCTCTGTCTCTGTCTCTCTCTCTCTCTCCCTTTCCTCCCCAACCCATCCAACTCTCTGTCTGTCTGTCTGTCTGTCGGTCGGTCTGTCGGTCTATCTGTCTGTCTGTCTGTCTGTCTGTCTGTCTGTCTGTCTGTCTCTCTCTCTCTCTCTCTCTCTCTCTATGTCGGTCGGTCGCTCTCTCTCTCTCTCTCTCTCTCTCTCTCTCTCTCTCTCTCTCTCTCTCTCTCTCCCTTTCTCTCTTTCTGTCTGTCCCTGTCCTTGTCTCTGTCTGTATGTCTGTGTGTTCGCGCGTGCATGCGTGCGTGCGTGCGTGCGTGTGTGTGTGTGTGTGTGTGTGTGTGTGTGTGTGTGTGGGGTGTGTGTGTGTGTGTGTGTGTGTGTGTGTGTGTGTGTGTGTGTGTGTGTGTGTGTGTGTGTGTGTTATTCATCGCGGTTCTTACACAGTAACCGGTCTTTTTGTTTCCTTGAAAATGTCACGCAGTGAATCCTTTTTCCCCCTCACATAGCGTTCTTTTCTTTCCACGATAATCATTACAGTGTAAGGAATTGAAGTAATCATGCGATCCCAGGAAAAAAACAATTAGTGGATGCTAGCCTACAACCTTTTACACAGCAAATTTCCCCCTTTCCTTTCCCTCCCTCCCTCTTCCCAATCTTACCCACTCACATAGTGGTGAAAGAAGAGAGATTCAGATTCAGATAATTTATTCGTAATAGGCCATGGCCCCTAACGAAGGGGTGTGTGAACATACACAGCACAATAACTATAAACAATTATAATACATAATGAAACAAAAAGCAAATCGTTGTCACATGTTCAAGAAGAAACACTTTCTCTCAAATTAAAGGCTTTGTATAGAAACAATGAAAAATGTTTAGCAACTAAAGCAGAAGTGGAAGACAGAAGTAGGTTTAATTTAAACAAAGATGGCTGTCTATAATATTTAGGCTTGATGTACTTTTCTCTGATGTTTCTGAGAGCTGGACAGCATAGAACAAAATGTATTTCTGTTTCCTGTGACTCTCTACATAAAGGACACATCAAATCCCAAACATTATGCGTTCGATATCTAAGATAATGACAAGCTAATTCTGATATGCCTATTCTAAATTTTGCTGTTACATGCTTTAAATGTCTATCTATATCTATGTTCAAATAAGTTTTCAAGTTATGAGCATATGAAAAATTCCTATAAAAATCAAACCTATCACTATTATGAATATGGTCAGACCATTTCTGCCATCTGCAGTCCACCAGTCGCTGGCGAAAAAGTTGTAAAAAGCCTTTTATATTCTCGACTCCTTGGTTCAACCAGACGAATCCAAATCCATATTCAAACAAACAGAGTCGCACTTTTGTCACCCAGTTACTTTTACCTTTAGTATCTAAATCATACAACAAATTATACGCTTTACGAGGTATTCTGGTATCATCCATGTAAAGTAACTTCAGCCAGTATCGGATACATTTAACGGCAGAGACAATGTAAATAGGAAATCGATCAGTTTCGCCATAAATAAGATCATTTGGAGTACGTCTATCAACTCCTAGAAACTTCTTCAATGCGAAAACATGGACCGATTCACAGAAAGTAGCCGCTTTATCTAATCCCCATAACTCAGAGCCATATTGTACGATTGGCTGAACCTGGGTATCAAAAAGTTTGATAAATAATGTAAAAGATGAATTGTTAAGAACATGTAACTTTTTCATGATACAAATCAAAACATTTTTAGCCTTACTTGACAGGTCTTTGCATGCACCAACAAAACTCAAACGAGTTGAGAATAAAATACCCAAATATCTATAGGCGTTGACAACTGGCATAGGATTACCGTCATACAACCATCTTTCTCGAGCACTTAAATATCCACCTTTACGGAATACTATAATATTGCTTTTATCCATATTCACTGTTAACTGCAGATATCTAGCAGCACGGTGTAAACTATTAAGTTGCGTTTGTAAACCTATAACAGTTTCTGACATCAAAATAACATCATCAGCCAACAAAAGGATAAACAATTCAAAAGCATCAAGCGAAAGTGAAGCACCATGTTTACCATTATTAATTACTTCAATTGCTAACTCGTTAATAAACAAAGAAAACAAAATGGGACTGCATGCATCGCCCTGTTTTACTCCTTTTGAACAGTTGATATAATCTGTAAGTTTCGATCCACAGCGGACCCTGGTTTTTACTCTATCATACATACTGGTGAAAGAAGGAGAGAGAGAGAGAGAGAGAGAGAGAGAGAGAGAGAGAGAGAGAGAGAGGGGGGGGGGGCTACCACAAAGCTATACTTATTTTACAGTTTCAGAATTCCAGTTTCAAGTACTCACAGGCATCCACGTGCCGGTAGAGTGGTAGTGTATATGTAAATACTAAAAGCATGACTCTTTTCCTGTGTGTAGAAAGAGCAAAACAAACAGACCAAAACAAAAGAAAAACAAACAAGCAAACAAACAAACAAAACCTTTGCATAGTCTTGATCAAACATGACAGGCATACAAACACGCGGTGAATTCTGATTTTGTCATCCATCAGGACCAAGTAACCACGGTGAAGGAGAAATACCTGTCTTTTAGGGTCTGGATGTTGTTTTTTTTTCCCGCAATGACTGTTCTCAGCTGCCTTTTATGATCCGGATAGTTCTTGACAATGATGTTGTCATCACCTGTCTTTTAGGGCCTTGATTAAATTTCACAATGATGTTGTCATCACCTGTCTTTTAGGGTCTGGATAATTCTTCACAGTGATGTTGTCATCCTGTCGTTTAGAGCCTGGATAATTCTTCACAATGATGTTGTCATCACCTGTCTTTTAGAGCCTGGATAATTCTTCACAGTGATGATGTCATCACCTGTCGTTTAGGGCCTGGATAATTCTTCACAATGATGTTATCATCACCTGTCTTTTAGAGCCTGGACAAGCCTTCACAAACGTTGTATTTGCCTGTACACAGTTGTCTTTTAGGGTATGGATAGCCCTTCAAATGATTGTCATAGCCTGTATTTTAGGGTATGGATAGCCCTTCAAATGATTGTCATAGCCTGTCTTTTAGGGTATGGATAGCCCTTCAAATGATTGTCATAGCCTGTCGTTTAGGGGCTGAACAATTCTTCACAACGATGTCGTCATAGCCTTTTTTTAAGGGTCTTGATAATTCTTCATAATGATTATAATCGTCTGTCTTTCAGAGTCTTGATGATTCTTCACAATGATTGTAATCACCTTTATTTTAGGATCTGGACGCTCTTTTACAATCATTGTCATTCTCTGTCTTTTCCCGAGCCTGTTTCTGCCGAGGAAGATAGTTATTATCGCTCTTGTTCCTGAAGGTCACAACTGTTTTCGATGCTTTAGCTGGAAAAATGGTAAACCCCCTTTAAAGAAAACAGCAAACTTAGAGCAAACAGTACCGAATTTAAGGATCACCGCTATTATCCCTATTCAAACTGACAGTCTGCGTAGCCACTATTTTCCTATTCAAACAGGCAGTCCGCGTAGTAATAACAATGACAGCCTGCATGATAATACCAGTGATACCACCAGTGCCCAAGTGCTTGTCAGAGAAGATAGCAGTCACTGCTGATTTCTCTCTGTCGCCGTTTTCATTAAGATAATCGTTGCATAGCCGGTTTCCTCGGGGAAACAGGGAGAACCGTCATTATCGTAGAGAAAACAGGGCAAAAAATTGTGATCCTGAAGGGAAAAGAGGAAAATAATCATCATCCAAAGGAAATCCGGGATCCTATGGAAAACAGTTGTGATCCTATGGAAAACAGTTGTGATCCTGAGGGAAACAGTTGTGATCGAGGAAACATTGTATCCTGAGGAAACAGTTGTGATCCTGAGGGAAACAGTTGTGATCCCGAGTGAAGCAGTTGTGATCCTATGGAAAACAGTTGTGATCCTGAGGAAAACAGTTGTGAACCTGAGGGAAACAGTTGTGTTCCTATGGAAAACAGTTGTGATCATGAGGAAAACAGTTATGATCCTATGGGAAAACAGTTATGATCCTGAGGAAAACAGTTGTGATCCTGAGGAAAACAGTTGTGATCCTATGGAAAACAGTTGTGATCCTGAGGAAAACAGTTGTGATCCTGAGGAAAACAGTTGTGATCCTATGGAAAACAGTTGTGATCCTGAGGGAAACAGTTGTGATCCTATGGAAAACAGTTGTGATCCTGAGGAAAACAGTTGTGATCCTGAGGGAAACGGTTGTGATCCTGAGGAAAACAGTTGTGTCCCTATGGAAAACAGTTGTGTCCCTATGGAAAACAGTTGTGATCATGAGGGAAACAGTTGTGATCCTGAGGGAAACGGTTGTGATCCTGAGGGAAACAGTTGTGTCCCTATGGGAAATAGTTGTG
>CM065735.1:28364047-28381547 GCA_033310375.1 Conus canariensis | reverse complement strand
ACACACACACACACACACACACACACACACACACACACACACACACACACACACACAGAGTTATTAAGGAAACAGAATACAGCTAAACGCCGAACCGTGTTCTGAAACACTGAGTGTGAATCGCATCATATCCTTCTCCTCGGGAAAGCTCTCTGGTTGTTTGACATTTTGTTTCCTTTCACTTAGAATGTGTGTGTGTGTGTGTGTGTGTGTGTGTGTGTGGTGTGTGTGTGGTGTGTGCGTGCGTGCGTGCGTGCGTGCGTGCGTGCTTTACGTGTGTGTGTGTGTGTGTGTGTGTGTGTGCGCGAGTGTGTGTGCGCGCGCTTGTGTGTTGTGTGTGGTGTGTGTGTGTGTGTGTGTGTGTGTGTGTGTGTGTGTGTGTGTGTGTTGTTGTTGTTGTTGTTGTTGTTGTTGTTGTTGTTGCTGTTGTTGTTTTGTCTATTTATTTGTTTTAGCTATTGACGTAACCCTGTCGTTCTCCCTCTGCTTCTCTTAATTGTCCTCCCTTCCCTCCTTCTCCTGCTCCCTCTGCTGTTCTTCTCTCCCTCCTTCCTGTAGGCAAGAATGCAAATGAGGATCAATCACACCTTGTGCTTTGTTGTACTGTACATCTTGATTCACCGTCTGAATGTATTTCGTGGGGATGCTAATGAGAGTCCTCGTCTGTTCTGTGCTGCTTTGCAAATCAAGACGAAGGAGTTGATTAAAGATTATGCATACATGTATTTATTTAATGCCTTTAGGAGGTTCACATCTGAGCTCATGTGAATGAATCCGACCATCGTTATCATTGTTGTTGTCCGTGTGGTATGGTTGTCTGCTATTGCTGTGTTTTGCATGTAACGTTGCCTCACAGTGTGCATTGTAATCGTTCTACTGTATCCCCCTTCAGAAGGACCCACGGCCAAAACTGAATATTTCTTTTCGTTCGTTCGTCTTCCTCCTCCTCGTCTTCCTTCTCCACCTCTCCTCCTCCTTCACCTCCTTCTTCTCATCCTGTTCTTGCTCTTTCTCCGTCGCTAGTTGGTTCCCTCCCCCTGTTCGTTTTCCTTTTCCAGGTCTTACTTTCCCCATCTTTCTCTTTCTAGTTCTGCTTTTTATCCTCTTCCTCGTTCTGTTCTTCCTGTTTTATCTTCTGCCTCTTTCAAGTCTCCTTTTCATTCTCTTTTCTTTCATCCTCGCTGTTCATCTTCTCTCTTCAATCGTTCCTTTCTACTCTCTTCTTCTTTCTGGTCCTGCTTTTTTTTTTTTTGTTAATCCTCTCCTTCTTTCTAGTCCTGCGTTCTATTATTATTTTTTTTTTAAATCCTGCTTTTTGTTCTCTATTTCTTGTTGTTGTTATGTTTGCCTTTCCAGCTGTTCCCTTTCTTTTCCCCCACCCCTTTCTCTTTCCAGTCTGTTTTCACCCTCTTTCTCTTTCAGTCCGTTCCTTTTTCATCGTCTTTCTCTTTCCAGTCCGTTTTCCACCCCTTCTCTTTCAGTCTGTTTTCCCTCTTCTCTTTCCAGTCCTGTTTCACCTTTTCTTTCCAGTCCGTTTCACCTTTTTTCTTTTCCAGTCCTTTTTTCACCCTCTTTCTCTTCAGTCCGTTTTCACCCTCTTTCTCTTTCCAGTCCGTTTCCCCCTTTCTCTTTCCAGTCCGTTTCACCCTCTTTCTCTTTCCAGTCCTGTTTCACCCTTGTCTCTTTCCAGTCCGTTTTCACCCTCTTTCTCTTTCAGTCGTTTCACCCTCTTTCTCTTTCCAGCCTGTTTTCACCTCTTTCTTTCAGTCCTGTTTTCACCCTCTTTCTCTTTCCAGTCTTTTCTCGTTTTCACCCTTCCTTCCATCCTTTCACCTTTCCTTTTCATCTGTTTTCACCCTCTTTCTCTTTCCAGTCGTTTTCACCCTCTTTCTCTTTCCAGTCCCTTTTTTCATCCTTTCACCCTCTTTCTCTTTCCAGTCCTGTTTACCCTCTTCTCCTTCACCCTCTTTCTCTTTCCAGTCCGTTTTCACCCTCTTTCTCTTTCCAGTCTGTTTTCACCTTTTCTTTCACTTTCACCCTCTTTCTCTTTCCAGTCCTGTTTTTTCACCCTCTTTCTCTTTCCAGTCGTTTTCACCCTTTCTTCTCTTTTCACCCTCTTTCTCTTTCCAGTCCGTTTTCACCCTCTTTTTCTCTTTTCTAGTCCTGCATTCACCCTCTTTCTCTTTCCAGTCCTGTTTTCACCTCTGTTTTCACCCTTTTTCTCTTTCCAGTCCTGTTTTCACCTCTGTTTCCCCTCTTTCTCTTTCCAGTCCGTTTTCACCCTTTTTCTCTTTCCAGTCCTGTTTCTCCCTTGTTCTCTTCAGACCCTACTTTTCGCCGCCTTTCTCTTCTTTAAGTCTAGGTACTCTTTTTACACACGCTCGAATTTTGAACAGGGAGGGGAGAACCCAAGGACCATGACCAGAGGTACGCCCCTCACTGTGATACATGAGCTCCTAGAGTGTTGGAATTTGCATGACTGTCAACATTAGCTCTTTGCAATAGACGCCATAATGAACATGCACAGGAATGTTTCACAGGATGTGATTTTGATGTTGTTGTTGTTGCTTTTGTTTTTAGAAAAACGATCAAATATATTTTTCTTGATTTTTTTTTTTTTTTTTTATAGTGGAAGCAGATTCAGTTTTAAGACATTTTGAGCATGCTTGAAAGATGCAAGCATGGAATTTGTGTTGACAGTGGACTGCATTGCCCGCTGTTCCTTATCTTTCAACTTTTCATTCAACTCCTCTTTCTCCTTCTCTTTCTCCTCCATTTTTTCCTTCTCCTCATCCCCTTCCACTTCGTTCTCCTGCTCCTCTCTTCTCCTTCATCTCTTCGCTCTCTTTTACCCCCGTTTTCCCTTCTTCTTCTCCTCCATCATCTCAGTCTCCTCCTCCTCTGTCTCCCTTCTGATTGGTACGGTGTATGACTGACTGGTAGAGAGTATTACCAATAACAGAGTGCCGGAATAGACCAGCGAGAAAAGCTGTGAGCTCCACCAATAAAGATGTGTCGCATCAGTCTGTATATTTGGCGCAATGAGAACCCAATAAAGAGTTCACATTGTTGCGACGATTAATTTATTTCTGCTGTAAGTAAGCAGAGGAGAAGGAGAGGAGAGGAGGGAGGTGGTGGGAAAAGGTGAGGGAGAGGGGAAAGGGTAGGGTGGAAAGGGGGGGGGGGGGGGGGGGGGTGGTGGGGGGGAGGGCAGAAAATTCTTTCCGTTGCTCATTCCTCGCTGTTAATGACCACCACCGGTATGCCATTGGCGGCTCTATTCCTGTTTGTGTCATTGGCTGTTCTGTTCCTGTCTGTCGCTGGCTGTTTTCTTGCTGTCTTTCATTGGCTGTTCCTTTCATATGTATCATGGGCGCGGTCATCTTCCTGTCCTTGTCTGCCCATGCCCCACTTTCCAGCCTCTCTGACTTCCGGTTGTCTCCCCTCGCCGTGTCTGTTACCCCGACTTCTGACCTTTTGCGACAGTCAGTCAGACTTCTAGCTGACACCACAACCACTTCACTCTTTTCTGTTTGTCTGTTTGTCTGTCTGTCTGTCTGTCTGTCTGTCTGTCTGTCTCTCGCTCTCTCTCTCTCTCCTCGCTCTCTCTCTCTCTGCCTCTGTCTGTCTGTCTGTCTGTCTGTCTGTCTGTCTGTCTGTCTGTCTGTCCTCTCTCTCTCTCTCTCTCTCTCTCTCTCTCTCTCTTTGTCTTTCTGACTCTGTATGTGTGTGTGTGTGTGTGTGTGTGGTGTGTGTGTGTGGTGTTGCCTGTCTGTCCGTCTGTCTGTCTGTCTGTCTCTGTCTGTCTGTCTGTCTGTCTCTATCTCTGTCTCTGTCTGTCTCTGTCTGCCTCCGTCATACATACAAACGCGCGCGCGCACGCACGCACGCATGCAGACAGGCACACACACACACACACACACACACACACACACACACACACACACACACACACACACACACACAGTCTCAATCACAAATTCCGACAGAATGTCAGAAAGGTCAGCACGAAACAGTCACAAAAATCCAGCAGCAACGACAACACACACAGAACGCACGCTCCAGACTTGCAGACGCAGCAGCCGGCCTGGCATCCTAGATACTGTACGTCTAATGAGAGAGAGAGAGAGAGAGAGAGAGAGAGAGAGAGAGAGAGAGAGAGAGAGAGAGAGAGAGCGGAATAAGGGGGATAAACACGAATGTCAAGGGGAAACTAGGACGCGGACAAGAAGTGCTCAAAATAGACAGGCCATCGGACGGGCCAGGAAAGTTCATACGGACGACGCTCGATTTTACACTTCATTATCGTTTCAGACAACCCGTACTTCCAAACTCAGGATCAGATTCACAATGTCTTGGTTATAACGCATACAGTCCGCTCCTAAGCCTTGGTGACAGTGGTTTTATGGACGACGTCGAATCTCATAGTGTTTGCTTGATCGAAACATTCGATGCAGCCTGTTTCAAGTCAGAGTTATTTTGCGACTTTCTTATAGTGTATGTCCTAATGTACCAATATATATTTTAGGTCCTATTGTTCTGATTTATTTAGCAAGGTAGACATTCAGGTGAGAAATTTTTTTTCATTCTAGGAATACATCCCAATTACAGCCGATAACACCATTTTAATCAATTTTTTAAATACGTTTCAAAACGGGGTGACTGAGGGCGGAAAATGAAGCAAAATTTGGTCCTGCGCCGAATATGAGAAGATAAGTGGTTTCTCGTTCTTCGTTTTCACTGTCCTAAGTGTTATTTATTTTTGTCTGAAGAATACCCAAGAGGTCGAAATGCATTGTGTCTTGTCCTGTACTTTATTTGTCTATGTCCTTGGCGGTAACTTACCCCCTCTCTTTCTAAATTGTGCTTCAGTTTGGATAAGACCTTATTTAACAGTTAAGTATCTCATGTACTCTGCATATACGTCGCTTCTTACGATTTAGAATGCTAGAAGGTGCAGTTACATGACTCTGGTGTAGAGCTATTAGTATATTGTTAACAGCAGTAACCTGATTTGGTCAACGATTTTTAATGTATGGTGCATTTAACGCCAGAAATGCAGGCGGTGACTACTGTTCTATTGACTCTGGTTTCTCCTGTGTGTCGGTGCACACTGAAAGTGAATTTACTTGTAAGTCTTGCAGTGATGTTTATAGTGCAGTTGGTGGTCAGTTACTCGAATTGTTGTAACACATTTGGTTGTTTTGTTTTGAGTGGATTATCTGCAAAAACAAAAACCAAAAAAACAAAACAAAACAAAACAAAAACCTTGATGGCAGGTCTTCTTACGTTTCTACTTCTTGTTTCAGTGTTGTAAGTTATTCTTCATTTTTAGTGATTTTTACGTTGACATCAATACCGTTTCACTCATTGTTCATGACATGACAGAATAAGATACAAACACGTAGCTTTCATATTCACAGGAGCTGATGGAAAGGACAAATGAAAATGGGTACAGTAGAAGTAGAAATTTTGCCAGTAAGTAGGTAAATGACTATAGAACAGAATTTCATTGGTCTGTTAACTTTTTGACTGACAGCCACAGTTGATTCTTTGTTTTTTGGTGTGTTTTTTTCGCTTTGCTGAACGCGACGGGCAGTTGCATGATTTTTTTTTCAGGGCAAACACTGTTATTTACTTGCAAAGAGATGTGCAAACGGAAAACGTGAACAGAGAACAGTACTACAACAACCAAAAAGGACAGTAGATCTTATCTTACATTAACAATTAACAAAGCAGCATTGATTTTACGAAATGAACAGCAAATCCTATCTAACATATACATAGTACAACCCAAACACAACCTTGTGTCTACACTGTCAGTGTCACACATTCACCTTCTCACTGTTTTGGACTGTTGTCCTTTTTTCTGAATCAATAATCAGAGAGAGAGAGAGAGAGAGAGAGAGAGAGAGAGAGAGAGAGAGAGAAAAGAGAGAGAGAACTCTGTTGATTCTGTGTTCGCTTGAATTGGTTTTGCTATGCCACACAATATACATGAATGCACTAACGTGCTTCCAAACTATAATGGTGGATTCATTCATGTGAGACTTCACACTTCCCAGCAAGATGCCATCGGCATGGAGTTGGCTCACATGTTGCTTAGTTACGTGCGCATTAAAAAAAAATCAAACAGTAGAGGAAAGAAGATAAGAAAAGATGAAGAAACCTAAAAAGAAAAATCCGAGAGCATAGTATGGAAAGCAAAAAGAGAACCAGAATTGTCCCGAACATGAAAAATCGTGATATTCATTGTGTTGAAGTTTCAGTTTCCCACCCCCGCCAGATTTTTATTTTCCAGTTCGAACAGCTTACATATTGTGTGCTCGTCCTTTGTCTCCATTGTTTTGAATGTTGTTTGTCCTGCCTGAAGCAAACCCAACAGGTCCAAGTGCGGTGTGACTGTTTTGTACTTTGTTTCTGCCTTCGTTTGGCTGCTGCTCAGTAGTTCTGTTTTCGTTTTTCTTTTTGATAGAGATCAAACAAAATTATGTTTATTTGGTTTTGTTGTTGTTGTTGTTTTGTTGTTTTTGCCGGGACAGTTCTTGGGTCAAAGAGAGGAGTTTCTGAGAGGGTGTACCACTGAAAGTTGTGAACAATATTGTGATTTAACCCGTAGAGTGCCTTTAAGCCGTCAGCTGACGCCGCATTAAATATGCTTTCCCAGTGCCTATGGGCCGTCCACTGACGTCATGCATTTTTCTTGAATTTTCATTCGTTACTATTTCTATCAACGGACTTAAATAGAGTGTGCGTAGTAAGCCTTATATGTCTGTAGTATTAAAATGATATGTAAATGACCACACGTGAGGGGAAAGCCCATTTATTCTCATCACTGACTGGATGACCAGCCAGCACTTCGTCTCGCTTGCAAAGATGGCGGCGCAACCTTCGACAAGCGCAGCGACCAAATCAACGTATTTACACAGCTGAGCAGGCTCTGCTAATGATTTTTGACAAAGACAATAATCTTTTATTCAACGACTCACTCGAGCATGAAGGTGAGATGATGATAGTGATGGAATTGCCAACCGTATTCGTCAGTTATTGTGTCGGGCTGTGTGACCTCAATGTGTGTTCAGCTGACTGGTTTGCCAGCGTCGAACGAGCTCGCCTAGTGTGTACTCTGCACTGCGTGCCAGTGGTCAGTGACGTGGTAGTCAGCGTGAGAGGGGAGCGCGGCCTGCTCGCGGCGCGGCACGGGGCAGAGGGAAAGGTAGGGGAAGAGGAGCAGTGAAAGAGAGGGTTGAAGTCCAGCAAGGGGGCGTGGTGGGGAGAGGGGGGCGTGGTCGTGGACTGACCTGTCTGCATCGAGTGTGAGCGTCTTGATAGACTTCTAAACTGTTTTACTTTCATTTACAGGTGTAGTGTGACAATACAAACTTTATTTTCAACTTTTTTGCTTTGTGTTCTTGTTTGGATGTGAAGATGTAGTGGTAAATACATATGCTTTTGATCGTGCAAAAAATCTATCCAAATCTAATTGTCTAAATACTTTTTTATTATCAAAATTAAAACAAAAGAAGCCCAGATTCAAAATCTTCATTCAATTTCCTTCAAAAATCATATATATTTCATTGTTATATCTTTTGTAGTTTCTGACCTAGAATTTTTTGTTAATTATTACCCCCAAATCATTAGATTTCCCTGGCACTGGGAAAGCCTTTGTTTGTAACATTTTCAAGCAGCGAACGGGTGCTTGAAGTTTACAACCAGAACAAATGTCGAGCGAGGTAGAAATCATCTGGTTATAAAGGATAAAAAAAAAAAGCATATGTAAGCCTATACTAAGTCTTTCAAAGATCAAAAGATTTGGCCACCGACTGCTTTTTCTTCCCGAACGCTTTTTTTTTCAATTGCGGGGCAAACTTAAAGCCAGTATTATTGTAGTCCTCTGACATCCGGGGAAAGCAGTGGTGGGATAATACTTGGAAAGTCCATCACAAGACGTATAAAAGATTTTAGGAGCTCCAAACTGTACAGTTAAAAGGAAAGTATACGGTGACGGGGGACAGTCAAAGCAATGGAACAATCAGATTACCGTGCAAACCCTATGAAACGCTGTAATGTTTGGGTAGAAAAGGGAAGGGGAAAAAAGGCTACCGGGCGCCACGGATATGGGATTTTTTTAAATTTTTTTTATTGGGGATTCAATGGCTGCAGCGAGGCGCTGGGGATGCAAA
Organism: Conus canariensis; assembly: GCA_033310375.1. Lineage (NCBI taxonomy): Eukaryota > Metazoa > Mollusca > Gastropoda > Neogastropoda > Conidae > Conus > Conus canariensis. The sequence continues at coordinate 28,373,364 of CM065735.1, read as the reverse complement.
AACGTTTCTGAGCATGTTTAATGGAATGACAGAATATAAGTCTAGGAATGGTCTGACATATATATATATAATATATATATATATATATATATATATATATATATATATATATATATATATAGATAGATAGAGAGAGAGAGAGAGTGAGAGAGAGATATGTATGTATGTGTGTGTATCAATCCTCTCTCTCTCTCTCTCTCTCTCTCTATATATATATATAGAGAGAGAGAGAGAGAGAGAGAGATGTTATATATATATATATATACTATTTATATAGATATATATAATAGACTAATAAATTCCGAGGATAAGTAACCGAGCACCGTTCCAGCAACTTACAGAGCAGCTTGGTGTTGCAATGACTGCAAGATATATTCAGTTATAAAACAAGCTTGCTCTTATGTCTTAGATCTCCCGCTTGGAGACTATAAGCCTACTGAAGGCTCATTTTGAGAAGCATTTATTTTTCCCCATTCACCCACTCAAGCACATACTGTTAGTTAGGCAGAATGATCTACCACTGCAGATATGAATGCTTATCTCCCCCTATTTCTTCAATCTAAGACATAAGAGCAAGCTTTGTTTATAATTGAATATATCTTGCAGTCATTGCAACACCAAGCTGCTCTGTAAGTTGCTGGAACGGTGCTCGGTTACTTATCCTTGGAATTTATTAGTCTATTATAATTTAATCCCTTGTGGATTCATTCCAAGAACTGGCCCTCAGCACTTGTGTCTAAGAGATTATCTTTTTATATTTTCTACTTTTCACAAGAAAATGTAGCTTGTTTTGCTCTTTCATGATTTTCTTTTGCTTCTTAGGTGGCACCTTTGGTTGTGTTTGGGTTTTGTTTTTTTTTTTTTGAAAACTCAACAAACATACTACGGTATTGCACACCAGCCTTTTTCTGGGATAGCATTCTTCTTAAAACCGAAAAGGCAGAGGAGTCAAGTTACCACTTTCCGCGGTCACTGAGGAGAAACAATCAGATTTCGAAATACCGGTATCTGATCAAAAGTTATATGTTAGTGAGTTTTCCTCCCATTGGAGATTGACTACCACTGCAGATATGAATGCTGATCTCCCCCTATTACTTCAATCTAAGACATAAGAGCAAGCTTTGTTTACAGTTGAATATATGTGTGTTTGTGGTCAGAGAAACCTACTCGGCTATCGGTCAGCTAAAAGAGACTTGAGAAAGAAAAACGCTGACTGACCGTTGACTTCTTATGCAGGGCTGCTCTGGCTCAGAGCAGATGAACTGTTCTCTCTTTGTATAATAGTATTCATCGTAACGGTGATTCTAAACGTGTTCTTTTTGTCCATTCTGCACAGTAAAAAGATAAAACAGAACACACTGTGGTTTGACAGTCTCGTGCATTTAAAATTGCGAAAAAGGAAAAAACAAAAAAAGCTTCCGAAAGATTCAGCAAAGGTGCCGATTAGAATATTGCTTCCAACGGGAATCGATTAGTATCGATCTGTCCCGATTCGTATTCTATGGTACATATAGAACAAATTTCATATCTTTGCACGTTGATTAAGATGCATGTAATCTCTGTCATTTAGAATTCATCACGGTAATGTGTGTGGAGATGACTGTTTCATTGTAATTGAAATAATGATGATAATAATAATTATGATATTAATAATAATTATTCTTTATTATTGTTATTGCTGATGCTGTTGTTAGTATTATTATCATTATAAAAGTAATCATATTTATAATAATGATGATGACAATCATGATGATGGTAATAACAATAACGACAATAGTAGTAATAGTATTGATAGCAATAGTAACAGTATTATATTTACCTTGCGCAAAATAAAGAATTTAAAGCGCTTGCACATGTTATTTACACACACACATACGCGCGCGCGCGCGCAAGCAGGCATGCACGCACGCAGCACTCACACACACACACACACACACACACACACACACACACACACACACACACACAACACTCTTCTCTCTCTCTCTCCTCTCTCTCTCTCTATCTGTCTAGCTATCTCTCTCTCTTCTGTCTCTCTTCTGTCTCTCTCTCACCACACACACCACACACACACACACACGCGCGCGCGCACACGTACACACACACACACACACACACCAAGAAAGTTGCGGGCATACGCGTTAGCCAAGGGAAAAAGAAAACACGTGGAGGAGCAAAATCGACAAGGGAAAACGGATGGGATTACGGCTAGTTTGAACAGACTCTAGTGTTACTTTTTGACAAAATAGGACAGGAAGGACGTTCCAGGTATGTGAGCTGGAGACAAAGACAGAGCGGTGGCAGACAGTTGATTGGTTAAATCTGGGAATTCAGGAAGAGAGTGAATCGACACAGAAAAGGGAACGGGGTTCAAAGCGGAGGACACTCACAGAGATAGGAAGGATCACAGCTGCAAATGCATTTCTAGCACCGAGTATTGATCCGATCCTGTATTGTACGAGAGACAGGTTGCTAATGGATGGACTTCAAGAGGGGGGAATGGTGCGATCGGGTCTGCTCTTTCCGAGAACAAGTGGATGTGCAGAACTTTGTGCGCTAGTTGAAGGGAGTAGACAGATTGACACAGGCCAGCCTGGCAGGGGAGAGATTCAGTTATCGATGCCAGAGAAATTGAGAGAGAAGAGACCAGCTAATGAGCGTAGGTGGACGAGTATTTCTGAATAGAACCGATGCGCTGTTGTTGATAGTCGCGAGGCTGACAAGTAGGAGTAGTGAAAGTTCGCACGGACGATGTGTTGTCGAAGGTATCGTCAAGTTCTTGACCAAGTTGCAAAGGGCAGTGATGAGTTAAATGAAAGTTACTAATCCAATAATGACTGTCCAGTACTTTGTTATATATTCTGGCCGTTTTCCGTTTTTCTGCTTCTTCTTCTTCTTCTTCTTCTTCTTCTTTCTTTCATGTTTGTTTTTTGTTTGGGGAAAGGTTCTTTGTTTTTCTTGTTTGTTTGTTTCTTTCTGTATAGTTTTCATTTCCACATTTTCCCTGCTGCAAAATGAGCCTCCACTCACTCTTCACCAGTTTTCCCTTTAGTTTGTACATGTACAAGGGCCTTCGGCCGATTTACAATACTCTCTCTCTCTCTCTCTCTCTCTCTCTCTCTCTCTCTTCTCTCTCTCTCTCTCAGATCGGTCGGTTGTATGAGACGTCTCTCTCTCTCTCTCTCTCTCTCTCTCTCTCTCTCTCTCTCTCTCTCTCTCTTGCTCGCGCTCTCCTGGGTTGGATAAATTACATGAATATGAAGGTTGTTTTTTTTTTTTTCTAAACGGAGGTGTTGGGGTCTTCCCCTGTAGGGGGAAGAGGGACAACATGCCAAAAATGCAGTTTTTGCTGGCCATGAGGGGGAGGGGAGGGGATTTTCAGAAATTCCGGACCTCTTTCTTTCTCTCTCTCTCTCTGTCTCTCTCTCTCTCTCTCTCTCTCTCTCTCTCTCTCTCTGTCTCTCTCCTCTCCTCTCTCTCTCTCTCTTCTCTCTCTCTATATGTATGTATATATATATATATATGTGTGTGTGTGTGTGTGTGTGTGTGTGAGGAGAGAGAGAGAGAGAATAGCGGCAACCATACATATAAACCAAGGGGGGGGGGGGGGGGGGGGGCAAATAGACAGAGGAGGAAAATCAGAAAGGAAAAGAAAGGTTTTGAGGCTAGTTTTCAGAGTCCAGTGTTTGTTTTTAACGAAGAGGAGGAGAAAGCTTGTTTCAGGTAAGTGGGTCGGCCACGGAAAAAGAGCGGCAACGGACCATTCATTGGCTGAATTCGGGAATTCGAGAGACAGAAAAAAAGAGTAGATCTGATGCAGAGCATAGACAAAGTGATGGGCTTAGGACTAAAGACCTTTCGCAGCGATAAGAGGGGGAAGATTTGTGAACGCATATACACCAGTGAATATTGCTTTTTATACGTTATCATTAAGAGAAAACGGGTAGCCAAGGGGTGTAGCGTTAGAATGTTGTTGTTTTCTTCTCCTGTTTTGTTCGTATTATCCATTTGCTTGTCGCCCGTTTGCATTTCATGTTTGCCTTGCTGCAAAGCGAGCATCCCTTCCCTCTTATTTTCCTGGGGCTTGTACTTGTATAAGTGCCTGAGGCACAGTAAACCATGTGAATCTGAATTGCTCTCACTCTTTCTGTCTCTGTGTCTCTGTCTGTCTGTCTGTCTGTCCGTCTGTCCGTCCGTCCGTCTGTCTGTCCGTCCGTCTGTCTGTCTCTTCTCTCTCTCTCTTCTCTCTCTCTCTCTCTCTCTCTCTCTCTCTCTCTCCTGGGTTGGATACGTTACATGAGAATGGGTTTTTTTTTTCAAGCGGGTGTGTTAGGGGTCTTTCCTTATGGGAGGGGGGGGAGTGGGGGGGGGGGAGGAGAACAACACGCCAAAAGTATAGTTTTTGCCGGCCGGGAGGAGGGGGGGGGGGTGTACTCCAGATGTCTCTGACCCCCACTTCCCCCTCCGTCGTCCGCTCATGTTTTCTCTCCTCTCTCTCTCTCTCTCTCTCTCTCTCTCTCTCTCTCTCTCTCTCTCTCTCTCTCTCTCTCTCTGGAGAGGAAAATCAGAAAGGAGAGAATGTTGGTAGATTTTCTTTTCACTTTTTGTCTGTTTGTTTTTACTATCCATTTTCTTCTCGCTTGTTTTCTTTTTTTATGTTTGACTTGCTGCAAAACGGGCGCCCCTTTCCCCTTATTGTCCTTGGGTTTGTACTTGTATAAGGGCCTTTGCCCTACGCATAATTAACCGTTTGAGTCTGCATGCATAGCTCTCTCTCTCTCTCTCTCTCTCTCTCTCTCCTCCTTCTCTCCCCTCTCTCTCTCCTCTCCTCTCTCTTTCTCTCCTGCCTCTCTGTTTTGTCTGTCTATCTATCTATCTCTGTCTGGCTGGCTGGCTGCTGTCTGTCTGTCTGTCTGTCTGTCTCTCTCTCTCTCTCTCTCCTCTCTCTCTCTCTCTCTCTCTCTCTCTCTCTCTCTCGGCGGATCAGTTATACGAGAAGTCTTTTTTTTTTCCAAAGGGCGGTCTGAGGGTCGTTCTCTTGCCGGGAAGGGAGCGGGGATAGGGTGCGGATGGTGGGGGGTGGGGGTGGGGGAAGGCAACGTGCCAAAATTGCAGTTGCCCGCCAGGAGTGGTGTGTGTGTGTGTGTGTGGTGTGGTGTGTGTGGTGGGCTGTGATGTGTGCGTGTGTGTGTGTGTGTGGTGTGTGTGTGTGTGTGTGTGTGTGTGTGCGTGTGTGTGTTGTGTGTTGTGTGTGCGTTGTGTGTGTGTGTGTGTGTGTGTGTGGTGTGTGTGTGTGTGTGTGGTGTGTGGTGTGTGTGTGTGTGTGTGTGTGTGGTGTTGTGTGTGTGGTGTGATGTTTGTGTGTGTATGTGTGTTGTGTGTGTTGTGTGTGTGTGTGTGTGTGCGTGTGCGTGCGTGCGTGGTGCGTGCGTGCGTGGTGTGTGTGTGTTGTGTGTGTGTGTGTGTTGTGTGTGTGTGTGTGTGAAACCCTGAAGCCCCACCCCCACCCTCCTCTCCCCTCTCATCTGGCCCTGTTTTCTCTCTTCTCTCTCTCTGTCTTGTTCTCCTCTCTCTCCTCACTCCTCTCTCTCTCTCTCTCTCTCTCTCTCTCTCTCATGTCTCTCTCTCTACGCTAATTGTTGTCCAGCACAGCACACACAAACCAAAGGAAAAAAATAAACAGCTGGAGGAGGAAAATCGGAACAGAAAAAGGAAGAGTTTAGTTTTACACGAACCCAGTGTTTGGTTTCTGACGAAGAGGAAGGGAGCGTTCTTTCCAGGTATGTGGAGACAGAGAAAGAGCAACGGCCGACAGCTGATTGGTTCAACATTGGAATATGGAGGGAGAGTGGATCTGATGCAGGACATAGAGAAAGGGACAGGCTGTAGAGCTGAACACATACAGAAAGGGACAGACTATAGAGCTGAACACAAACAGAAAGCGACAGGCTATAGAGATGAGGATATAGAGAAAGGGACAGGCTATAGAGCTGAGGACATAGAGAAAGGGACAGACTATAGAGCTGAACACATACAGAAAGCGACAGGCTATAGAGCTGAGGACATAGAGAAAGGGACAGGCTATAGAGCTGAACACAAACAGAAAGCGACAGGCTATAGAGCTGAGGACACAGAGAAAGGACAGCTATAGATGAGGAACATAGAGAAAGGGACAGGCTATAGAGCTGAGGACATAGAGAAATGGACAGGCTATAGAGCTGAGGAACATAGAGAAAGGGACAGGTTATAGAGCTGAGGACATTGAGAAAGGGGCAGGCTATAGAGCTGAGGACATTGAGAAAGGGACAGGCTATAGAGCTGAGGACATTGAGAAAGGGAGGGGCTATAGAGCTGAGGACATAGAGAAAGGGAGGGCTATAGAGCTGAGGACATAGAGAAAGGGAGGGGCTATAGAGCTGAGGACATAGAGAAAAGGACTGGCTATAGAGCTGAGGACAGTGAGAAAGGGACAGGCTATAGAGCTGAGGACATAGAGAAAGGGACAGGCTATAGAGCTGAGGACACAGAGAAAGGGACGGGCTATAGAGCTGAGGTCATAGAGAAAGGTCATAGAGAAAGGGACAGGCTATAGAGCTGAGGACATAGAGAAAGGGACAGGCTATAGAGCTGAGGACATAGAGAAAGGGACAGGCTATAGAGCTGAGGACAGTGAGAAAGGGACAGGCTATAGAGCTGAGGACATAGAGAAAGGGACCGGCTATAGAGCTGAGAACAATGAGAAAGGGACAGGCTACAGAGTTGTGGACAGTCACAGAGACAGAAAGTGGCAGAGTTGTGAATGCATGTACAGCAGAGAGCAGCCTGTTGATCTTACTTTCTGTATGTATTGTAGAAGAGATGGGCAGCCAATAGACAGACCGCTAGAGGGGAATAATTTGATCAGATTTTTTTTTTCTAAAGACAAGTTGAGCAGCGGGATGTTGGCCAACTCGTGGAAGGGAATGAATAGATGACGCAGGCAAACCAGACAAAAGTTATAGCAGTTGAATGCTAGAGTTATTGAGAATCGTCCACTCTTGAGGCAGCGTCGGTGGAGGAATATTTTCGAACAGATTTCTTGCGCTCTTGTTGATAGTAGCGAGACTGACAGGGTTGGGTGATGAATGGTTTGCTTGGACAACGTGTTGTCGAAGGTACCGCCAACTTTCTTGACCGAGCTGCAACGAAAAATGGATGAGTTGCTGGGGTTGATTGAACCAACACTGACGGAGGAGGGGTTCCTACGGACATTTCGTTAGAGTTTGTGAGCGTTGAACTATTCTGAGTTATATCCAATTCTTGATGGCAAGGAAGTGGTCAGATGCAGAACAAAGGGACAGAATTCAGAAGTGTCACTTTTCTGAAGTTGGTTCGAATGATCCGTCATAATGAGTGTATTGATTTATGTTATAAAGGCCACTCATTCAACAGTGATTTCTCAATGCTTTCTGCCGCGTGATCTAGATTTTGGTTTGTTAACAACCTGCGCGGTTTTCATTTTAACTTTTGTCTTGCTGGAAAACGAGCAAATACCACTTCCTTTCGTCATCTGAGTTTATACTCTCTCTCTCTCTCTCTCTCTCTCTCTCTCTCTCTCTCTCTCTCTCTCTCTCTCTCTCTCTCGGGGGTCAACAATAATCACTGAGGACCTCAAGGACTCTGCCTCTATTATGCGAAGTTAATATGTGTGTGTGTGTGTGTGTGTGTGTGTGTGTGTGTGTGTGTGTGTGTGTGTGTGTGTTTGCTTGTATGTGTGTGTGTGTTTGCGCGTGCGTGTGTGTGTGTATATGTGTGTGTGTGCACGCGCGCGCATGCGCATATATGTCTGTGAACATGGGTGTGTGCTCGCGATTGTGTGTGTGTGTGTGTGTGTGTGTGTGTGTGTGTGTGTGTGTGTGTGTGTGTGTGAATGTGCGTAAAATAATGTTGTGTTTGTGCACCTGTGCTTGTTTGTCGATGCGTGCGTCCGTGGGCATGACTGCTTGCACGTGCACGCATTGTGTTTCTGGCCCAGTGTTGAGCGGTAATGATGCTGGACATGGTCAGACGCTGACAGCATCTACGAAGGGAGATTCAGGGGGAGTGTGTCGATTGGGTTACTGTCATTATAATTAGTACTATCATTTTCACATTAATCATTGGTATCATCGTTGTCATTATTATTATTGATATTATTATTATTATCATTATTATTATTATCTTTATTGTTGTTGTTATTATTGTCGTTGTCCTCGTCGTCATACAGAAATCTCTATAAACAGCAGGGAAAATGAATGCTGACTACACAAAAAGCCAAAAGTCGTGAAAAATAGGCACACTAACACCAATATGGCACGCCGCTTATATTCTCACGCAGAAAGTACTCACAGCAATTTATGCCTTCACAAATCGTACTCGGAGTACTTTTTAGCGTGCGCCAATTGTACTCTCTTTGCCACGCCAATCGTCCTCTCACCACGCCAATTTAGCCACGTCAAAAATGATCTGGTAACTCCATCGAAAGCAGAAGTTGCTCGATCTTCAACTGAATGCGTGGGTAGAGTGTAAATAATAATAATAATAATGTATGGATTTTATATAGCGCAATTCTTGGGATCAACTCATTGCGCTCAGCACACACTCAAACACTCGCACTAACATGTGTTCACACACGCACACACACACACACACACACACACACACACACACACACACACACACACACACACACACACACACACACCACCTCTACCGACACAGGCGCACTTATCAAGTTCATCGGTTCAAGCGTAAACAATACAGTTATGCATGCAGTACATAAAAAGTCAGGTCATATTAATAGACACAGCATTCAGATATTATGGTTGAAGAAGGCTTTCCTAAAGAAGTATGTTTTTAACTCTGACTTGAATTTAGATACTGTAGGCAGGTCACGTAAGCTGTCAGGAAGAGAATTCCAAAGAGTGGGCGCACTAAAGCTAAATGCTCTCTCACCGACTGTCTTTAACGAGCGCCTAGGAATTTTCAGAAGTTTTTGAGAAGATGAGCGACGAGACCGAGAAGTTTGATAGGTGGACAGAGAAGCAGAAAGATACTGTGGGAGTGTCCCATCAAAGAAACGATAGGCAAAAACTGCGATTTTGAACTGCCATCGATATTGGATGGGAAGCCAGTGGAGTTCACGTAACAAAGGTGTAATATGCTCATTTTTACGCTTTTTGAGAACAAGCCGAGCTGCACTGTTTTGCACCCTTTGTAATCGTGCAAGCTGTTCTGAAGGAAGTCCTGCTAACACAGAGTTACAGTAGTCTAGTCGGGACATTACCATGGCGGTGATG
>CM065735.1:28344047-28351547 GCA_033310375.1 Conus canariensis | reverse complement strand
TAAATAAATGGAGGAGAGAGAGAGAGAGAGAGAGAGAGAGAGAGAGAGAGAGAGAGAGAGAGAGAGAGAGAGACGTGGGTGTTTGAGGAGGAAGCAGAAAAACAGACCTGTGTACAGTGTTGCATGTCACACTTGATGTCCATACACTGTGTAGACAATTTCCCAGGCATGGTGTTCACAGGGGAAGGCTTCTGACCATGTTGCCCATAGATCTTACATCCTGCCCCCTTCCCCTAACCTAAGTGCACGAGTAAGCGCTCATACACAAACACGCTCGCGCGCGCGCGCGCGCACGCACGCACGCACGCACGCACACACACACACACACACACACACACACACACACAACACAACACACACACACACAACACACACACACACACTAACACACACACACACACACACACACACACACACACACACACACACACACACACACACACTAACACGCGCACACCACACACACACACACACACACACACACACACACACACACACACACACACACACACACACATACTCCCCTTCCCTGGTTTCCCCCCCCCCCCTCCCCCCACCTCCCACAGTGGTTGGCCCTATGTGGCCATAGGGTTGACGCTAATAACGTCACAAGTTCGTATTCCTACAGCAACACGGAAGGGGGGGGGGAGGGAGTGCGGGGTTGGGTGAGGAGGGTGGATGGCAGGAAAGAGAGAGAGAGAGGGGGGGAAAGAGAGAGAGAGGGAGAGAGAGAGAGAGAGAGAGAGAGAGAGAGAGAGAGAGAGAGAGAGAGAGAGAGAGAGAATCTTCAGCATACCTTGCCCTGGAACTGGCAGTCACAAGTGTCAGACTGGGATTCTCAGCGGAGAAAGACCCCCCACCCCCACCCACACACCCTCCTTGCTTCTTCCCCTTTCTCATTTCTTTCCAAGTCTGAACCGAAAATGGGAATGCCCGCACCCTGTCTATTCCAGTTACCGAACTGACTGAAAAAAATGACCCCCCCTCCCCCCCCCCCCCCCCCCCCCCCCCTGTTCAAGTTAAAACCACACTCACTTTTGGAATTATCTCCGCCTTTCAAAATTCTCATCGTGGACGGAAACAGAAATTTCTCTGTTCATGTTCATTCCAGTTCTGAATGGAATATGGGAATTCCCAATCCCTTCCCATTCCAGTTCTGAATGGAATATGGGAATTCCCAGTCCCTTCCCATTCCAGGTCTGAATGGAATATGGGAATTCCCAATCCCTTCCCATTCCAGTTCTGAATGGAATATGGGAATTCCCAGTCCCTTCCCATTCCAGTTCTGAATGGAATATGGGAATTCCCAATCCCTTCCCATTCCAGTTCTGAATGGAATATGGGAATTCCCAATCCCTTCCCATTCCAGTTCTGAATGGAATATGGGAATTCCTAATCCCTTCCCATTCCAGTTCTGAATGGAATATGGGAATTCCCAATCCCTTCCCATTCCAGTTTTGAAGTCTGAAGGGAAAATAGCAGCTCAGCTGGTGCATGTACCAAATAAAATGGTCTGAAAGTGCCCTTAGGTGGGGCCTATGTTGACTTAACCATGCGTGTAGAAACATCTATATGTACGAATGCGTGTATCTGTGTGTTAGGTAAAAAATGTCTTTCTATATGACTCGCTCTCTCTCTCTCTTCTCTCTCTCTCTCTCTCTCTCTCTCTCTCTCTCTTCTCTCTCCCCCCCCCACCCCCTCCCATGCATGTAGAAACATCTGTATGCACGAATGCGTGTGTCTATGTATTTGGTAAAAATGTCTTTCTATATAACCCTCTCTCTCTCTCTCTCTCTCTCTCTCTCTCTTCTCTCTCCTCTCTCTCTTCTCTCTCCTCTCTCTCTCTCTCTCTCTCTTTGTGTATATCATCCAAGTTAGCCGAACTTCCACTTTTCTTTCTGAGGCTAATTGCAGTTCATATAGGGAGTTATGGTTGGCGAATAATTTGCCTGCTTTTCCTTCCCCCTTCCCCCTCCATCTTCTCTCGGTTTTGTCTTTTCCTTTTTTTTTTTTACGTTCTAATTTTGTTGATTTATGGCGTACATTTTTTCTTGGCCAGAGGGCTATTGAAAAAAAGGCTTTATGTATGCTTATCCCTCACGACCTTCGTACATATAAAAACAGTCGTTCGTTCATTCGTTCTTTCTTTCTTCCTCACTCACTCTCTCCGACTCTTTTTTTTCTCCTCTTTTCCTTCCCTACGTCCTCCCTCTCCCTTCTCCTGTTCCCTTCCCGCTCAAAAACTACTGAGAACTTGAAAGAAAAACTGTAATCCCCGAAAGAAAGTGAAAACGAATTACAAGACAAAACACGGCGCGCTTCGACCTTTATTTCAGTCTTTTTCAGACAAAACATACAACATTCAAGACAACGAAAACGAAGACGAACAATCACTTCTCTTCTCAAATTGGGCGCAAAGTCAAATGTGGAATGAAAACATATGCCTGAAGAAGACCGAAGGGGTCGAAACGCGTCGTGTTTTGTTCTGTCATTGGTTTGTCGCTTTCGTTCAGCGGAACAGTCATGTTTCCTCCAGGTCTGTGTCAATTTCAGCCTGCTATCAGCTCACATGGAAACCACGAAAAGAGAGGAAAAAGAACGTCGTGTCAGTCTCGATTGCAGTGTCATCAAGGTGTCACTGCTTGCGTGAGGACTAATCCATATACGCGGCACCATGTCTGCGGAGCTGCGAGACCTTAGTGGGCTGGATGTACAGCTGATGAATTAATAATCAATGAATGTAACTAGGATGAAAGGGTTTAAGACGTGGGTCTCGTGGATACTGACTTCACAAATGTCTGACCTGCGCAATAGCAACGCGCTGGTGCCCGTCCTAACATTGTCTCTGCCACCGTTATAGTTGTTTGCGCATGTGTTTGTATGTGCATATATATATATATATATATATATATATATATATATATATATATATATATATATATAATATTATACATATATGTGTATATATATATATATATTGTGTGTGTGTGTGTGTGTGTGTGTGTGTGTGGTGTCTCTCTCTCTCTCTCTCTCTCTCTCTCTCTCTCTTCTCTTGTGAGTGTGTGTGTGTGTGTGTGTGTGTGTGTGTGTGTGTTGTGTGTGTCGCGCGCGCGCGCGCGCGTGTGTGCATGAGTGGGTGGGCGCGTGTGTCTGTGCAGATGTACGCGGTGTGTGCGTGCATGTGCGTCAGTGTGTGCGCGCTCGTGCGCATATGTACGCATGTAGGCGGATGTAATCTGTGAGGTTGTGTGAACATGCTTCTGCATGCACGCATGTGCGTCGCTCGTCCGTACACGTGTATGTATGACTGTGTGTAAGGGCGTAAAATCGCAGGCGAGTGTGTCCGTTTGATTATTATGTGGGGATGGCTATTAAGAAGATGACATAGTTATTGATAAACAACAACAATAACAACAAGAACAACAACAATGACAACAACAACAATAATGACAATAATAATGGTGATGATGATGATTGGGGAAATGAAGTTGCGTTCTTGTCTTTCAGCTGTCCTCTCAATTTGTTTCTTCGCGAAAAAAAAAATTATGAAAGAAACATTTCTTTACAACGAAACAAAACGTTAACCAATTATCTGTGCTGCTTTCGACAGTACAAGCATATCAGATTCTGTATTGCATGCACATTTCATGGCCTCCCGAATGTCTTTGTTGAATATAAGGACCATTCCTTCCCTTTGCTGTGCCGAAACAAGGTCGGGTGTAGCAGTCATAGCACTTTCAGAGTTTTGGATAAAGCATTGTGTTGTACACATGAAGAGTAACTCCCTGATTCTCCCGGCGTGAAGCATACAACTGATTCAAAATAGGGCATACTAACAGCTGTAGCAGATTCACTTTGGCCACTAAAACCTTTCCATTTATGCTATGAGTTTCGTGAAAGCAACAGCTTGAACTTTGCTGTCCTCATCCTTATCGTCCTTTAGGAGCAGGGAATCAGTGCTAAAACAATATTTCAGTTATCTTGCTCCTGCTGCTATCGTTATCACCAGGTGAGCACTTTCCACGTAGAGGATCTTGAAGCTGCTCTGCATGTCTGGTGAGTCTAGTATCCAGCTTCAAAGTAACGCATCCATAATTTCATGGAGCCTAATGGCCCTTCAATTAAAAAAAAAAAGGCATTTTGGAAATTAAGCCTAGATGAGGGAACAAGCTGATTTTCTAGCTTTTAACAAGCAGACACAACTCTTGTTTGCTTTTTTTTTTTAAGTATCCTATGTACTTTAAATCAGCATGAAACGACCCAGGAAGCCGTGCGGTTCAGAGCAGGTGCTTCTAGTGCATATCTTTTACCCAGGCTACTCAGATGAACTGGACAGGCACTGGCCCCCTGTCTTTGTCTGTCACATTCTTCTTTGTTTCGAAGGTTGGACCAAACCATCTTTCTTGACAGGGCAAACCGTCGAGCTGCGATGTCGTTTGTACAGGCATATCACAACGCAAGATCGTGGTTTGAAATGTCGCCCAAGTTTCCCTGTAGACAGATATCCTGTGTTAACAAAAAGCTGTAAAACAATACAATAAGGTACTCATCACTACACCACACAAAAATACAACACACACATAAACACACACACGCGCGGGCGCGGGCGCGCGCACGCCTGCACGCGCGCACGCACGCACGCACACACACGCGCGCGCGCACACACACACACACGCGCGCGCGCGCGCGCGTCTCATCTGTTTTCCCAAAGCAGAAAGCGTCAAGAATAACATCTATATCTAGCCCTAACCGACTTAATGGAAAGGAAGAAAAAAGGCTCCAGGCCCAACTCATTCAAATTTCCACAATATGATCAGTGACTTTCATTTTATAACATCTGAATATAGCAACAATAAAACAATAGAAAGAGAACGTGATGAAATATTCAGAAAACAATTATCATTATTTTCTTATACTGTGACCAATGTATGGACGAATACATGAAAATGTACATGAAACACCACAACGAAATATTGACAGTATTAACGATACCAATAATGTTACTCCCACTACTATCTTTACTAGTACTAGGATCACTACTACTCCTGTTACTAATCCTTTAACTTCCACTACTGCTTAAACATTGACAAACAACAGTGAAAACAAAATCTGCCAAGTGAAATGATAATGTAACAACTGCTTGAAATGTTTCACTGTACAATTAGCGTCATAGACAACATGCGGCAATGAATGGACTGAACAGAACGTATCGTTAACTATGAAAAGGGTCGTGTAAGGATCGTTACAGAGTGTAAAAGGAAAGGAACGATAATCGTAAACAAACGTTACAGAGTGTAAAAGGAAAGGACGATAATCGTAAACAAACGTTACAGAGTGTAAAAGGAAAGGACGATAATCGTAAACAAACGTTACAGAGTGTAAAAGGAAAGGACGATAATCGTAAACAAACGTTACAGAGTGTAAAAGGAAAGGACGATAATCGTAAACAAACGTTACAGAGTGTAAAAGGAAAGGACGATAATCGTAAACAAACGTTACAGAGTGTAAAAGGAAAGGACGATAATCGTAAACAAACGTTACAGAGTGTAAAAGGAAAGGACGATAATCGTAAACAAACGTTACAGAGTGTAAAAGGAAAGGACGATAATCGTAAACAAACGTTACAGAGTGTAAAAGGAAAGGACGATAATCGTAAACAAACGTTACAAGTGTAAAAGGAAAGGACGATAATCGTAAACAAACGTTACAGAGTGTAAAAGGAAAGGACGATAATCGTAAACAAATAAGCTCTAAAAGAAGACGCATCATCGTCAAAAATTAAGAAGAAAAGAAAGGAGATAAGTAAGAAAGAAAGGAAAAGAAGGAGAAAGAAAGAAAGTAAGAGTGAAAAAGAAGAAAGGAGATAATCGAAACAAAGACAAGATGTAAAAGAAAGAACGATAATGTAAACAAACGTAAGAGTGAAAGGAAAGAACGAAATGAAAAAGGAAGGAAAGATAAAAAGAAAGAAAGAAAGAAAGAAAGAAGAAGGAAGGAAAAGAAAGAAGAGAAAGAAAGAAAGAAAGAGAAGAAAGAAAGAAAGAAAGAAGAAAGAAAGAAAGGAAGAAAGAAAGAAAAAAGGGAGAAGAGAGTCGAACAGTATGAAAGAAGGTGCTAGGGAAAAGATCAAGAAAGAAAGAAAGAAAGAAAGAAAGAAAGAAAGAAAGAAAGAAAGAAAGAAGGAAAGAAAGAAAGAAAGAAGAAAGAAAGAAAGGAAGAAAGAAAGAAAGAAAGAAAGAAAGAAAGAAAGGAAAGAAGAGAAAGAAAAATAGGGGGAGGGGTGGTGGGGTGGAAGAGGAGTCTGAACTAGTATGTAACACTTGAACGGGTGCCTAGGGAATAAGATCTAAAACAGGCAAATCTGTGTCACGAAGATCCAGCGGGAATATTTTCAGGTACTACCTGCATGCCTATGAGAAAACAGCGATGATTGGGCATCCCAGAATAAATAAATGGACGTATTCTGTGATAACCAGCTGACAAATACAGGAGCAATAAGCAAGATACTAACTTTATCCGGACATGGCGAAGGGGAAAAAAAAAGGATCTGATGCAGTCGTCCAATTATACGTCACGGCCGGTGTTTGGCTGTAATTTGTTCCCCATTACAGATGTTCCACAGCGAGGCTGATACATGTAATTATGTTTTAAATGTCCATTTCCCGTCGGTCAGATGAATTCAGTTTCTCGTCTGAACAAGAAGGGAGAAGTAAAACAAGCGAGGGCTGTATGTTTTCATCCATAAGCACATCTTTTGTTGTTGTTGTTTGTTTGTTGTTGTTGTTTATTACTGTTGATGCCATGAATTATAACCCCTGATGCCACAAATCAATTATTATTGCATCAAAACTAGGGTGAGTGGGAACATTTCAAACATTCATATGATTAATAACATTAACAGACATCTGAATTTTTGTTTAATACAACAGGTCAACGGATTATTTGGACGAATCGGCGAGTTTGGACAAATTGGTCTGCATTAAACTATTTGGACAAATAAGGTTGTTTGGACCAGTCAAGCTGTATTAGTCTATCTGGACAAATCAGGCTGTTTGGACTAATCGGGTTCAAGCTTTTTGGCCAAGTGTTGCTGTTTGGACAAAACTTGCAGTATCATGCCACTGGGGCACATTTGGTTGTTTGGGCAAATTGGACTGTGTAAGGTTATTTGCAGAAACTGGGTTCTTCGAACAACTTTGGCTGTATCAGACTATTCGGACCAATCAAGCAGAAAAGGAAAAAGAACGATACACTCGAAGGTGCCAGCAGGACCCAGAGAAGTACTCACCAGCCGAACCAAGTTGCTGGATCAGTCCTGCACTACCCTTGGAATCTTGTGCTGTGTTGACATAGGAAGCAGGCATGCATTATTCCACTAAGACATCAAGAGACGTAGCCTAACTGCTCCCTGGCAGATGCCATTGTATGAAGGCCGCTGGACGCGACGCAACGAAACCTCCACGTAAGGGTCCCCATGGGGTGTACCAGCCGGTATTTCAT
>CM065735.1:28329047-28336547 GCA_033310375.1 Conus canariensis | reverse complement strand
TGGCAGGTGAAAAACCATTCCAGTTCAGCTGATACAACAGGGAAGCTAATCTGGATATCAATGCTGTAGGGATAAGGCAAGACACCTCTGAGAACGCTTTACCTGAGTTCCGTTTGTAACAGTTCATGAAAAGTAGTGAGGTGTCACCGACGTTAACACGCCACGAAGAAAACTTAAAGTAACAGAGAAAACACACACAGGGGAAAAAAAACAAGATGCAAAGCATATAAACGTACTCCCAGTTTATCTTGAATACGCGTGTAAAAAAAAAAAAAAACCATCACAATCAAACATGCGTCATAATGTATTTCGTCACTGAGATACGAAATCGGCCAAGTAGGCCTACTTTCGGAGATATTCCATAAAGAAGAAAAACCGTCTTGGGCCGTTATAGCCGTTAGTAACGGCTATTCCGGTAAAAATAAAACATCAGGCATCATCCGTGACCCATAATGAACATACGTACAAATTTTCAGAAAGATCGGCCCAGTAGTTTTGTATGGAGCGAGTGGACACATTTTGACCACGGACAGACAGACACACACACACACACACACACACACACACACACACACACACACAGCATTTTTTCGTTACCATTGTAAAGTACTCCCTGTTCTATAAGAACTGGGAGTACAAAAACAGACAAACAAACAAAGCAAGGTTAAGGACACACCGATCAAATACACGACGCAAAACATTTTTCACCAAATGTCTTTTCGAGATGCGACAAATAACAGACGTAAAAAGCAAAATGCGCGAAACATTATTCCCCTGTTAGCAGTCAGCAAGAAAATCAATAGAGAATCAAAACCTTGTCGTCTCTGTGTGGCTGTGGCAGCAGAAACCGACAGAGGAACAGCTTCGGCATGGGCCCAAGAGAGAGAGAGAGAGAGAGAGAGAGAGAGAGAGAGAGAGAGAGAGAGAGAGAGAGAGAGAGAGAGAAAACGCTTGGTGTGACTTGCTCTATCATCCAAAGACCATGAACACACAGACTTTATCATGCTGTTGGCTTTCTGTGTGGTGCGCAGTATCTGAAGCAGCCCTTTGATTTTTTTTTTTTTTTTTTTTTTTTTTTTTTTTTGGTGCCTAGTGTACATGATTGGTTGATTAGGATTGAGAAGTATGCCTAAACGGTTTCTCTAATCAACCAAATGACAAGCCGTAGAATACCCCGGGTCTCTCTGTCTCGGGTATCTCAGCTACAGTTAGTCAATGGAGCAACTCGCTATTGTTGTTTTAACTGTGTTTGTTTGTTTGTTTTACGGGGGAAGGGGAGGCGATGTATCACATGCCTTTCTTCAGTGGCATCATCATTTTTTTTGTTGTTGTTGGGAGAGATGAGGACCGGGAGAAGGAGGGGAGGGGTGGGGGTGGGGGTGGGGGGGGGGGGGCGGGCGAGTGGGGCGTTTCATCACATACATTTCTTTCTTCATTGGCCATACAAAAAAAAGCATCTGTGTGTGTGTGTATGTGTGTGTGTGTGTGTGTGTGTGTGTGTGTGTGCTGTGTGTGTGTGTGTGTGTGTGTGTGTGTGTGTGTGTGTGTGTGTGTGTGTGTGTGTTTTCAGTGTAATTTTTGTCACTTCTCCCCCCCCCCCCCCCAACCACCACCACCACCCCCGCCTTCTCCCCCCCCCCCCCCCCCCTTTTTTTTTTTCTTTTCTTTTTTTGTTCATTTTTGTTCTCTCCCTTTTTGAGGTAGTCATACATCACACGTCTTCCTTGATTAACATGTTTTTCTCCTTGAGGGTGTAGAACAAGGCCTTTCTTTATTGCAACAAAAAAAAATACTTTTTGTGTTTGGAAGGGAGTTGGTCATTGACCTGCATTTTTTTCAGCAGTTTGACATTTTTTTCTCACAGATAAAAAAAAAGAGTAAAATTCATGAGCTTCTGTTGTTGTTGTTGTTGTTGTTTCTTTAGTGTATGTGGGTGGATTGATTGTGAATGCTTACAGATATCTGGCTCTATTGCTGGCTATGGTTTTGGTTTCAAATGTTGCCATTGATCTGGGTTTTTGACGCTCTGGTGTCTGTATGTCTGATTGTTAAGGCTCTATGTTGGAATAGTTGAGATTGTTGTCTTTTTTGTTTGTTTGTTTGTTTAGCGCGATGAGGGGGAGGTGAGGTAGGGTGGAGTTTGTCGCATTTGTATGTATTGTTACCATTCTGTTCTAAAGCATGACCATAAATTGTGCGTGCGTAACACACACACACACACACACACACACACACACACACACACGTGTATGCATACGTGTACGTGTGTGTTGAGCAGGCGCGCGCGTTTGTGTGTGTGTTTGTGAGCGCGTGTGTGTGCGAAAGAGAGAGAGCGAGCATGTACCTCTGTGGGTGGTGGTGGTGGTAACAATCAGACGGTCTTATCACACGAGCCCATGTCTTCCTATGTCCCCATATCATTCCAAATCAAAAACAGTTGGCTGGCCTTGCTTTCGTCTCTATTTATAATTTGATTGTGACACAATCTGACGGGTGGCTGGGAGCCGGCTTTGTCGGTCGATCCGATCTGTTGCCAGATGAATATTCTTTTGTTTTGCTTTGCTTTTTTGGCAACACCCGCCAAGACGGTTATATTTTTACCCGCCTCCGTTGGTTTATTAGCTTGTTTGTCTGTCAGCAACACTACGCGGCATTTACGCCATTGTTTTTTGCCAGTCTTGGTGGAAAGGGGGAATGTGACTCCTGAATAAACCTTTTCAGTTTCGGTGCCGGTCTGTTTCGCGGATTTGGATATCTAACTGCATTTTCAGATTTTGTTCAGCAAGTTGTTTACGCTTTTTTCCACTGAATATGAACACTGCGAGGTCGATGCTTACAAATGGGTAATTGTTTATGAGGTAAATATGATTTCATGTAATACTAAAATTTTCTATGATGTAAATATATTTCATTTAATACTAAAACATAATTTCATGTAATACTAAAAATTTCTGTTAAAAAAAAAACAAAACCTTACGTTTCCTAATTTTTTTTTCATATCCAGCTATGGAAAAAAAATACAGTGGAAGTAACTCTTTCGCTCCGTACCTGCAGTTACTTCCCCTGGTGGGTAATCCAAGGGCAGATCCAGTGCCTGCTTGAATTTAGCGGGAGTCTGCGCTGTCTGAAGTACCCTTGGGGTTGTTTGAGAGATGGATGGCCAGGGTGTTGATGTGTGTGTGTGTGACTAACGGACTGTGTGGTCTGCCTACCCCAGGTCTTAGCGGCAGCTTGGTTTGTTTGAGAGATGGATGGCCAGGGCGTTGATGTGTGTGTGTGTGTGACTAACGGACTGTGTGGTCTGCCTACCCCAGGTCTTAGCGGCAGCTTGGTTTGTTTGAGAGATGGATGGCCAGGGTGTTGATGTGTGTGTGTGTGTGTGTGACTAACGGACTGTGTGGTCTGCCTACCCCAGGTCTTAGCGGCAGCTTGGTTTGTTTGAGAGATGGATGGCCAGGGTGTTGATGTGTGTGTGTGTGACTAACGGACTGTGTGGTCTGCCTACCCCAGGTCTTAGCGGCAGCTTGGTTTGTTTGAGAGATGGATGGCCAGGGCGTTGATGTGTGTGTGTGTGGACTAACGGACTGTGTGGTCTGCCTACCCCAGGTCTTAGCGGCAGCTTGGTTTGTTTGAGAGATGGATGGCCAGGGTGTTGATGTGTGTGTGTGTGTTGACTAACGGACTGTGTGGTCTGCCTACCCCAGGTCTTAGCGGCAGCTTGGTTTGTTTGAGAGATGGATGCCAGGGTGTTGATGTGTGGTGTGTGTGTGTGTGTGTGTGTGTGACTAACGGACTGTGTGGTCTGCCTACCCAGTCTTAGCGGCAGCTTGGTTTGTTTGAGAGATGGATGGCCAGGGTGTTGATGTGTGTGTGTGTGTGTGACTAACGGACTGTGTGGTCTGCCTACCCAGTCTAGCGGAGCTTGGTTTGTTTGAGAGATGGATGGCCAGGGTGTTGATGTGTGTGTGTGTGACTAACGGACTGTGTGGTCTGCCTACCCCAGTCTTAGCGCAGCTTGGTTTGTTTGAGATGATGGCCAGGTTTGATGTTGTGTGTGTGCTAACGGACTGTGTGGTCTGCCTACCCCAGTCTTACGGCAGCTTGGTTTTGTTTGAGAGAGTGATGGCCAGGGTGTTGATGTGTGGTGTGTGTGACTAACGACTTGTGGTCTGATACCCCAGTCTTAGCGGCAGCTTGGTTTGTTTGAGAGATGGATGGCCAGGGTGTTTGATGTGTTGTTTGTGGTGTGACTAACGACTGTTGTGGTCTGCCTACCCCAGGTTTTAGCGGCAGCTTGGTTTGTTTGAGAGATGATGGCCAGGTGTTGATGTTGTTGTGTGACTAACGGACTGTGTGGTCTGCCTACCCCAGTCTTAGCAGCAGCTTGTGTTTTTTTTGAGAGATGGATGGCCAGGTATTGAATGTGTGTGTGTGTGGTGTGACTACGACTGGTGGTCTCCTACCCCAGTCTTAGCGGCAGCTTGGTTTATTTAGAGATGATGGCCAGGGTGTTGATGTGTGTGTGTGTGACTAACGGACTGTGTGGTCTGCCTACCCCAGTCTTAGCGCAGCTTGGTTTGTTTGAGAGATGGATGGCCAGTGGTTGAGTGTGTTGTGTTGTGACTAACGGACTGTGTGGTCTGCCTACCCCAGGTCTTAGCGGCAGCTTGGTTTGTTTGAGAGATGGATGGCCAGGGTTTGATGTGTGTGTAGTGTGACTAACGGACTGTGGGTCTGCCTACCCCAGGTCTTAGCGCAGCTTGGTTGTTTGAGAGATGGATGGCCAGGGTGTTGATGTGTGTGTGTGATGACTAACGGACTGTGTGGTCTCGCCTACCCGAGTCTTAGCGCAGCTTGGTTTGTTTGAGAGATGGATGGCCAGGGTGTTGATGTGTGTGTGTGTGTGTGGTGGACTAACGGACTGTGTGGTCTGCCTACCCCAGGTCTTAGCGGCAGCTTGGTTTGTTTGAGAGATGGATGGCCAGGGTGTTGATGTGTGTGTGTGTGACTAACGGACTGTGTGGTCTGCCTACCCCAGGTCTTAGCGGCAGCTTGGACGTGGCGTCCAAAAAGGGGCAGCTACTCATTGGGAAACTTTTACTCAGTAGGTGTCGCATGCCTCTTGCCGGATCGCTGTGATGCCTGTCGTTTCTGCATGCTTTGTTGTGTGTCGGGTTTGTGTGGAGAGTGTGTGTGTGTGTGTGTGTGTGTGTGTGTGTGTGTGTGTGTGTGTGTGTGTGTGTGCGTGCGTGTGTGCGTGCGTGCGTGCGTGCGTGCGTGTGTGTGTGTGTGTGTGTGGGTTCTGCTCAATTTGCCTAAGTTCTGTTTTGTATAGGTTCTGCATTACGTGTGTAAGTTCTCTATGCTTTGTGTATGTTGCATGATTTGTGTATGTTCTCTCTCTCTCTCTCCTCTCTCTCTCTCTCTCTCTCTCTCTCTCTCTCTGTGTGTGTGTGTGGTGTGTGTGTGTGTGTGTGTGTGTGTGTGTGTTTAGGGTTTGTATGTTTAGGTGCGTTTTGTATTGTATATGTCGATTCTTGATGGCTTTTGTAGATTTTTTTTTTTTTTCAATTTATAAGTTCGCATGGTTTGTGTGTCGTTTCTGCATGCTGTATGTAGTTTTCCACGCTTTTGTTTACATGTTGTATGGTCTCTGTAGGCGCTGTACCATTCGTATAATTTCTGCAAAGTTTGAGTTGGTTCTGTTCGGTTTGTGTAGGTTGGACATGGGTTTTTTTTGTAATAAATTCCAATATAAATGACATTAATGATGTACACAGACATGATATAAGATTATAAAAGGCATGACATAAATTATTACAATTCCATCGAATCATAGCATTCGTAGAAAGTACTTTATACAGACAAACTTTGATTTCCCATTATTTCATGGAGGCTCCTAGGTCGTGGACGATGTTAAATAAATATATATATATATATATATATATATATGTTATGTTGTGTGTGTGTGTGTGTGTGTGTTGCACATGCATACTCACACGCACTTCCACACACACACACACAAAACATTACAAAACATAACCATTAATCTTCTAGCAGCTCAATATATGGTAACCATTTTGTTTGGCAGGTAGCATGATTCAACTCCATCAAGTGCATATATTTCTCCATTTTGTATCTATAGTCCTACTCCTTCGAAAACATGTTTAGATTAGATTTTGTTTTCAACAGTAAACAAGTGGGGTATTTTTTTGCTCCCATAAGAAAACCTAACACAGAGTAACTTTTATTCAAGACTGGCACAGCCTTTTGAACTTGAATAAAGTCAGACAAATACATAGACGAACAATCTAATAGTGGGGGAAAAAAACAAGCACAGGCCAACAACTGAACTGTCTTCATAGTAATGACCTGCCAAGATTTGTACTTAAGGAGGGAGGGGGGGGGGGGGGGGGGGGGAGTTTGAAGATGGAGAAACTGGGAACATGAAATTAAGAAAATATGTTACAGATATGAAAACTCTTCACTAACTGCATAAGGGAACCATCACAATCCCTTTTGAAGGCAGATATATTTGTATTGCCTGCTCCGAGACCTTTCGTCGCTGGGTCGGAACTCATCAGGGAGACACGGCTGGTTGTGTCTGCGCTCCTGGCGTCAAATAGAGACACACCACAGTCCATAATATTGTGGTGTTCTCACCACCAAGGGTGCAAAAAAGAATCCAATAGCACCCCCAAAGCAGCCAGCGAAGAGTAGTAAATGAAACCAAACGAAAGTGTGGGGGGAAAAAAGTTGCTGAAAAAATAAAGACATTATGCAAATAGTATAAAATGTAGGGGACAATCTTTGAGCCTACGCTTGAGGATCCACCCAAAGATGCAAGGGAGATCAAAAGACAAACACACAGACGGACAGAAACAAATACAAATAACCTCAATTTAATCAAAACAAAATCGGAAATGAAATGAGGCAGGGAACAGTAAACGATAAACAGTAAACAAGTGGGGTATTTTTTGCTCCCATAAGAAAATCTAACACAGAGTAACTTTTATTCAAGACTGGCACAGCCTTTTGAACTTGAATAAAGTCAGACAAATACATAGACGAACAATCTAATAGTGGGGGAAAAAACAATTACTATGAAGACAGTTCAGTTGTTGGCCTGCGCTTGTTTTTTCCCCCACTATTAGATTGTTCGTCTATGTATTTGTCTGACTTTATTCAAATTCAAAAGGGAGCAGGCAATACAAATATATCTGCCTTCAAAAGGGATTGCGATGGTTCCCTTATGCAGCTAGTGAAGAGTTTTCATATCTGTAACATATTTTCTTAATTTCATATTCCCAGTTTCTCCATCTTCAAACTCCCCCCCCCCCCCCCCCCCCACTCCTTAAGTCCAAATCTTTGCCAGGTCATTACTATGAAGACAGTTCAGTTGTTGGCCTGCTCTTGTTTTCCCCCACTATTAGATTGTTCGTCTATGTATGTCTAACTTTATTCAAGTTCAAAAGGCTGTGCCAGTCTTGAATAAAAGTT
>CM065735.1:28314047-28316547 GCA_033310375.1 Conus canariensis | reverse complement strand
TATCCCCACTCCCCTCATGAAACAGTATGCCTCACATCTGGTGCCGTTGATTACGTCCATTGTGAACAAATCTCTGGCATCTGGTTGTGTCCCTCCACAGTTCAAACATGCTGTTGTCACACCTTTGTTGAAGAAAAGTGGTCTTGACGCAAATGATATGAAGAATTTTAGACCAGTATCGAATCTTCCATTTCTTTCTAAAATCCTGGAACGTGTTGTCTTGAAGCAGCTCCAATCCCATTTGTCAGATAATGGTCTCCTGGAAGTGTGTCAGTCCGCTTATAGGAAAAACCACAGCACAGAAACTGCAGTTCTGAGTGTCTTAGACTGCCTGCTTTGTAAAACAGACGATAAACTGGTCTCCCTTCTAGCATTGCTTGACCTCAGTGCTGCTTTTGATACTCTTGACCACTCTATCCTACTCAAGAGACTCAAGGTTACTTTTGGATTTGACGATATGGTTCTCAAATGGTTCACATCATACCTTTCGGGCAGGACACAGACAGTAATCGTTAATGGTGCTAAATCATCCCCTTCTCCTGTTCTGTATGGTGTTCCCCAGGGCTCTGTCCTTGGACCAGTTCTTTTTACCCTTTATTCTCAGCCTTTATCTGACGTTATTTCTGCCATGGCTGTGACTTCCACAAGTTCGCAGATGACACTGAACTCTCTAAGAGCGCAACCACCAGCGATTTTCAAGGCGCTCAATCAGATATTACCGCATGTTTTAGGGACGTAAAAGTCTGGATGACCAGCAACAAACTCAAGCTGAATAGTGACAAAACCGAGATCATGGCTGTTGGTACCTCCTCTCGTGTCAAGATGGTTAAAGCTGAGTCGGCAGAAATTGATGGTGTTGTTTTACCTTTCAAAGAGTCAGTGAAATATTTAGGTGTTAGCATTGATCAAACGCTCTCTATGCAGAACCAAATATCTAATGTTTGTCGTGCATGCTTCCTGGAATTGCGACGTATTGCTTCTATCCGGTCTTACCTCTCCACACAGGCAACAATCAGACTCATCACCGCCATGGTAATTCCCGACTAGACTACTGTAACTCTGTGTTAGCAGGACTTCCTTCAAAACAGCTTGCACGATTACAAAGGGTGCAAAACAGTGCAGCTCGGCTTGTTCTCAAAAAGCGTAAAAATGAGCATATTACACCTTTGTTACGTGAACTCCACTGGCTTCCCATCAAATATCGATGGCAGTTCAAAATCGCAGTTTTTGCCTATCGTTTCTTTGATGGGACACTCCCACAGTATCTTTCTGCTTCTCTGTCCACCTATCAAACTTCTCGGTCTCTTCGCTCATCTTCTCAAAAACTTCTGAAAATTCCTAGGCGCTCGTTAAAGACAGTCGGTGAGAGAGCATTTAGCTTTAGTGCGCCCACTCTTTGGAATTCTCTTCCTGACAGCTTACGTGACCTGCCTACATTATCTAAATTCAAGTCAGAGTTAAAAACATACTTCTTTAGGAAAGCCTTCTTCAACCATAATATCTGAATGCTGTGTCTATTATTATGACCTGACTTTTTATGTACTGCATGCATAATGTATTGTTTACGCTGAACCGATGAACTTGATAAGTGCGCCTGTGTCGGTAGGGTGTGTGTTGTGTGTGTGTGTTGTGTGTGTGTGTGTGTGTGTGTGTGTGTGTGTGTGTGTGTGTGTGTGTGTGTGTGTGTGTGTGCGTGCGTGTGTGTGTGAACACATGTTAGTGCGAGTGTTTGAGTGTGTGCTGAGCGCAATGAGTTGATCCCAAGAATTGCGCTATATAAAATCCATACATTATTATTATAGTAGTAGTAGTAGTGGTAGAAGTAGTATAGTTCATGACAATAGATAAAAAAAAATGTGTGTGTGTGTGTGTGTGTGTGTGTGTGTGTGTGTGTGTGTGTGTGTGTGTGTGTGTGTATGATCCCCGCACCCTGCTCCCTTTTTTGAAAAATTCTTTCCACCCCTCCTTCCCTGTCCCAAAAGTATTGTTAGCATTTTACTCATCGATCATTTCTGTTCCTCTCCACCTACTGCTATTATTGTTAATAGTACTATATTTATCATTATTACTATCGTTATTATTGTCATCATTGTCGTCATTACCTCTACCATCATCCTCACCCTCTCCCTGTTCTAATACTACTCTTAGCTTTGTTCATCATCATCATCATCATCATCATCATCATCATCATATCATCATCATCAACAACAACAACAACACCACCACCACCACCAACACACCACCAACAACAACAACAACAACAAACACCAACAACAACAACATCTCAAAAAAGCCTTGATAATTCCTACTAACTTAATTAACATTAACGTCACTATTATCATCGTCATTATCACTATTATGATTACCATTATTATTACTAATGCTAACATGTTTACTATTGTTTTCATTATAACTGTTGTTATTACCATGGTAACTGTTACAACTATTATATTTGTTATTATTATTTTATCGTTATCGTTGTTATTGATTCTATTATTAT
>CM065735.1:28306547-28309047 GCA_033310375.1 Conus canariensis | reverse complement strand
CAGAGCTACAGTGATCATTCTCATGCCACCGAGGACATACCTCTAAACGCTGCTCCCAGCTACAGAGCTACAGTGATCATTCTCATGCCACCGGAGGACATACCTCTAAACGCTTGCTCCCAGCTACAGAGCTACAGTGATCATTCTCTGTGCCACCGGAGGACATACCTCTAAACGCTTGCTCCCAGCTACAGAGCTACAGTGATCATTCTCGTGCCACCGGAGGACATACCTCTAAACGCTTGCTCCCAGCTACAGAGCTACAGTGATCATTCTCATGCCACCGGAGGACATACCTCTAAACGCTTGCTCCCAGCTACAGAGCTGCAGTGATCATTCTCATGCCACCGGAGGACATACCTCTAAACGCTTGCTCCCAGCTACAGAGCTAGCAGTGATCATTCTCATGCCACCGGAGGACATACCTCTAAACGCTTGCTCCCAGCTACAGAGCTACAGTGATCATTCTCATGCCACCGGAGGACATACCTCTAAACGCTTGCTCCCAGCTACAGAGCTACAGTGATCATTCTCATGCCACCGGAGGACATACCTCTAAACGCTTGCTCCCAGCTACAGAGCTACAGTGATCATTCTCATGCCACCGGAGGACATACCTCTAAACGCTTGTCCCAGCTACAGAGCTACAGTGATCATTCTCATGCCACCGGAGGACATACCTCTAAACGCTTGCTCCCAGCTACAGAGCTACAGTGATCATTCTCATGCCACCGGAGGACATACCTCTAAACGCTTGCTCCCAGCTACAGAGCTACAGTGATCATTCTCATGCCACCGGAGGACATACCTCTAAACGCTTGCTCCCAGCTACAGAGCTACAGTGATCATTCTCATGCCACCGGAGGACATACCTCTAAACGCTTGCTCCCAGCTACAGAGCTACAGTGATCATTCTCATGCCACCGGAGGACATACCTCTAAACGCTTGCTCCCAGCTACAGAGCTACAGTGATCATTCTCATGCCACCGAGGACATACCTCTAAACGCTTGCTCCCAGCTACAGAGCTACAGTGATCATTCTCATGCCACCGGAGGACATACCTCTAAACGCTTGCTCCCAGCTACAGAGCTACAGTGATCATTCTCATGCCACCGGAGGACATACCTCTAAACGCTTGCTCCCAGCTACAGAGCTACAGTGATCATTCTCATGCCACCGGAGACATACCTCTAAACGCTTGCTCCCAGCTACAGAGCTACAGTGATCATTCTCATGCCACCGGAGGACATACCTCTAAACGCTTGCTCCCAGCTACAGAGCTACAGTGATCATTCTCATGCCACCGGAGGACATACCTCTAAACGCTTGCTCCCAGCTACAGAGCTACAGTGATCATTCTCATGCCACCGGAGGACATACCTCTAAACGCTTGCTCCCAGCTACAGAGCTACAGTGATCATTCTCATGCCACCGGAGGACATACCTCTAAACGCTTGCTCCCAGCTACAGAGCTACAGTGATCATTCTCATGCCACCGGAGGACATACCTCTAAACGCTTGCTCCCAGCTACAGAGCTACAGTGATCATTCTCATGCCACCGGAGGACATACCTCTAAACGCTTGCTCCCAGCTACAGAGCTACAGTGATCATTCTCATGCCACCGGAGGACATACCTCTAAACGCTTGCTCCCAGCTACAGAGCTACAGTGATCATTCTCATGCCACCGGAGGACATACCTCTAAACGCTTGCTCCCAGCTACAGAGCTACAGTGATCATTCTCATGCCACCGGAGGACATACCTCTAAACGCTTGCTCCCAGCTACAGAGCTACAGTGATCATTCTCATGCCACCGGAGGACATACCTCTAAACGCTTGCTCCCAGCTACAGAGCTACAGTGATCATTCTCATGCCACCGAGGACATACCTCTAAACGCTTGCTCCCAGCTACAGAGCTACAGTGATCATTCTCATGCCACCGGAGACATACCTCTAAACGCTTGCTCCCAGCTACAGGCTACAGTGATCATTCTCATGCCACCGAGGACATACCTCTAAACGCTTGCTCCCAGCTACAGGCTACAGTGATCATTCTCATGCCACCGGAGGACATACCTCTAAACGCTTGCTCCCAGCTACCAAGCTACAGTGATCATTCTCATGCCACCGGAGGACATACCTCTAAACGCTTGCTCCCAGCTACAGAGCTACAGTGATCATTCTCATGCCACCGGAGGACATACCTCTAAACGCTTGCTCCCAGCTACAGAGCTACGGTGATCATTCTCATGCCACCGGAGGACATACCTCTAAACGCTTGCTCCCAGCTACAGACGCTACAGTGATCATTCTCAGCCACCGGAGGACATACCTCTAAACGCTTGCTCCAGCTACAGGCTACGTGATCATTCTCATGGCCACCGGAGGACAGACCTCTAAACGCTTGCTCCCAGCTACAGGCTACAGTGATCATTCTCAGGCCACCGGAGGACAACCTCTAAACGCTTGCTCCCAGCTACAGAGCTACGTGATCA
>CM065735.1:28289047-28291547 GCA_033310375.1 Conus canariensis | reverse complement strand
GATTTAGCGAGAGAGAGAGAGAGAGAGAGAGAGAGAGAGAGAGAGAGAGAGAGAGAGAGAGAGAGAGAAGAGAGAGAGAGAGAGAGAGAGAGAGAGAGAGAGAGCATGTACATATAATTATCTACGATTACCCATTAAAAGTGTTTTTGTTTTTTTCACACAGTAATGGAGTGACATAATTACACACCAATTTACATAAATTATAAAAGATGTTTGGTCGGTCGTTTTGATTTATACATGAAGGAATTTCGCGCGCGCGCGCGCGCGCGCGCGCGCGCGGTGTGTGTGTGTGTGTGTGTGTGTGTGTGAAGTCATCCAATCCAAATGAGCCTGTTTTAGCGTTAAACAAACAGAAAAGCAAGCCGAGTGGATCGTAGAGTACGCAAAACAGAATTGAACAACACCCGTGAACTCTTCTGGCGATTGAGTCCTATTTCGTTGTCCGACGACCAGGCTGACAGCAGACGACAGGAACAATGGACAACCCTGACAGGTCGACATCTGCGTGGAATTTGGCCTCGGCTAGATCTCCGCCGGGCACAAACACGTCTGTTTGCCTATAGATCTGAAAGATAAAGATTGTGAGAAAGACGGGGTGAATCGAACTTGTTCTTTCAAGGTGGAAATCGGTGAAAATCTTTCTTGGACGCGCCAGTTCGTGTGAGTCAGTGACCGCGCCAAGATAAAACGACATTGGGAGTGTTGTGTTGATCTATCGCGTTGACTTGCTGCGAAGTTGGGGTTCAACTTTTCTCGGGAGTTATTCATTGCCGCCTGCGGTTATATGGTGTTTCGCCGACACAGGTGAGAAAGTGGGGAGCCTTTGAGGTTTGTGTTCATTGCTAGAGGCATCCCCGAAAAAGCTCTTTGCGTTAGAGAGAGAGAGAGAGAGGGGAGAGTGCGTATGCACGCGCGTGCATGTGTCTCACTCGCTCACTCTCTCTCTCTCTCTCTCTCTCTGTGTGTGTGTGTGTGAGTATGTGTGTGTGTGTGTGTGTGTGTGTGTGTGTGTGTGTGTGTGTGTGTAAAGGGATGGGGATTGGGGAAAACCGAAGGTGAATCTGACATAACCAGCTTGTATGTATGTGTGTGAGAGGGAAGGAAGGATGGGGAGGGGGGGGGGGGGGTATTTATGCACTCAATAGAAAATCAGAAGAATATGGAATTATATGCTTGATACTTGTCCTCGACCTAGGCATTATATTTGAACGTAGAAAATACCCAACACAATCAATGTCGATATACACAGACTTCTGAGGGAAAGCGTATTTTGTCAGTGTGGCAACACTGTAAAACAACGTATTCTCGACTCCAAAAAGGCCGTACATTAGAGCAGTGAGTTTACGCGTATCATTGATAAAGATTAATTGCTGAACGTGCGCGCAACCCCGCTTTTATGATTTGAATGCATGCGGTATAATTAGACTGACATTCTGTTGTTTGTAAGGGGTTGTGACTTCTGTTCTAAAAGGGTATCACTTCATACGCGCGCGCGCGAGGTGTTGTGTGTGTCTGTGTGTATCTGTCTATCACTCACTTTGTCTAAGTCTCTCTCTCTCTCTCTCTCTCTCTCTCTCTCTCTCTCTCTCTCTCCCTCCCCCTCTCTCTCTCTCTCTCCCCTCCCCCTCCCTCCCTCCCTCCCTCCTCTCTCTCTCTCTCTCTCTCTCCTCTCTCTCTCTCTCTCTCTCTCTCTCTCTGTAGTTCATGCTGTCCATATCTCTGTTTTCACTTTTTACCCTCCCCGTCCTCACTCTCTCACCTGTGTGTGTATGTGTGTGTGTGTGTGTGTGTGTGTGTGTGTGTGAGTGTGTGTGCTGTCTGTCTGTCTGTCTGTCTGTGTGTGTGTGTGTGGGGAGGGGGGGGGGGGGGCATGCGAACGCACACTGGATCAATGAGCCCTTGGCTGGCAGACAATCTGTTTTCTCCATCACATCTTTTGATGTCGTCAGTTTTTGTGTCTTCATTTTATGCATCAAAGGTCGCATGGTTTAGATATTGTGTAGCAAAAATCGACAAGTTTGCACAACGACACCGTCTTGTTGAATCTGTGCTCAGTGAAGCTTGTGTGTGTGTGTGTGTGTGTGTGTGTGTGTGTGTGTGTGTATGTGTGTGTGTGTGTGTGTGTGTGTGCGCCGCGTCGCGTGTGCGTGCGTGCTGGGTGCGTGCATGTGTGTGTGGTGTGTGTGTGGTGTGTGTGTGTGTGTGTGGTGTGTGGTGCGTGTGTGCGTGCGGTGTGTGGTGTGTGTGTGTGTGTGTGTGTGTGTGTGTGTGTGTGTGTGTGTGTGTGCAAACGTTGGTTTTCGCATAGATCCCGGCATGTATTTACAGTGGAAAACATTTTAAAAGTAATTTAGATTTTCTAAATAGTTGACCTTTGAAGTCAACATGTCACAAGTGATTTTCCGAAAAATGCTCTTTGTGAAATGTCGAGAGAAAAAAAAAAAGAAAAAGCAAAGAAAAGAAAAAAGAAAAGAAGAGGAAAAAAAAAAAAGAGAAAAGA
>CM065735.1:28256547-28271547 GCA_033310375.1 Conus canariensis | reverse complement strand
GAAAAGTCCAACTGTAGGACAAAATCCAAGGGGAATGAAGGAAGGGATTCAGTGGTAAAAAAAGGGTAGGAAAGGATCCAGTGGTATGAAAGGGTAGGAAAGGATCCAGTGGCGTGAAAGGGTAGCAAAGGATCCAGTGGTGTGGAAGGGTAGCAAAGGATCCAGTGGTGTGAAAGGGTAGCAAAGGATTCAGTGGTAGAAAAGGGTAGCAAAGGATCCAGTGGTGTGAAAGGGTAGCAAAGGATTCAGTGGTATGAAAGGGTAGCAAAGGATCCAATGGTGTGAAAGGGTAGCAAAGGATTCAGTGGTAGAAAAGGGTAGCAAAGGATCCAGTGGTGTGAAAGGGTAGCAAAGGATCCAGTGGTGTGAAAGGGTAGCAAAAGATTCAGTGGTAGAAAAGGGTAGCAAAGGATCCAATGGTGTGAAAGGGTAGCAAAGGATTCAGTGGTAGAAAAGGGTAGCAAAGGATCCAGTGGTATGAAAGGGTAGCAAAGGATTCAGTGGTAGAAAAGGGTAGCAAAGGATCCAGTGGTGTGAAAAGGTAGCAAAGGATCCAGTGGTGTGAAAGGGTAGCAAAGGATCCAGTGGTATGAAAGGGTAGCAAAGGATTCAGTGGTAGAAAAGGGTAGCAAAGGATCCAGTGGTGTGAAAGGGTAGCAAAGGATCCAGTGGTAGAAAAGGTTAGCAAAGGATTCAGTGGTAGAAAAGGGTAGCAAAGGATCCAGTGGTATGAAAGGGTAGCAAAGGATTCAGTGGTATGAAAGGGTAGCAAAGGATCCAGTGGTATGAAAGGGTAGGAAAGGATCCAGTGGTAGAAAGGGGTAGGAAAGGATTCAGTGGTATGAAAGGGATAGGAAAGGATCCAGTGGTAGAAAAGGGTAGGAAACGATCCAGTAGTAGAAAGGGGTAGGAAAGGATCCAGTGGTAGAAAGGGGTAGGAAAGGATCCAGTGGTATGAAAGGGGTAGGAAAGGATCCAGTGTGTAGAAAAAGGGGTAGGAAACGATCCAGTGGTAGAAAGGGGTAGGAAAGGATCCAGTGGTTAGAAAGGGGTAGGAAAGGATCCAGTGGTAGAAAAGGGTAGGAAAGGATCCAGTGGAAGGGAAAGTAACGAAAAAGATGACGGGATAGGGAGATCCGAAGGGAAAAAAAATGTGGGTCCAGTAGTAGGGAACTGTAGAAAAGATTTCAGTGGTTGGGAAATGTAGGAAAGGATTCAGGGACAGGGAAATGTAGGAATGATTTCAGTGGTAGGAAAATATAATGGTAGGAAAATGTAATGGTAGGAAAATATAATGGAAGCAAATTGTAATGGTAGGAAAATGTAATGGTAGGAAAATATAGTGATAGGAAAATATAATGGTAGGAAGATATAGGCAACAGTCTGAAGGTGGGGAAATGTAGGAGAGGGATCAGTGATAGAGATATACGGGAAAGGCTCCAGTAGTTGGGAAATGTAGGAGAGGGATCTATGACAGAGATATACGGGAAAGGCTCCAGTAGTTGGGAAATGTAGGAGAGGGATCTATGACAGAGATATACGGGAAAGGCTCCAGTAGTTGGGAAATGTAGGAGAGGGATCTATGACAGAGATATACGGGAAAGGCTCCAATAGTTGGGAAAAGTAGGAGAGGGGTCTATGACAGAGATATACGGGAAAGGCTCCAGTAGTTGGGAAATGTAGGAGAGGGATCTATGACAGAGATATACGGGAAAGGCTCCAATAGTTGGGAAATGTAGGAGAGGGATCTATGACAGAGATATACGGGAAAGGCTCCAGTAGTTGGAAAATGTAGGAGAGGGGTCTATGACAGAGATATAGGGAAAGGCTCCAATAGTTGGGAAATGTAGGCTGAGCCCAAAGGTAGGAAACTGTTCAAAAGTAGGGAAATGCCGAAAAGGGTCCAAAGAATGGAATCTGTGAAGGATCCATTAGTAGAGAGATGATGAAAAGGTTCCAGTGGTAGGAAACAATAGGAAATGGTCCAGTGACAGGGAATTTTAGGAAAGATTCCAACGACGGGGAAACGCAGGAAAGAATACAATGGCTGGGAAATGCCAGTAAGGGTCCAGTGTTAGGACAGTATAGGAAAGAGTCCTGTGCTAGGGAAATGCAGGAAACCCCCATCCAAAGGTGCAGAAATATAGAAAAAGATCCAATGGTAGGAACATGTAGGGAAATAATCCAAAGGCATAGAAATACAGGAGAGGGTCCAGAGGACGAGAAATGTAGGAAAGAATCCAAAGAATGGGATCTGTATGAAAGGTCCAAAGGTAGTGAGAAGCAGGAAAAGGTCCAAAACTCTGGCAGTTAGGAAAAGGTTCTGAGGAGATAAAAAGTGAGACAGCGCCCAAGGGTAGAAAGATGCAGGGAGGTGTCCACGGTTAAAACATTAAAGGGAAAGGTAGGAAGGTAGGGAGACGCCGTAAATGGTCCGAAGGTGGGGAAGCGTAGGAAAGGGTGCAAAGGCAGGAGAGCATAGAAGAAGCCGTTCAAAGGGTAGAACATGTGGGAAAGGGCTCGAAGGCAGAAAAAAACATAAGAAGGGATTTGGAGGCAGAAAAAATGAAGGAAAGGGATCAAAGACAGGAAAATAGCGGGAAGGGTCCAAAGGCAGGATGAAAATAAAGAGGCCCAGAGGCAATAGAATATTGGGAAGGGTCTGAAAGCAGAAAACATAGGAAAGGTCCAAAGATATGAACATGTAGGGAAGGGCCCATAGGTATGGACATGTAGGAAAGGGTCCAAAGGTATGAACATGTAGGAAAGGGTCCATAGGTATGAACATGTAGGGAAGGGTCCATAGGTATGAACATGTAGGGAGGGGTCCAAAGGTATGAACATGTAGGAAAGGGTCCAAAGGTATGAACATGTAGGAAAGGGTCCATAGGTATAAACATGTAGGAAAGGGTCCAAAGGTATGAACATGTAGGAAAGGGTCCATAGGTATGGACATGTAGGAAAGGGTCCATAGGTATGAACATGTAGGGAGGGATCCATAGGTATGAACATGTAGGAAAGGGTCCATAGGTATGAACATGTAGGGAGGGGTCCAAATGTATGAACATGTAGAAAAGGGTCCAAAAGTATGGACATGTAGGAAAGGGTCCAAAGGTATGGACATGTAGGAAAGGGTCCATAGGTATGAACATGTAGGGAAGGGTCCATAGGTATGACATGTGGAAAGGGTCCAAAGGTATGAACATGTAGGAAAGGGTCCAAAGGTATGAACATGTAGGGAGGGGTCCAAAGGTATGAACATGTAGGGAAGGGTCCAAAGTTATGAACATATAGGGAAGGGTCCAAAGGTATGAACATATAGGGAAGGGTCCAAAGTATGATATGTAGGGAAGGGTCCAAAGGTACGAACATGTAGGGAAAGGGTCCATAGGTATGAACATGTAGGAAGGGTCCAAAGGTATGAACATGTAGGGAAGACTCCATAGGTATGAACATGTAGGAAGGGTCCAAAGGTATGAGCATGTAGGAAGGGTCCAAAGGTATGAACATGTAGGGAAGGGTCCAAAGGTAGGAACATGTAGGGAAGGGTCCATAGGTATGAACATGTAGGGAAGGGTCCAAAGGTAATGAACATGTAGGGAAGGGTCCAAGGTATGAACATGTAGGAAAGGGTCCAAGGTATGAACATGTAGGGAGGGTCCATAGGTATGAACATGTAGGAAAGGGTCCAAAGGTATGAGCATTAGGAAAGGGTCCAAAGGTATGAACATGTAGGGAAGGGTCCAAGGTAGGAACATGTAGGGAAGGGTCCATAGGTATGAACATGTAGGGAAGGGTCCAAAGGTATGAACATGTAGGAAAGGGTCCAAAGGTATGAACATGTAGGGAAGGGTCCAAAGGTAGGAACATGTAGGGAAGGGTCCAAAGGTATGAACATGTAGGGAAGGGTCCAAAGGTATGAACATGTAGGGAAGGGTCCATAGGTATGAACATGTAGGGAAGGGTCCATAGGTATGAACATGTAGGGAGGGTCCATAGGTATGAACCATGTAGGAAAGGGTCCAAAGGTATCAACATGTATGGAAAGGGTCCAAAGGTATGAACATGTAGGAAAGGGTCCAAAGGTATGAACATGTAGGAAGGGTCCAAAGGTATGAACATGTAGGAAAGGGTCCATAGGTATGAACATGTAGGGAAGGGTCCAAAGGTTAACATATGAAAGGTCAAAGGTATGGACAGTAGGAGGGTCCAATAGGTATGAACATGTAGGGAAGGGTCCAAAGGTATGAACATGTAGGAAAGGGTCCAAAGGTATGAACATGTAGGAAAGGGTCCAAAGGTATGAACATGTAGGGAAGGGTCCAAAGGTATGACATGTGGAAAGGGTCCAAAGGTATGAACATGTAGGAAAGGGTCCAAAGGTATGAACATGTAGGAAGGGTCCAAAGGTATGAACATGTAGGAAAGGGTCCAAATGTATGAACATGTAGGAAAGGGTCCAAAGGTATGAACATGTAGGGAAGGGTCCAAAGGTTATGGACATGTAGGAAAGGGTCCATAGGTATGAACATGTAGGGAAGGGTCCAAGGTATGAACATGTGGAAAGGGTCCAAAGGTATGAACATGTAGGAAAGGGTCCAAAGGTATGAACATGTAGGAAGGGTCCAAAGGTATGAACATGTAGGAAGGGTCCAAAGTTATGAACATATGGGAAGGGTCCAAAGGTATGAACATATAGGGAAGGGTCCAAAGGTATGAATATGTAGGGAAGGGTCCAAAGGTAGAACATGTAGGGAAGGGTCCAAGGTATGAACATGTAGGGAAAGGGTCCAAAGGTATGAACATGTAGGGAAGTCCATAGGTATGAACATGTAGGAAGGGTCCAAAGGTATGAACATGTAGGAAGGGTCCAAAGGTATGAACATGTAGGGAAGGGTCCAAAGGTATGAACATGTAGGGAAGGGTCCAAAGGTAGGAACATGTAGGAAGGGTCCATAGGTATGAACATGTAGGGAAGGGTCCAAAGGTATGAACATGTAGGGAAGGGTCCAAAGGTAGAACATGTAGGGAAGGGTCCATAGGTATGAACATGTAGGGAGTGGTCCATAGGTATGAACATGTAGGAAAGGGTCCAAAGGTATGAGATATAGGAAAGGGTCCAAAGGTATGAACATGTAGGGAAGGGTCCAAGGTAGAACATGTAGGGAAGGGTCCATAGGTATGAACATGTAGGGAAGGGTCCAAAGGTATGAACATGTAGGAAAGGGTCCAAAGGTATGAACATGTAGGGAAGGGTCCAAAGGTAGAACATGTAGGGAAGGGTCCATAGGTATGAACATGTAGGAAGGGTCCAAAGGTATGAACATGTAGGGAAGGGTCCAAAGGTATGAACATGTAGGGAAGGGTCCATAGGTATGAACATGTAGGGAAGGGTCCATAGGTATGAACATGTAGGGAGGGTCCATAGGTATGAACATGTAGGAAGGGTCCAAAGGTATCAACATGTATGAAAGGGTCCAAAGGTTACATGTAGGACATGTAGGAAAGGGTCCAAAGGTATCAACATGTATGAAAGGGTCCAAAGGTATGGACATGTAGGAAAGGGTCCATAGGTATGAACATGTAGGGAGGGGTCCAAAGGTATGAACATGAATGAAAGCGTCCAAAGGTATGGACATGTAGGGAGGGGTCTAAAGGTATGAACATGTAGGGAGGGGTCCATAGGTATGAACATGTAGGAAAGGGTCCAAAGGTATGAACAAGTAGGAAAGGGTCCAAAGGTATGAACATGTAGGGAAGGGTCCAAAGGTATGAACATGTTTGAAAGGGTCCAAATGTATGAACATGTAGGAAAGGGTCCAAAGGTATGAACATGTAGGGAGGGGTCCATAGGTATGAACATGTAGGAAAGGGTCCAAAGGTATGAACATGTAGGAAAGGGTCCAAAGGTATGAACATGTAGGAAAGGGTCCAAAGGTATGGACATGTAGGAAAGGGTCCATAGGTATGAACATGTAGGGAGGGATCCATAGGTATGAACATGTAGGAAAGGGTCCAAAGGTATGAACATGTAGGAAAGGGTCCATAGGTATGGACATGTAGGAAAGGGTCCAAAGGTATGGACATGTAGGAAAGGGTCCAAAGGTATGAACATGTAGGGAGGGGTCCATAGGTATGAACATGTAGGAAAGGGTCCAAAGGTATGAACATGTAGGAAAGGGTCCAAAGGTAGTGAACATGTAGGGAGGGGTCCATAGGTATGAACATGTAGGAGGGTCCAAGGTATGAACATGTAGGAAAGTGTCCATAGGTATGAACATGTAGGGAGGGATCCATAGGTATGAACATGTAGGAAAGCGTCCAAAGGTATGAACATGTAGGGAAGGGTCCAAAGGTATGAACATGTAGGAAAAAGTCCAAGGTATGAACATGTAGGAAAGGGTCCAAAGGTATGGACATGTAGGAAAGGGTCCATAGGTATGAACATGTAGGGAGGGATCCATAGGTATGAACATGTAGGAAAGGGTCCAAAGGTATGAACATGTAGGAGGGTCCAAAGGTATGAACATGTAGGAAAGAGTCCAAAGGTATGGACTTGTAGGAAAGGGTCCAAAGGTATGGACATGTAGGGAGGGATCCATAGGTATGAACATGTAGGAAAGGTCCAAAGGTATGAACATGTAGGAGGGGTCCAAAGGTATTAACATGTAGGAAAGAGTCCAAAGGTATGGACTTGTAGGAAAGGGTCCAAAGGTATGGACATGTAGGGAGGGGTCCAAAGATATGAACATGTAGGGAAGGGTCCAAAGGTATGAACATGTAGGGAAGGGTCCAAAGGTATGAACATGTAGGAAAGGGTCCAAAGGTTATGGGACATGTAGGAAAGGGTCCAAAGGTATGAACATGTAGGAAAGGGTCCAAAGGTATGAGCATGTACGAAAGAGTCCAAAGGTATGGACATGTAGGAAAGGGTCCATTGGTATGAACATGTAGGGAGGGGTCCAAAGG
The DNA here is from genome assembly GCA_033310375.1 of Conus canariensis. Taxonomy (NCBI): domain Eukaryota; kingdom Metazoa; phylum Mollusca; class Gastropoda; order Neogastropoda; family Conidae; genus Conus; species Conus canariensis. The sequence continues at coordinate 28,264,578 of CM065735.1, read as the reverse complement.
TACGAACATGTAGAAAGGGGTCCAAAGGTACAAACATGTAGAAAGGGGTCCAAAGGACAAACATATAGGAAGGAGTCCAAAGGTACAAACATATAGGAAGGGGTCCAAAGGACAAACATATAGGAAGGGGTCCAAAGGACAAACATACAGGAAGGGGTCCAAAGGTACAAACATATAGGAAGGGGTCCAAAGGTACAAAAATATAGGAAGGGGTCCAAAGGTACAAACATATAGGAAGGGGTGCAAAGGACAAACATATAGGAAAGGGTCCAAAGGTACAAACATATAGGAAGGATTCCAAAGATACAAACATATAGGAAGGGGTCCAAAGGTACAAACATATAGGAAGTGGTCTAAAGGACAAACATATAGGAAGGGGTCCAAAGGTACAAACATACAGGAAGGGGTCCAAAGGTACAAACATGCAGGAAGGGGTCCAAAGGTACAAACATATAGGAAGGATTCCAAAGGTACAAACATATAGGAAGGATTCCAAAGGTACAAACATATAGGAAGTATTCCAAAGGTACAAACGTATAGGGAAGGGTCCAAAGGTACAAACATACAGGAAGGGGCCCAAAGGTACAAACATATAGGAAGGAGTCCATGGGTACAAACATATAGGAAGGATTCCAAAGGTACAAACATACAGGAAGGGGTCCAAAGCAAGGGCAAGACAGAAATGTAAGAAAAAAGTAGTTGTGATTGAACTGACCCAGGTAACGATTGTTTCTCAGACAGAGGAAATCATTTCCGTATTTAGTCTGCACTCCGCCAGGAAACGGCCTTGTATTTCAAGTGGGCAAGAAAAGGACGGGAAGAGAAAAACAGAGACAAACAGAAAGGGGGAGGGGTGGGGTGGGAGTGGAGACACACGTAGAAGGAGACAAAACGTTGGATGAAGAACAGAAAAGAGAGAGAGAGAGAGAGAGGCGGGGGGGGGGGGGGAGGGAGGAAGAGGATTGCCCCGCACAGACAGAAAGGAGGGAGAGGGAACACAAACATATGCACACGCGCGCACATGCTCCATCTCCCTCTCTCTCCACCCCTCTCTCTCTCTCTCTCTCTCTCTCTCTCTCTCTCTCTCTCTCTCCTCTCTCTCTCATACATACACACACACATACACACACACAGACGCGCTTGTCGCCGAGCGAGATCGTGACACTTTCCCTCGGCAGTTCGGAGACAAGAGACGTGAAAGATGTCGTTAGTCATTAATTGGAGAGATAGCAGCGAGTTCCAAGTGGGCAAATCGTCTTGTGCCTTGTCGATCGGCTGTCTCAACATGAAGAGGTATCTGCTGCTCACGCCGAGCTGCCTTTCCTTTTGTCATGCAGGTAATATTTTGATGCTAGCTAGGGAAATTGGATCGCATGGATTTGATACTTTAAGCATAAGTAAAGGAAGCATAGCAACTGGTTTATGACAGTACAGTTTGGGTGTACTATTTTCATCTTGCCGTTTCCAGCGAATGATGTGTGGCATGAAGGGAATTTGAAAAAAAAAAAAAAAAACCTGTTGTTCTACAATTTGCCACATGATTTGTTGATTGATAGGGCTGATTCACCGTTTTCACCGTGAACGGATACAATCAGTTCATACGATTGGTAGAATCTGGTGTACAGAAAAGAGAAATGACTGAAATCATCCTAACGTTGACGTGAATAATGTATGAATTGATTGGATCTTGTTTAAAAAAGATAGAATTACCCGTGTCAGCACAACGTCCACGTAAATGACGTGTGATGTCCGAACAGTGAGGTTTCTAGACAGAATGCTGATGTCGTTTTGACGTTGGAGGGGGTTACAGAAAAAAAAAAAAAAGAATTGCTGGTACTATTCTGACATTGATGACATGTGGACAGACAGAATGTGGTTTACAGGAAAACAGAATTAGAGGTGCAAATGTAATGTTGATGTGAATGATGTGTGGCTTGATTGGACTGGATATTCGTTTGACGGATGCTTTGATCGATCTGATGCTATGCTTGTGTGCTCGTAGTCAGGTCAGTGGTAAATGAACTTTGATGTGATCGGTTTGAGGATTGGAGGATCTGATTAACAGAAAAATAGAAAGACAGATATCATTTTGACGTTCAAATGAATTACATGTGATTTCATAGGATCTGGGATATCGAAAGGATGGTTAATGTCATTCTGATTTTCAAACATTTAGTGGATGATTTCATGAGATCTGGTTTATAAAAGATAGAGTAACTGATTTAATCCTGAACGATGTGTGGATTGATTGAAGCTGAACTACAGAAAAACAGAATTGCTGACGCCATCTTGAGGTTTCTTTGAATGATGTGTATGAACTGGGTCTGGATAATAAAAAAAGATAGACTGAGTGATGTACAAGTAGATGGTGTGTGCTTTAATACAACTTGGTTTATAGAACGATTGATGCTGATGTGATTTATATGTGGATTGATAGAGGAAAGTGTGTTGATACATCGATTCTGTTTATGGGATGGGGGAATTTATCACTTGGATCAGACCATAAATAGTAGTTATACAAGTCTGAACAATTTCATCTGAGTACTGTACAGAAGATTGAAGAAGATTCCTTCTTTTCATCCCGTCAAATCAGCCAAATCAAACAGATGTAGGTAGGTGACATTTGAAGTGATAGGCTTACATCAAAAGTTCCTTTTCCAATATTCAGAGTAAAAATTTGACAATGAATTTGATCAGATGTATGTGCAGCATACAACGATCCCATCAACACTGTTTCAAAACAATCGTCCATACACATCATTCGTGAGGATGACGTACTGACAGCTCGAAAGGCACCCGTGAAAGCTCGGATCTTCGTCCTGGATCTGCCCTTTGGTGCGGATCCGCCTTACAGATCCGCGCTAAAATGTAACGGGGTTGTCCTTTAGGTACAGTCCAGCTGTCCCGCACGATTCATTAAACATCAGGTCATCGGTCTTTCAGTGATCTTGCTGACTGACAGACCGCTCAACAGACCAGGGTGAAAACGTGACCTCCTTGGCGGTTCTGGCAATAATGGTGATTAGCAATAAACACTTGTTGTGGGAAAGGAAAAAAATGAAAAAAGAAAAAGAAAGGAAGAAATAAGGAAAAAAGGAAGAAAGAAAGAAAGAACGAGAGTAAAAAGTTACCACCAGAAATTTCGCAGTCGATTTCGTCATGGTATGGTTGGTCTTCATGACGTGTTATAACTGTTGTTGTTTCTAACCCCTATAGAGAGGACACTGAGAATCATATTACAAGTGTTAAGGGATTTGTAAAACATTTTTTACAAACTTGCTTTTTAGTAAAACATAGCTTTTGATGTTGCGCTGTGTCGCTAGACAATACACAATGGAAGGAAGTGTTTGATGTGTTTTGAAAAGATGGACATGCTCAGTAGTCACTCCTTCCTTTCTCCCGTTCTGATTGTCATTCCTTCTTCTTTCCTCTCCCGTTCTGATTGTCATTCCTTCTTTCCTCTCCCGTTCTGTCATTCCTTCTTCTTTCCTCTCCCGTTCTGATTGTCATTCCTTCTTTCCTCTCCCGTTCTGACTGTCATTCCTTCTTCTTTCCTCTCCCGTTCTGATTGTCATTCCTTCTTCTTTCCTCTCCCGTTCTGATTGTCATTCCTTCTTCTTTCCTCTCCCGTTCTGATTGTCATTCCTTCTTCTTTCCTCTCCCGTTCTGTCATTCCTTCTTCTTTCCTCTCCCGTTCTGATTGTCATTCCTTCTTCTTTCCTCTCCCGTTCTGACTGTCATTCCTTCTTCTTTCCTCTCCCGTTCTGTCATTCCTTCTTCTTTCCTCTCCCGTTCTGATTGTCATTCCTTCTTTCCTCTCCCGTTCTGATTGTCATTCCTTCTTCTTTCCTCTCCCGTTCTGTCATTCCTTCTTCTTTCCTCTCCCGTTCTGATTGTCATTCCTTCTTCTTTCCTCTCCCGTTCTGATTGTCATTCCTTCTTTCCTCTCCCGTTCTGATTGTCATTCCTTCTTTTCCTCTCCCGTTCTGTCATTCCTTCTTCTTTCCTCTCCCGTTCTGATTGTCATTCCTTCTTCTTTCCTCTCCCGTTCTGACTGTCATTCCTTCTTCTTTCCTCTCCCGTTCTGTCATTCCTTCTTCTTTCCTCTCCCGTTCTGATTGTCATTCCTTCTTTCCTCTCCCGTTCTGATTGTCATTCCTTCTTCTTTCCTCTCCCGTTCTGTCATTCCTTCTTCTTTCCTCTCCCGTTCTGATTGTCATTCCTTCTTCTTTCCTCTCCCGTTCTGATTGTCATTCCTTCTTCTTTCCTCTCCCGTTCTGATTGTCATTCCTTCTTCTTTCCTCTCCCGTTCTGTCATTCCTTCTTCTTTCCTCTCCCGTTCTGTCATTCCTTCTTCTTTCCTCTCCCGTTCTGTCATTCCTTCTTCTTTCCTCTCCCGTTCTGATGTCATTCCTTCTTTCCTCTCCCGTTCTGGTCATTCCTTCTTCTTTCCTCTCCCGTTCTGATTGTCATTCCTTCTTTCCTCTCCCGTTCTGTCATTCCTTCTTCTTTCCTCTCCCGTTCTGATTGTCATTCCCTTCTTTCCTCTCCCGTTCTGATTGTCATTCCTCTTTCCTCTCCCGTTCTGATTTCATTCCTTCTTCTTCCTCTCCCGTTCTGTCATTCCTTCTTCTTTCCTCTCCCGTTCTGATTGTCATTCCTTCTTTCCTCTCCCGTTCTGTCATTCCTTCTTCTTCCTCTCCGTTCTGATTGTCATTCCTTCTTCTTTCCTCTCCCGTTCTGATTGTCATTCCTTCTTCTTTCCTCTCCCGTTCTGATTGTCATTCCTTCTTCTTTCCTCTCCCGTTCTGTATTCTTCTTCCTTCTTCTTTCCTCTCCCGTTCTGATGTCATTCCTTCTTCTTTCCTCTCCCGTTTCTGATTGTCATTCCTTCTTCTTTCCTCTCCCGTTCTGATTGTCTTCCTTCTTTCCTCTCCCGTTCTGTATTTCTCTTCCTTCCTTCTGTTCCTCTTCTTTCCTTCTGATTGTCATTCCTTCTTCTTTCCTCTCCCGTTCTTTCATTCCTTCTTCTTTCCTCTCCCGTTCTTGATTGTTCTTTCTTTCCTTCTTCTCTTCTTCTTCTCTCCCGTTCTGTCATTCCTTCTTCTTTCCTCTCCCGTCTATTGTCATTCCTTCTTCTTTCTTCTCCCGTTCGTGTCATTCCTTCTTCTTTCCTCTCCCGTTCTGTCATTCCTTCTTCTTTCCTCTCCCGTTCGTTGTCATTCCTTCTCTTTCCTCTCCCTTCTGTCATTCCTTCTTCTTTCCTCTCCCGTTCTGTCCTTCCTCTTCTTTCCTCTTCCCTTCTGTCATCCTCTCTTCCTCCGTCTATTGTCATCTTCTTTCTCTCCTGTGTCTCCTCTTTCCTTCCTCTGATTATTCTTTCTCCCCGTCGTCATCTTCTTCTTTCTCCCCGTTTCATTCTCTTTCTCTCCGTTCTCATTCTCTCTTCTCCTTATCCTTCTTCCTCCGTTCTGCATTCCTTCTCTTTCCTTCCCTTCTTTTCATCTCTTTCTCTCTTGATTGTCATTCCTTCTTTTTCTCCTTCTATGTCATTCTTCTTCTCTCCTTGTCATCCTTCTTTCTCTCCTCGTATCTTCTTTCTTTGTCTTCCTCTTCTTCTCTCCCTTCATTGTCATTCTTTCTCCCCTTCGATTCTTTTTCCTCTCCGTTCTGTCATTCCTTCTTCTTTCCTCTCCCGTTCTGATTGTCATTCCTTCTTCTTCCTCTCCCGTTCTGTCATTCCTTCTTCTTTCCTCTCCCGTTCTGATTGTCATTCCTTCTTTCCTCTCCCGTTTCGATTGCATTCCTTCTTCTTCCTCTCCCGTTCTAGTCATTCCTTCTTCTTTCCTCTCCGTTTGTCATTCCTTCTTCTTTCCTCTCCCGTTCTGATGTCATTCCTTCTCTTCCTCTCCCGTTCTGATTGTCATTCCTTCTTCTTCCTCTCCCGTTCGTCATTCCTTCTTCTTTCCTCTCCCGTTCTGATTGTCATTCCTTTTCTTTCCTCTCCCGTTCTGTCATTCCTTCTTCTTTCCTCTCCCGTTCTGATGTCATTCCTTCTTCTTTCCTCTCCCTTCTGATTGTCATTCCTTCTTCTTCCTCTCCCGTTCTGATGTCATTCCTTCTTCTTCCGTCTCCCTTCTGTTGCATTCCTTCTTCTTTCCTCTCCCGTTCTGATTGTCATTCCTTCTTCTTTCTCTCCCGTTCTGTTGCATTCCTTCTTCTTTCCTCTCCCGTTCTGTCATTCTTTCTTTCCTCTCCCGTTCTTGTCATTCCTTCTTCTTTCCTCTCCCGTTCTGATTGTCATTCCTTCTCTTCCTCTCCCGTTCTGTGTCATTCCTTCTTCTTTCCTCTCCCGTTCTGATTGTCATCCTCTTCTTTCCTCTCCCTTCTGATGTCATTTCTCTTCTTTCCTCTTTCCCGATTCTCTGTCAGTTTCCTTCTTCTTTCCTCTCCCGTTCTGTCATTCTCCTCTTCTTTCTCTCCCGTTCTGTTGTCTTCCTTCTTTCCTTCTCCCGTTCTGTGTCTTCCTTCTTCTTTCCTCTCCCGTTCTGTCATTCCTTCTTCTTTCCTCTCCCGTTCGTGTCATTCCCTTCTTTCTCTCCCGTTCTGTGTCATCTTCTTCTTTCCTCTCCCGTTCTGTGTCATTCCTTCTTTCCTCTCCCGTTCTGATTCTTCTTCTTCCTCTCCCGTTCTGATTGTCATTCCTTCTTCTTTCCTCTCCCGTTCTGATTGTCCATTCTTCTTTCCTCTCCCGTTCTGATTGTCATTCCTTCTTCTTCCTCCGTTCTGATTGTCATTCCTTCTTCTTTCCTCTCCCGTTCTGTTCATTCCTTCTTTTCCTCTCCCTCTGATTGTCATCCTTCTTCTTTCCTCTCCCGTTCTGTTGTCATTCCTTCTTCTTTCCTCTCCCGTTCTGTTCATTCCTTCTTTCCTCTCCCGTTCTGTCATTCCTTCTTCTTTCCTCTCCCGTTCTGTCATTCCTTCTTTCCCCGTCTCTTCCTTCCTCTCTCGTTCTGTCATTCCTTCTCTTCCTCTCCGTTCTGTCATTCCTTCTTCTTTCCTTCCTCGTTCTGTCATTCCTTCTTCTTTCCTCTCCCGTTCTGATCTGTCATTCCTTCTTCTTCTCTCCCGTTTCGATTGTCATTCCTTCTTCTTTCCTCTCCCGTTCTGATGTCATTCCTTCTTTTCCTCTCCCGTTCTGATTGTCATTCCTTCTTCTTTCCTCTCCCGTTCTGATTGTCATTCCTTCTTTCCTCTCCCGTTCTGATTGTCATTCTCTTCTTTCCTCTCCCGTTCTGATTGTCATTCCTTCTTTCCTCTCCGTTCTGTTTGTCATTCCTTCTTTCCTCTCCGTTCTGATTGTCATTCCTTCTTCTTTCCTCCCGTTCGGGTTTGCTTCTTTTTCTCTCTTGCAGGATATTCTTGTTCCTGGTTTGGCTTGTTTGTTTTATGCAGGATATTCTGGTCTGGTTTGGCTTGTTTGTTTTATGCAGGATATTCTGGTCTGGTTTGGCTTGTTTGTTTTATGCAGGATATTCTGGTCTGGTTTGGCTTGTTTGTTTTATGCAGGATATTCTGGTCTGGTTTGGCTTGTTTGTTTTATGCAGGATATTCTGGTCTGGTTTGGCTTGTTTTGTTTTATGCAGGATATTCTGGTCTGGTTTGGCTTGTTTTGTTTTATGCAGGATATTCTGGTCTGGTTTGGCTTGTTTTGTTTTATGCAGGATATTCTGGTCTGGTTTGGCTTGTTTTGTTTTATGCAGGATATTCTGGTTAGTTTTGCTTCTTTGTTTTATGCAGGATATTCTGGTGTAGTTTTGCTTCTTTGTTTTATGCAGGATATTCTGGTCTAGTTTTGCTTCTTTGTTTTATGCAGGATATTCTGGTCTAGTTTTGTTTGTTTGTTTAATGCAGGATATTCTGGTCTGGTTTTGCTTGTTTGCTTAATGCAGGATATTCTGGTCTGGTTTTGTTTGTTTGTTTTATACAGGATATTCTGGTCTGGTTTTGTTTGTTTGTTTTATACAGATA
>CM065735.1:28236547-28249047 GCA_033310375.1 Conus canariensis | reverse complement strand
CTGTCTCTCTCTCTCTCTCTCTCTCTCTCTCTCTCTCTCTCTCTCTCTCTCTCTCTCTCTCTCTCTTGCACATTCACACCGTTGTCTCTTGTTTGTTATTATGCTTGTTTGTTTGTTTTTAGATTTTTTTTTTTTTTTTTTTGTGGAGTGTGACAGCCTCACAGTGACGGCAGTTGAGGCAGCATCAATCGTTCTGTTACATCATCAGCATTCATCGTTCTGTTACATCATCAGCATTCATCGTTCGGTTTAAGTCAACATTCACCGTTCTGTCATGTCAGCCTTCATATTTTTGTTATGTCAACATTCATCGTTCTGTTCATGTCAGCCTTCATATTTTTGTTATGTCAACATTCACCGTTCTGTACATGAACCTTCTCTTATTGTTGTCAACATTCATCGTTCTGTTACATGAACCTTCCTTGAATTGTTGTCAACATTCATCGTTCTGTTACATGAACCTTCCTTGAATTGTTGTCAACATTCATCGTTCTGTTACATGAACCTTCCTTGAATTGTTGTCAACATTCATCGTTCTGTTACATGAACCTTCCTTGAATTGTTGTCAGCATTCGTCGTTCTGTTAACTTGACATTCATCGCTCTGTTAGGTCAACATTCATCGTTCATCATGTCGACCTTCATACTTCTGTTACGTTAACCTTCACCGTTCATCATGTCGACCTTCATACTTCTGTTACGTTAACCTTCGTCGTTCATCATGTCGACCTTCATACTTCTGTTACGTTAACCTTCATCGTTCATCATGTCGACCTTCATACTTCTGGTACGTTAACCTTCATCGTTCATCATGTCGACCTTCATACTTCTGTTACGTTAACCTTCATCGTTCATCATGTCGACCTTCATACTTCTGTTACGTTAACCTTCATCGTTCATCATGTCGACCTTCATACTTCTGGTACGTTAACCTTCACCGTTCATCATGTCGACCTTCATACTTCTGTTACGTTAACCTTCATCGTTCATCATGTCGACCTTCATACTTCTGGTACGTTAACCTTCACCGTTCATCATGTCGACCTTCATACTTCTGGTACGTTAACCTTCACCGTTCATCATGTCGACCTTCATACTTCTGGTACGTTAACCTTCACCGTTCATCATGTCGACCTTCATACTTCTGGTACGTTAACCTTCACCGTTCATCATGTCGACCTTCATACTTCTGGTACGTTAACCTTCACCGTTCATCATGTCGACCTTCATACTTCTGCTACGTTAACCTTCACCGTTCATCATGTCGACCTTCATACTTCTGTTACGTTAACCTTCACCGTTCATCATGTCGACCTTCATACTTCTGTTACGTTAACCTTCACCGTTCATCATGTCGACCTTCATACTTCTGTTACGTTAACCTTCGTCGTTCATCATGTCGACCTTCATACTTCTGTTACGTTAACCTTCATCGTTCATCATGTCGGCCTTCATACTTCTGTTACGTTAACCTTCCGTTCATCATGTCGACCTTCATACTTCTGTTACGTTAACCTTCACCGTTCATCATGTCGACCTTCATACTTCTGTTTACGTTAACCTTCACCGTTCATCATTGTCGACCTTCATACTTTGGTACGTTAACCTTCACCGTTCATCATGTCGACCTTCATACTTCTGGTACGTTAACCTTCACCGTTCATCATGTCGACCTTCATACTTCTGGTACGTTAACCTTCACCGTTCATCATGTCGACCTTCATACTTCTGGTACGTTAACCTTCACCGTTCATCATGTCGACCTTCATACTTCTGGTACGTTAACCTTCACCGTTCATCATGTCGACCTTCATACTTCTGTACGTTAACCTTCACCGTTCATCATGTCGACCTTCATACTTCTGGTACGTTAACCTTCACGTTCATCATGTCGACCTTCATACTTCTGGTACGTTAACCTTCATCGTTCATCATGTCGACCTTCATACTTCTGTTACGTTAACCTTCACGTTCATCATGTCGACCTTCATACTTCTGTTACGTTAACCTTCATCGTTCATCATGTCGACCTTCCTACTTCTGTTACGTTAACCTTCATCGTTCATCATGTCGACCTTCATACTTCTGTTACGTTAACCTTCACCGTTCATCATGTCGACCTTCTACTTCTGTTACGTTAACCTTCACGTTCATCATGTCGACTTCTACTTCTGTACGTTAACCTTCACTTCATATGTCGACCTTCCTACTTCTGTTACGTTAACCTTCACGTTCATCATGTCGACCTTCCCTACTTCTGTACGTTAACCTTCACGTTCATCATGTCGACCTTCATACTTCTGTTACGTTAACCTTCACGTTCATCATGTCGACCTTCATACTTCTGTTACGTTAACCTTCACCGTTCATCATGTCGACCTTCATACTTCTGTTACGTTAACCTTCATCGTTCATCATGTCGACCTTCATACTTCTGTTACGTTAACCTTCATCGTTCATCATGTCGACCTTCATACTTCTGTTACGTTAACCTTCATCGTTCATCATGTCGACCTTCATACTTCTGTACGTTAACCTTCACGTTCATCATGTCGACCTTCATACTTCTGTTACGTTAACCTTCATCGTTCATCATGTCGACCTTCATACTTCTGTACGTTAACCTTCACGTTCATCATGTCGACCTTCATACTTCTGTTACGTTAACCTTCATCGTTCATCATGTCGACCTTCATACTTCTGGTACGTTAACCTTCATCGTTCATCATGTCGACCTTCATACTTCTGGTACGTTAACCTTCATCGTTCATCATGTCGACCTTCATACTTCTGGTACGTTAACCTTCATCGTTCATCATGTCGACCTTCATACTTCTGGTACGTTAACCTTCACCGTTCATCATGTCGACCTTCATACTTCTGTTACGTTAACCTTCACCGTTCATCATGTCGACCTTCATACTTCTGGTACGTTAACCTTCATCGTTCTGCCACACTATCGAGTTCGGTCCACTGATTTTCGGTCGAGTCTCTAAGATTGCTTCTCGAATATCCTGGCCAAAGTTACACGCGTCTGAATCTCTCTGGCTTTGTTGACTACAGGATAGATTATTAGAGGGGGAAAAAAACCGTTGAGTGTACGGCAGTCGTGACTCAGACCAGAACTGGACCTCTTAACAATATCCTCATCCTGTTTGATCATCGCAAAAGATCCGGAATTCTGCGCCCTGAGTTCATGGTGACCTTGGTTTCGGTTTGTCACTCCGCGTTCATATCCGTGGTGAATTCATGTCGAGGGTGCCGGTACTGTGACCTCACCTTCCACAGGGTGAAGCTCACCCACGCTGGCTCCGTCACTGAAGAACAATTATTAGCACATGGTGTCCGGCGTGTGTTGATCAAACAGGCATCACTGGAACCTATGGAAGTGACTCGGCCTCCGTGTGATAGATCATCTTGTGGATTTGCCTATGAAGACTCGATCTTGATCAGTCCCTGTGGACTGAGAAAGTTGTTTGTGATTGACACACTGCGGAGCGGGGTCGTGGTCTTAAAAGCAATTAATGTTATAAATTGTAGGGACACTGACATGGACTGCTGCGGTACTGGAAGCAAGACAAATTACAAATCAATAGACAAACCTGATACACAGTGCGAAACAGAGAAGTGGCTTTTCGGCAAGTGTGTCATCTTCAGAATATTTCGTACATACCTGTGATTGTAGGGTGTGTGTGTGTGTGTGTGTGTGTGTGTGTGTGTGTGTGTGTGTGCATGTATGTGTGTGCGTGCGTGCGTATATGTGTGTGTGTTTAGTTTTCTTCTTCTTTTTCTTATTTTTGCATGGCTTTAAATGTTTGTCATTCACAATTTCAAGTGCACCCCACAAAGAAAGTAGGACAAACCACACAAAAAGTAATGTCTGTAGCGTGTAGTGACTCATTACCTTTGTCAAAGGGGCTACGTTTCTACTTTTGTCTGTTGGTCTGTCTGTCTGTATGTCTGTATGTATGTATGTATGTCAGTCAGCAACAGTGTGCCAAAGCTACTGAACCGATATGAACAAAGCTTGTGGAAAGATGGAATGGTGGCCAAGGACAAATCCGTTAAATGATGATAAGGATCCGGATAAATGGGTGAATCCAGTGACATTTTCCCCATTTTCTTTACCATTTTCGACGTTTTCTTCACTTTCTCCAGAAATTTTTGATGTTCACATTTTATTTCATAAATCAGACTTTTGAGATCATTGGTGTTTACGAACTTGCTACATTTTACGTGGATCAGGGTTGCAGCTCGTGTTTATTGAGCAAAATAACATTCATAAGGGAGGGGAGGTGGCGTATCTGTTCAGTCACTTCACAGTGACAAACTGAAAGTAGAAACGTGCAACTACCACCGAAATGTAGTGAGGACAATAAGAATCGAATGAGCTGCACTCCAGTTTCGATGTGAGTGATCTGTGTGGAGGTACCTCAAGAGATACGCGACGGATACAGGTAGACGTGGACAGAAATGAAGAGGGCTGGTCCATTACAGCGGGGGGGGGGGGGGGGGGGGGGGGGGGGTTGGCGGTCTCTCGTATTCCCTTCTAGTTTCATTACCACAGACAATGACTCCTTTGATGAAGAACATGAAAATGCGTATCTTTTGGAGCTGCTCCTCTGCCATACCGCATTCTGCTTTGTAACGGATTTGCGACAAAAATCTCCCTCTGCCGCTCCTTCGCCTCTCCCCCCCCCCCCCCCCCCCCCCCCCCCCCCCCTCCGGCTGTTCCCCTTGCCCCTCCCTCTCTTCCCTGGCAGTGTTTGTGTCGCTTCCATCAAAGTCGCTGGAAGAGGAGGGAGGACAAGATGGCGTGCTATCGATCGCTGGGATCACCCGGTGTCTGTGTCTGTGTGTGCTGTCCGCGCGTTGGGTGACCAGAATAGCAAGGCAGCAAAAAGAGTGCTCTGCTACTCTCTGCTATGTGTAGACAGCTTGATATTTATCTGTGCATATGAATTGTGTGTACGGGTATGTGTGTCTGTACCCAAGCGCTAGCATGCATACACGAATGCATAAGTAGATAATACGTGCTGCATGCCAATTTTAAACCAAATTGTGATTAAAGAAGTTGTGTGTGTGTGTGTGTGTGTGTGTGTGTGTGTGTGTGTGTGTGTGTGTGTGCGCGCGCGCGCGCGCGCGCGTGCGTGCGTGCGTGTGTGTGTGTGTGCGTGCGTGCGTGCGTGTGTTCGTGCGTGCGTGCGTGCGTGAGTGCGTATGTGTGTGAGTTTAGGTGTGTATGTGTTTGTGCGCGCGTGCGTGCGCGCGCGCGCGCGCGTGTGTGTGTGTGTACGTCTGTCTGTCTGTGTCTCTGTATGCAACGTGTATGTTTTGTCGTTGTTGTCTCTGAGTTGTTGTAACTGTCAGTGGTAGTGGTTCTGGTTATATGATTCGAACTTTTCTGAATGTTGAACAAAAGGAATGCGTTGATAATAAACATAAAAAGGATGGAGTTTCACAAAACTGTGAAAATAGCATGAGCAATTGGTAACGGCATAAAGCTACTAGTAACTCAAATAGAACAATGAAGAACGTCACTTAGCACAAATTCACTGTAAAATCGTGTTCAAGGGACGTTCTGGTGGGACTATGCATCACAGATTTGATGATTTCCATCAAGAGAGTAGGAGTGCATAGTAAATCTTCCAAGTTTTCTTCTGAATCATGATTTGCTGTAAATGACTGGAAGAAAAAGATGTATCCGCTGACCATGGAATAGAATGTGATTGAATGTAATCTGTACACCACAAAGGCAGTTTACATTTTTCGAGAACTTCGTTTTGAGAGCGCTAAGTTTTAATCGGAAAATAAGAGATGTCACAAGTGTAGGGTAATACAATGATAAGTTCGACATTTTTCTTCACACACACACACACACACACACACACACACACACACACACACACACATACACACACACACACACACCACTCACTCACTCACTCACTCACTCACTCACTCACACACACACACACACACACACACACACACACACACACACACACACAACACACACACACTTAACCTGATCAACGGATGGAGGAATATTTAAACCCGTATTTTTCTCCGATTTTTTCCCCCGTCTCTTTAGCTGCTTTATCCGCCGTTGCATTACCCTTTACATCATAGTGAGATAATACCCAAAACTCAGTGACTGTGCCTTTCACTGACAACCAGTGTAATGAATAACTTATTTCGCAAAGGAGATCAGGCCGTGCTTTTGTATCGAAGGAATGTAGGGCATATACATCGGATTTGTAAGTCAACCAAAAGAACAAAATACAGCCATTGGGAGGTAGACTAGATATTCTAAAACAGGCATGATAGCGCTCAGATTAGCTGTAAACAGTGAATCTTTACTGCCCAGGGGAAAAAAAGGTTTCAAAATGGGGTGACTGCAAACAGAAATTGAAACAAAAATAGAATTACTGAGCCGCCGAACAAGGGAACAAATTAAATTACAAATGACAAAACAGACACGTAATGCACACGTGTAATTTATTTTTTGTGCCTTCGTTCAGCGGCTCGGTAATTCTATTTTTGTTTTTTAGCAACTTTCTTTTGTTCAATTTTGAACGTAGGAATGACTAAAGCTGCGCGAAAATCATTAGAAACAAGCATTGAGCCGTCTGTTAAAACATGGTGATGCTGTTAGTACTTCTCATTAATACGTGTTTTCGCAAGCATGTTTATTACATTAATATTTTCTTCTCGTTTCACTTCACTACTTTTGTTATCAAACAGTGTTTTTGGTGTCTACCATGGTGAATAACCGTACACGAGGGCCTTACTGCCAAGTATTTTTTGTTTTTGTTTGTTTGTTTATTCCAGAACATTCGATTCAATCAGAGAGAGACAGAGAGAGAGAGACAGAGAGAGAGAGAGAGAAACACACACACACACACACACACACACACACACACACACACACACACACACACACACACATACATACATACATACACGCACATGTGTGTGTGTGTGGTGTGTGTGTGTGTGTGTGTGTGTGTGTGTTATTGTCATCTGGCATGAAATATTACTCGCCCTTTTAAGAAAATGACACTCAAATCTAACTTTCAATTCTTAAGCATTTGTCGTGTGCACTCGCTCTCATAACAAACTTTCAGAGTTGAAAGCTCTCCGTACTCGGTCAAGTGGCGAAAATGCCAGCTACTCTATATGTCTCCTTACCAGACACATGACTAGGAAGACCAGTAGCAAATTTAAAGGCTGTACAGTTCAAACTTGGCAGCTTTTGGTAGAGAGATTTTCAGGTACTGAAGTATACTTCTTGCTCAAATGAAAGTCAGGATCTTACGAGAGTTGTAGCAAGATCAACGAAGGTTTCTGTGTCCGTTCTCCAAGGCAATCTGTTTACACTTTTTTTTTCTTTTTTAAGTTTTTAAAACTTTTCCTAGCCGTTGTTAGTACGTAATAAAAACAAACATTCCATGTCAACTTCGATACTAATATAACTCCCAAGAATGTTGTATACTTTGTGCATATTTTGATGGTCCTCCAAGCCGTTTTAAGGTTGGCAGTTTAGCTGGGCTACTGCCGGGATTGTACAAAGTCATATTAGGTTGGGGTTTTTTTTTCATGAGATAAGAGTAGTTCATTTTCTAACGTGTATAGCCCTAGGTTATCAAGATCAGACTGATACATATTTATACAATGTTATGCTGTTTGTGGTATCGATGTTTTAAAAGTTAAACGTGTGTGTGCGTGTGTGTGTGTGTGTGTGTGTGTGTGTGTGTTTTGTGTGTGTGTGTGTGTGTGTGTGTGTGTGGTGTATTCGCGTGCGTGAGTGAGTGACACGTGCGTAAGCATACTCACGCATTAACAATCGAAATTTTAAAGTGTATTCATTAACCCATTCATTCACTCATTCATTCATTCTTTCATTTATATAATAGTTACTTCTAGCTTTCTTTCTTTTTTTTTATTTCCTTCGTTCTTTCTTTTCAGCCGCACCTTCCTTGTTTTATGTCTTGTTCCTGCTTTCGTGTGTTCCTTTTTCCTTTTGTCTGTCCATCTCTTCTTCCATGTGCAGTGTTTGCCCACCCCATGCTTTCTTTTCTTTCCTATCTGTGAAACTTCTGCTTTCTGGTCGTCCGCTTTAATCTGTTCATCTTTTGTCTTTTTCTTTTTTTCTTTCTTGTTTTTTTTTTTTTTCTTCTTTCTTTTACATTCTTCTCTTGGGTATTGGGGGTCCTTTAATGTGTATCCCCGCCTTTTGGAAATTGTGTGTTGGTGATTTCCTCTTTTCTGCTACTTACTTTGAATCTGCCTTTCTTGTAATCTTTCCTAATTGTGGTCCCCTAGTTTCCTGTTCTTGTGGCCCTTTCAGCTGTCTTTGGTCAAGACAGTCTATACGTTCTGTCTTTTTTTATTTGATACATTTTATCGCTTGCCGGATTTTTTTTTTTTTTTTTTTTTTTTTTGGGGGGGGGGGGGGGGGGGGGTTGTAATTGAACTTTTTAGGAAAAAATGTTCACAGTGTTCAAAGTAGATACTAGCTCTCCATTCTGTAGAGTCTGTCGGTCCATATGCCTTTATGTAAGAAATTTGTTGTCATTAGAGCTTGTGGTTATGATGTTTTACTTTTTTTTTTTTAACGTCATTGAGAATTAAAATGGAAAGGTGGGCGCATTCAGTACGGCCTGATCTTATCTGTCTGAGTGTGAGAGAGAGCTCACTTGGTGAGCTAGCTGTCATGCTATGAATCTGATGAATACACATATAGATTGTGATGATGTTTTTGTGGGTTTTCTTTTTTTCTTTCCTGTATCAGCCCTAAAGGGACCCCGTATGGTCGGCTTCTTCTCTGTAATGACACTGAACAAAATTTCTGTTTTGTTTGTCTATCCCATTCTCTCTCTCTCTCTCTCTTCTCTCTCTCTCTCTCTCTCTCTCTCTCTCTCTCTCTCTCTCTCTCTCTCTCTCGTCTGCTGCCTCTTTCTTGTTGCCATTGTACATTGTAAGTCGTAATTTGTAATGATGACTTGGCTGTTGCAGATTCCGCCGGAGGGAAGGGGGGTGGCGGGGAGCGACGGGGGAGTGTGCCCCTGGTGGGGGGATCGTCGGATGAAGAGGGGGGAGGGGCAGCAAGCACCATGGAGACTCCAAGTACTACCTCCAGACTGGTTGTAAGTGTTGCCTTGATTGTTGATGTCATTGTCGTGGCGGGGCTGGCTACCAAGTCTGACTGTAAGCGAATGTCTAGGTGGTGGTGGTGGTAGTGGTGGTTGTGGTGGGGGTGAAGGGGCAGCAAACACCGTGGAGATTACTTGTACCACTCTCAGTCTGAATGTAAGTGGTGGTTTGCATTGGTTGGTGTTCGTGGCGGTAGCAGTGTGGATGATGTTTCAGTTGTTTTGGCTGTCGTGGGGAGGCAGTAAGCACCATGAAGACACCTAGTACATTCTGCTGACTGATGACTGAAATGTTTAACTGTTCTGGTGTACTCCCACTGACAATCGCGCAAACTAGTGGACGCGACAGAAACACAGCTCTCTTGGCGGGAGGGGAAGGGAGGCAATGTTTTCTCCCGCGTACCACCCCCTCCCTCCTTCTTTGTTGCCATTGACGTTTGATTTCTATGATGCCGCTGCTGCTCAGAAATCGCAGCAAGAAACACACAGACTCTTGGTACCACCCTGAGACTGGTTGAGAATGGCTATCTTTGTTGATATTGTTAAAGACATCGATGTTGATGGCGTCGTTGCTGCTGTCAGGTACGGCAGCAAGAATGATGGGGACCTTAAGCACACCCTGAGACTGGATGACAGCGTTTGTCATTGTGAAGCTGCTAGTGTTGTTGCGTTGGCTCATCTTGGTATCAGTGGTGAGGGGCAACGTGTTCCCCGTAAATCTAAGTGTTACCCCTAGACTGATTGTAAGTGGTTGTCTATTGATGTTGAACGATGAACAGTGATTTATTCTCGTGAACTCTTTTGAGTCATAGAGAAACACAAAGACACGCAATGATCGTTAGATGGCGAGTACACTGAGGGAGAACAATGGAAGCGAAATGACATACACGATGTCGTTGGGTAAGGGGAGGGGGTTAACAATGGAAGCGAAATGACATACACGATGTCGTTGGGTAAGGGGAGGGGGTTAACAATGGAAGCGAAATACTACACGAGTCTTGGGTAAGGGGAGGTTACAATGGAGCGAAAGACATCACGATGTCGTTGGGTAGGGGGGGTTAACAATGGAAGGAAGCAGCGGTGTATTAAGAGGCAATGGAAGCGAAATGACATACACGATGTCGTTGGGTAAGGGGAAGGGGTTACTGGACAAATGACAGACGAGATCTTTGCGGTACTTGGGCAATGGAAGCAAAAGAATACGATGCGTTGTAAGGAGGGTTCATGGAAGCGAATGACATACACGATTCGTGGGTAGGGAGGGGTTAACAATGGAAGCGAAATGATACACGATTCGTTGGTAGAGGTTTGGAAGCGAATGAATCGATCGTGGAAGGGAGGGCGTCAAATACACGGGACCCTTTGCTCTCGATGTACAGGGTTGTCAGTTCTTGGCGATGGAGAGGGGACGGGAAGGGAAGCGAGGAAGAGAGGAGGGAGGTGAGGTGATCAAGGGGCAATAACCATCAGACCGGTTGTATCTCGTCGAGACAGAAGCAAACGAGAGGTAGGGATAAGTCAAAAAGTGGGCTGACTGTAGTGGTTGTCACTGGTGGAGAGGGAAAGGCAAGCCCAATAAAAACTTCGATTTTCGCCGCACAGCATTCTTGCAAGTGCTTGACTGTGTTGGTTGTTACTCTGGATGTTATTGCTACTTCCACCAAGGAGGGAAGGTTTTCATCCGCGTCCGTGTGTTTGTCAGTGGGAGTACGCCGAAACGACTTCACCTATTTTAACCAAACTTTGCCAATACATGGAATGTGGCCCCACAATAGACCTGATACATTTCGGTGCCGATTTTAGCGAAACTTGGTGTGAAGATGGACCTGGATCAAACGACAGATCTTGAATCTGTGTACTTGCTGGTAAGAGTATTAACATTTTCAGCTTCAAATCGATACTGTGATGGTACTGTTACGAATCAAATACCATCTACGAAGTAATATATTTCCATGGAAATTTTGTATTTCACACGTTTGATAAAACAATTCACGAAAATAACTCCTTCAGTCCATAATTATGGACGATTATTTCCCCAAGGCAAAAAGATGTATTTGTTTTCAGTTTTGATCTCATTCAAACGATGAGTCAGCGCGTCCTCGAGTGTAGTTCTTGGTACAGGATAACGATGGTGTTGAGGCATTGGTTGTGAGAGAAGGCGGTGTTTGGGTTACAGAAGGGGGAAACGAAAATAGGTGGGAGTCGGAACTGGAAGGATAATTGTAGTGTATGTGAATCAGTGTCTAGCTATGTTAGCTTTTTATGTTGTACGATCCAGTTTTAGGGCAAAAAAAAAAAATAGTAAGCAGTTCTGGATTCAATGGAACTCATTTTAAACATGAACACAAGCTTAAAGTGTGTGGAGATAGAGAGCAGAGGACGGGGAGATAATCTGAAGAAAGAAAATCTAACTGGGGATTTCTTTTGATCTTGGCTATAGCTTTCTTCTAGATGCTGAATCGTCGGATCAGTGTTCTTATTGATCAGAGTCGGTTACCTCGCGAAGAAGGCTCTGTACGAAGATTTATTGCACTACAACAGCGTGTGAATTTCGGTCCTTTCCCTGGACCAGTAAAACATCGTGATCTTTGAAATGAATGGTTTCTAGGGGTTCATTGATTGCTGCTGGCTTTACGTGGTTTCTAGGGGTTCATTGATTGCTGCTGGCTTTGCATGGTTTATAGGGGTTCATTGATTGCTGCTGGCTTTGCATGGTTTACAGGGGTTCATTGATTGCTGCTGGCTTTGCAGAGTTTCTTTTCCAAGAGAGGCTTCCGGAGTAACTTGAAGAGAACAAAGAGCGCCACAAAACTGGACAGGAAGAGATCAGCATCCAATGTGTCGGAACGTGAAGCGTGAGTATTGTTTGTTGATGTGTTCCTTGTCCGTGGAACTGTCCCTTAAACCATAGCAGACTTGCTCTTCGTCTGGTTGATGCCCTGTGTTTCTAAAACTTCACCTGACTTCTTTTCAGCTTTGTCAGCGTCTTTTGTCTAGAGTGCTATTTGTTGAAAACCCGCCAACTGGCTCTGAGAACTGCTCAGTGTCTTGGTTGTCCGCAAAACCCAAGCCATCTTCTTTCTTAACTTGTCAGTGGATTCTGTCCTGATTACTGTTTGTTAAAATCCCACCAAAATTGTTCCGACTACTGCTCAGTGTCCCGACAGTCGTTTAAATCCCACCATTTTCTTTCAAAACTGGTCTGCGTCCGATGTCCTGACAATTATTTGTTCAAAAGTATCCTCATGCTTTGTCCCGATTACCTCAGAATGTCCAGACTGTCCTTGATACCACACCCTGAAGTGTCTTGACTACGGTGTAAATCTAGACTGCTATACGAAAG
>CM065735.1:28229047-28234047 GCA_033310375.1 Conus canariensis | reverse complement strand
TTTTACTACAGTTTCCTACGTGGTACTGGTTTTCCTGCGTGTTACTACGGTTTTCCTATCATTTTACGACAGTTTCTGGCCTGTTATGACTTTTTCCTGCGTGTTACTACAGTTTTCCTACCATTTTACGACAGTTTCTGGCCTGTTTTTACTTTTTCCTGCGTGGTACTACAGTTTTCCTATCATTTTACGATAGTTTCATAGTGTTACTACTTTTTCCTGCGTGGTACTACAGTTTTCCTATCATTTTACGATAGTTTCATAGTGTTACTACTTTTTCCTGCGAGTTACTACAGTTTTCCTACAGTTTCTGACTTTTACAACAGTTTCGTACTTGTTTCTTCTTTTTTCGATGTTTTACTACAGATTCTTACTTGTCATTTCTTTTTCTTATGTTTTACTTCAGTTTCCTATTTGTCGCTGCTCTTTCCAATATTTCATTTCAGTTTCCTACCAGTTGCTACTTTTCCGGCGTACTTTGGCGGAGTTCTACACTAAATTTTAGGAGTCGTAGACATTTGCCCATCCATATATTCCCGTTCTTACAATATTGTTCAGAAACTAAGTGGTGTTTGAATTCTCTCTCTCTCTCTCTCCCTCTCTCTCTCACACACACACACACACACACACACACACACACACACACACACACACACACACACACACACACACACACACACACACCGGCCCTGTCCACTCTTTCTTTTCCCTCCCCGTATTTCAGCTATCCATCCCTTTTTCCATTCCTTCCGACGCCCTGCCCCCCCCCCCCCCCCCCCCCCTCCTCACACGCTCTCCATTACCTCCAATAGAGAGAACAGTCGAGCACATTTGCAGGTTTGGGTTGACCGAAAGCGTGCATGTTTTTTTTTCTGTTTTGTTTTGTTTTTTTCTATTCTTCGCCATTTTCATCTTCCGCCTTTCCCTTTTACCATCCTTTTTTTTTGTTCCTTTATCTTTCCCATTTCCTTTGCTTTGATTTTAGTTCAATTTTAGGGGAGTTATGTGCATGGCGGTTGAAAACACCTGGCCTACTTGTTTGTATGTTTGTATCATCAGTGTATCCTGCATAAATTTGTGTATCCTTGACACGTTGTATCAAGTTGTATAAGTAATTGTATCCATGTATGATGTATTGAATTCTTTCTGTGCTTGTGTCTGAGTATTTTGTTTATGCTTGATTCAAAACACCACCCAGTCCCACTGTCACTGCTGCCTTTTTTTTTATAGAGAGGTGAAAGGGGAGAGCATTCCATGCTTCAGGCACGTAGAGAAACGAAAGAAGAGAGGATTCCATTGGTGGTGTGATGGTTTACACATTATGTTTGCCCATAGAACGTTCCCTGTAGGATTTCTGCTTTGCTGCACTGAGGGTGTGTTCCTGTCAGTCAGTGTGTTTGCCCGCCTTTCTGTTCATCCATCAGTCTGTGTGTTAGCGGTTTAGTTTGTTAGGGTGCTAATGAAATTGAGCTGTTGGTGGTGTAGGACAGGTGAAGAATTGGTGAAGATGTGTTCGCGTACACTTTAAAGAAAGTACACTTAAAGTTGCGTATGTTTGTGCTATGACCGCTGACACTTGAATCGTTCGACAAATTCGTTGACCCTTATTGATGATGCTCTATTTCTCAACTTGCCCGGGTTTTTTTCCACATAATCGCCTCGCAGAGTGTGAAAAGTCGGGCACTCGGGCAAAAAAAAAAAAAAAAGTTGTCTCAATGCCCCATTTTCTGCAGTTTTCCTACTTCTGGCATTGTAAGAAATTGGAGCACCTCCTTCCCCGTCTTCCCCTTCCCCCCGGTGACCACAGCAAGCGGATTTTTTTTCTTTACCCACTTTTACGTTCTTGTCAACAGGTATGCTGTATCAACCCTTTTTCCTTCCGTTTTGTGAATATAAAGTGCCAAACGAATAATGGAATGCTGATGGAAGTTTAGGGTGCCAGAACGTTTTTGTTTGTTCTTATTTTTTACTTCGTCCATTTTCGTTGATTTGACAAGGACAACAAGAGCATGTGGTTTGAAAATACTGGTCCCTATTACTCCTGCTCTGGCCTAGATTTTCCCCTTTTCAGCCCACAAGAAACAGGATCTGTCGCCAGATATTGGGCACCGGGTTCTACACGATTTCGCACACTTTCCGAGCATGTGACCTGGGTTATAGAATGCTGATTTTATCACTGACTGACATGGTCAGCAGCTGTTTTAAACCTTGTATCCTTTCGCTGTCCTGGATGCTGGAACATGTGGCGTGTCTGGTGGTGCCTTTATTTAAAACGATGCATGGTTGGTTGATTACAGTATACACTTGTTTTCACTTGAGGCAGTAACATTTGACAGCTTTTGTTGGTGAGCTTTTCTTGCAGACGTAGCTGTTTGTAACTCTGTGTAGAATTTCTTTTGTGGGCCGCATTCTTTTGACTCCCCATTTAATTTTTTATCGTGTTGTTTTTATTCATCGATTTATTTTGGTTGTTTTTATTTGTTTCGTATTTGTTTGTTTGATTATTGAACTTGAGGAACGTGGTAAGTTGTTCTTACTAATGTTATAAAACGAGCCCTTTCTTGTGACAAATAGTTGAACATCCACAGCCGTTTGGCTGATCTTTCGTTATCTTAACTGTACCATTGTGAGTGATGCAGAATGTAACTTAGACCTTAGGATACAACAGGTTCCACAGGACCCGCTTAGCCACGGCCGTGATCCTGTAGAACCTCATAATCCTAAGAAGCGCACACTACCATTTGAGAATCAGAGAGAGAGATTACCAGCTGTCGTCAGTATTTCAGAACAACAAAAATAGAGTTTGATGACATTCCGCAATACATTTAGAAAGGCAAATAACTTCAGAAATGATGCTAGTTTAGGGGTTAAGGAGAAGAGAGAGAGAAGAGGAGGAGAGGAGGAGGAAGAGGAGGAGGGGTGAAAAAGAGAGGGAGAGAGAGAGAGAAAGGCTGAAGGAGTGGAAAGTAGGAAAGGCGGCTCCAGAGTTTGCATGTAATTCTTGCCCATACATATCGTGTGTGCCGAACACTGAATTCAGCTCTAAGCTGAACCAAGTCCTAATTTGTCATGTTATAATTCATCTTGAAATCAATGTTGTTGTTGTTTTTTAAATGAAGCTTCTTTTACATCACTTCAGTAGGACTGTCACCAAAATAGAATCATTACTTTTATGTGTCCGGCAGTTACACAATAATCGTTTGGTAACCAATTTTTTTTTTTTTTTACATTTCTTTTCACGTATTTTCCATTTTTGTTTTAGTACACTATCAGTTTATGTGGTTATTTGTTGGGTTTTTTTTTTTTTAGTTTTTTTTTTCATTTGTCAATTTTGTGTTGGTTTTGATTTATTGTAAATGTTATATGTTGTCACTCCCCAATACCTGTTGTAGCACTGTGGCATGTATCCCAAACCTGATAGTCTTATTTACTATCCAGTGTTCACCCCCCACAATTAACGGTGTATTGTTAACCCTGGTGTATTAGCTTGCCTTTTGTTTTCCTTTGTTTCTGGCTGACTTATAGCAGTTCCTTGGTGGGTAGCCTCAAACGTACCATGAGCTTGGGACGTTTAACGCGCAAACGAAACAAACACTCCCCCAACTGTGAGCACTCAGACGTGTAAGTAAATGCCGTTTTCAGTTCTGATTCCTCTCTCCCCTTGCTTTTCTTTTTGGTTGTTTTTTTTTTTTTTTTTTTTTAACTTTTTATCTTTCTGTTCTCCCTTTCCTCTTTTCTGTTTCCATTTTGTCTTTTCGCTTCTCACTGTGTCTTCTTTATCTTTTCCTTACCATCCTCGGTTTTTTTTTTTTTTTTGTTTTTTTTTTGGTCTTTTTCCATTTCCTATTTGTCTATTCCCTTGCTTTTTGTTAATTTTTTTTCCCTATAGTGTTTGTCTTTTCGGGTTCTTGTTTCTTGTTTTCGTTCCATTTTTTTCTTTCATTTTTGTCTGTCTTCCTTCCATTTTTTTTTTTCATTTTTGTCTTTTTTTATTTTGTCTATCGGGTTTTTTTCCTTTCTTTTTTTTTTGTTTTTGTTGTCATTCCCATTTCTCTTTCTGTTTGTCTTTAACTTTCTTTCTGTCTTTCATTTTTGTTTGTTTATTTCTTTTTTTTGTGGGTTTTTTTTTCATTCGTTCTTGTCTCTTTCGTTTTAGGTGGGGTTTTTTTTCCTGTTCGTTTTTCTCCTTTCTTTCTCATTTTTCTTTTTCTTGTTCTTTTCGTATTTCCTTTTTCTCTTTGCCTTATCCATTTATTTTTTGTCTTGTCCATTTGTTATTTGTCTTTAACTTCTCATTTCCTTTCTTTTGATTAATGTGTTTTTATTATTATTTTCATCTTTGCTCCATGTTCTTTCTTGATCTTTAGATCTTTCTTTTACTTTTTTTAAATCGCTTTCTTCTTTTCTGTCTTTTATTGTTAGCTTTTGGTTCTCGCTGTTTCCCTATTGCATTCCGTTGCATAATTTTTTTTCTGAAATTCCTGATTCTTTTGTCACATTTCGTTGTTTCTTCTCTTCCTTCATCAACACAATTTTGGTTTCATTCCTTTTCTCCTTACTTTCTTTGAGTTTCTTCCTTCCTTCCTTCTTCCTTCCTTCCTTCCCCACAACGCCTCTCTCTTCCTTTGGCTCTTCCTTCTTCTACTCTTTTTCATCCTTCTTTATCATAGTTTGCTCATCCTTCAGCTCTGTCTCTTTCAGTATCTTCTTCCTCTTCCTTCTCTTTCTCCTCCTTCTCCATCTTCGTTTCTTCCTCCTTCAGCTTTTTCTCCTTCTACTCCATCTTTCTCTCTTCCTCCTCCTGCTCTTTCTCCTCCTTCTCTCTCTCCATCTTTGTCTCTTCCTCCTCCTGCTCTTTCTCCTCCTTCTCTCTCTCCATCTTTGTCTCTTCCTCCTCCTGCTCTTTCTCCTCCTTCTC
This sequence comes from Conus canariensis, assembly GCA_033310375.1. Taxonomy (NCBI): domain Eukaryota; kingdom Metazoa; phylum Mollusca; class Gastropoda; order Neogastropoda; family Conidae; genus Conus; species Conus canariensis. Next base: position 28,229,129 of record CM065735.1, on the reverse strand, counting down.
TCTTCTCTCTCCCTCCCTCTTTGTCTCTTCCTCCTCTCTCTCTTTCTCTCTCCTTCTCTTCTCTCTCTCTCTCTCTCTTTTC
>CM065735.1:28194047-28224047 GCA_033310375.1 Conus canariensis | reverse complement strand
AAAATGAAAAGAGAATTGTAACTCGCTCTGTAGCTATGCTCATTTTTAAAGCACTAAAACGAAGAGAGGAACTGTTATCAGTTGAGACTCAAATGCAAGAATAATTCCTGGAAGAACATTTTGTTATGTTTTCTTTCATAATTTTCAGTATATGCGCCGAGTGCGTGAGTGTTCAACTTTGTTCTTGACCTCATTGCAGATAGGTCGGTGGCCTTTGCAATTAAAGTTTTTGAGTTGAGTTCTCTCTCTCTCTCTCTCTCTCTCTTCTCTCTCTCTCTCTCTCTCTCTCTCTCTCTCTCTTCTCACATGTGTTCCACAGCCATATCCAAGAAGCTGTTCAAGCTCTCTCAATCGATGTCAACACTTCTCTAGATATATTTGTTAAAACATTGTATGGAGCTGCTGCCTCCATGATTCGAACTGTAGGCAATAAGAAGAAAAACGTAAATGAATGGTATGATAAACAATGCGCCCAAAAGAAAAGAACGGTCCGACGTTACCTTAAACTATTCCAAAGGTCAAAAAAGAGTAATGAGCAGCACAGAGATAAGTATGTGGATGAAAGGAGACTATATAAAGAACTTTTATTCTGCAAGAAAAAAGAATTTGACAATGAAAGGATAATTAAATTAAAACAGTCAACCAACGACCCCAAGGTATTCTGGAGAATAATCAGATCTGTGAACAGAAAAAATGTAGTGCGCAATGATATTTCTATGGACCAGTGGTACGAACATTTCCACAGGATATTTAATATGATGACACCTGGGCTGGATCAAGAGGAAATCTTAGCAGCAGAACTAATGGACAGTTCAGACGAGCCACTTTTTAACGACCCTATTTCTCAGGAAGAAGTTGTATCTAGTATAAATAAACTTAAAGCCGGTAAAAGTTCTGGTACTGATATGATACTTGGTGAAATGCTTAAACATGCCAATGAAACGGTAATTAAATTTCTCGTAGTGCTTTTCAATAAGATATTTGAACAGGGCATTTTTCCAAAAGACTGGTGTAAATCCATTATTATTCCAATTTACAAGAAAGGGGATGCTAATCTACCAGATAATTACCGTGGTGTGGCACTAACAAGTATCGTGAGCAAAGTGTACACATTTATTCTGAATAAGCGACTTTCACGATGGGCAGAAGTTGAAGGAAAATTAGCTGAGGAACAAGGTGGGTTTAGAGCAGGATATAGTACAATTGATCACATTTTTACTTTACACTCGGTCGTTGAAAAATATTTAGCAAAACATTCTAAGCTCTATGTAGCTTTCGTCGACTTTAGGAAAGCATTTGATTCTGTTGACAGAAATGTCTTATGGCATGTGTTAAGGAGAAGTGGCGTTGATGGAAAAATGTATAAAGCACTTCGGGGAGTTTATGACTCAGTCATTGCATGTGTAAGAGATAAGCATTCATACTCTGATTTTTTTTATTGTCGGAGAGGAGTAAAACAAGGATGTGTACTCAGCCCAATTATGTTCTCCTTTTTTGTCAATGAATTAGCCGTAGAATTAATCAGGGAAGGAAAGCACGGAATCCAGATGGTACCAGGAACTTCAGAATTATTCTTATTGCTTTTTGCAGACGACGTTATTTTGCTCTCAGATACTGTTATAGGTCTACAGAATCAGCTGAACAATCTGAAAAAAGAGGCTGACAGATTACGTCTAGAAGTGAATCTAGATAAGACTAATATTATGGTTTTCCGTAAAGGTGGTTATCTTGGAATAAGAGAAAAATGGACATATGGAAACGAAGATATAAGAGTAACAAACACATACAAATACTTAGGCTTGATATTTACAACAAAGTTAAGTATGAATGCTGCCCTTCTAGACATGAGTAGAAAAGGTAAATTGGGCGTTATTGAAATTCTAAAATCACTAAAGAAACTACATACAATTGATCCTTCCCTATTCTGGAAGCTTTTTGATACTCAGATTGAGCCCATATTGACTTACGCAGCAGAAGTATGGGGGTTAGAAGATACAGGGTTAATAGAAAAAGTACATACTTTTGCCATTAAACGATTCCTGGGTATACCACTACACTCTTCAAATAAAATGAGTTACGGAGAAACAGGAAGATATCCTTTGCTCGTTCGAACTGCTGTAAAATGTGTTAAATACTGGCTGCGGCTGGTAAAACTACCAACTAATAGAATATGTAGGCAAGCCTATGATATGTTGTTATTACAATTAGAAGCAGGCAAATACAATTGGGCATCAAAAGTTAGGAACACTCTAACAGAAAATGGTTTTGGTGTAGTATGGTTGTGTCAAGGTGTTGGCTCGGAGGAGGGGTTTATATCAGAATTTAAGGAAAGAATTGTTTCATGTTACAAACAAAATTGGCACTCAGAAATTGAAGATAATGATAAATATGAGTGGTACCGTTCTTTTAAAATTACGTTTGAAGCTGAGAGGTATTTAACTTTGATAACGAATAAAAAGATGAGGGAAGATCTGGTAAAGTTTAGATTAAGCGTGCATGGTCTAGGCGCTGCAAAACACTGGTTTATGACCAACGAACGAAGTGTTGACTGCCCAATGTGCGGTCACAATAAGGAAGATGAAGTGCACTTTCTTTTTCATTGTTGCTTCTTGTCAGATATTCGCCGAAAATATTCTTTTTTCAATATGACTCATGTCGAGCCTACAGTAAGTGGTTTAATTAATCTTTTGGCAACAGATAATGATGCAACTATCATTGGTCTTGCTAAGTATTTAACTGATGCTACCAAGACGAGAAAAAAGAAGCTAGAACTTAATGACAACAGTATTGTAATCTAATGTTCCTTGTTTTGTCTTAGTATGTTCTTTTGTAATTAGTGGATGGCCATGTAGTCTCAGTGTATGTGTGTGTGTTGTGTGTGTGTGTGTGTGTGTGTGTGCGCGCGCGCGCGCTTGCGCTTGCGCTTGCGCTTGCGCACATGAGCTTGCGTGCGTTTGGAACAGCAAGGTCGGGAATGGAGAAGGGAAAGGTGGGGTGTGGAAGGGGAAGGGGGGGGGGGGGGAGGGCGATCGGGCGGTCGGGGATCTGTCGGATTAGAGGGTGAGGTTGGGAGGAGGGATGGAAAAATGTGAGCTTGCGTTTACTGTTTATGTTTGTTCGTGCAAGGTGAGAGAAGGGATTGGGAACTGGGTTTTGGAACTAAAGGGACGGGAACGGTAGCGTAGGAAAGGACGTTCTGTACGGAAGTCCTTTAATCAGATTTGATCGTTTACGTGTGAGTAGTTTGATATAAATATCTGTACCATCCTGACAATGTGAGCGATCCTTTAATCCTTTACGTTATGATGTTTTTGTTTATTTCATCATTTAGTTTCCTTTTACTTTAATGATACAGTGTGTATTTTCTTTATACTTTCGTGATGCAATGTGTCCAGAAGTATGTATACCCCCCTTGCCTTAATGGCCCCTATAGCTGAAGGCAATAAATCATCAAAGCGTCAAAAGCGTCAAAGCGTCTCTCTCTCTCTCTCTGTTTGTGCGTGTGCATGCGTGGTTTTGTGTTCTCCTTTTGGAAATGGATTTAGATGTGAACATTGAAAGGGACAGTTGATGGGAAGGGGGGGGGGGGGGTAGGAGGAAGGGGGAAAGTAGTTGACGGGGTGAATGGAAGAGGGGGGGTGGGGGGGGGAGTATAGACTGGGCGAAGCTGGCTTATCTCTCCAGTTGGAGTAATTATCTCTAGTTAATCAGCTAAAACATCTACTTTTCGTAGCTTCATGCGAATTTTACTGCGGTTTTCACATTGAGACAGAAATTGGAGGGGGTGAGGGTGTTGAGGAAATACAGTAACGAGCTTTATGGACCGTGCGGAGCTGGATTTAACAAGTAATCATCATCATTATCGTGATGATCCGTCAGTAACGATGACTAAGATAGCCTAATTGCCGTTCTTTTAACAACAACAGCAGCAATAATAGCATGAATGGAGGAAGACTGTTCGACTACATAAAAATTTGCATCCTGGTTGTTCATTCTGGTGGTGTAGGCGTGATGTTTGATAGGTTCCCCGTCCCCACCTCTCCTTGGATGGTTATGCTCTTTCCTATCGCCTGAGATGGATGTGGACGTTGAATTTCAATTAACCCTGTTCTTTCTTTTCTTCAGATTAAAAGAAGTCAACAGCTTCGCAACTCTACTGTCTGTCTGCCCAACACACTTATCCCCCACCCCATAACCCCTCCCCCCTTCCTCATCACCATTGAAATTTCCATTCCATGATCCTCCTCCCCTCTGCCCTGTCGTGCGGACTGCCGCCACCTCCACCCCACCTAATAGCATCTTATTGAAACACGTCGATCAGTTAACCACTGGCTCCCTGTCCAACCTGTCATTACGGATAACACTGTGAGCAACAGACCCGGGTTCGCGTGCCGCGAATGGAGAAGTAGTTAAGCTGACCTCGTATCGCTTTGACTGCGGCTCCCCCCCCCCCCCCCCCCCCCCTCGCTGCTCCCTCCCTCCTGTCCTTCTCCGTTATTAGGCGGAGAGGTTACGGTGCCCTTGGAGAGAGGATATCAGTTCGGGGTTAGAATTTTCATCAGTTTGTTTGTTTGTTTGTTTTTTTAGTTTTTAAGGAAATCTAATATGAATCGGGGAAGGATGAGATGGGGGAGGGTGGGGTGGGGTGGGGGGAGTCGTCAACAGTTAATAACTTGAAAGGCGCTTGGGGGAGCGCAGACCTCCGCTAACGGATTCTGGGCCCGCCCATTGAGCCAGGTCCACATCAGAAGGTAAGGTGCTCCTCACCATTCCTCCCTCTCTCCGCTCTTCCCTCCCGCTCCCCGCCCTTCAAAAAGATTTTTTGTTGTCGTTTAGGAGGAGAAAGGGTAGGTCATAATATGGTATTTCTTTTTCTTCTTCTTCTTCTTTGTTTGTTTGTTTGTTTTTTTTTTTTTTCTGTGTTTTTTTTTTTAGCTGTTGGGAGCAAATCAGTTCATGAGTGTAAGCGCAACTACTTCTCATCCAGAGGAAGTTATAGGCACGAGTCTTCGACGGTGAGGAACGTTCAGCCTGATATACAGAGCGCATTCTATCTGTGTCTATCTGCCTTCTTGCCCCGTATGAATATCCACAGTTCTCATCTGATCTGCAAATGCGGCATGGCGACGCATTAGCATACTGGGCAGATTCGTTAGCGAATCTCTTTTGTATTGGACAGTGGCGCTAGGAGAGAATGAAGGGGGAGGGGGAAGGAACGGCAAGTTCGTGCATAATCCGATGTTGGGTCTCTGCAAAGACTCGAGCCTTGGTACACAATCGACTGAACTGGGGGATCTTGGCAAACTGTTCTTCAGTGCCGCGCCTCAATCGTTCGCCAGGGGGAGAAGAAGAGAAGAAGAAGTCGATGTTCGAAAAACACCAGTGGCCCGGAGTGTTCTCCCCGTGTTTCAGATGTGCGAAGATTCTAGCTGCTGACTTCAGCGGGTTTTTCTCTGCGTCAGTGCAGGCATCCGTTAGAAGCTTTGAGCCGGTCCTCCATGCCCTGCACATCTTTACACTGATGCAGACAGCCTGTCGAAGACGTGGTCTGGTTCTGTCCCTCTGTTTGGCGGCAGATCGATTCAGACCCACGTGATTGATGGGCAAACTAAGTTTATGGCTTTCATTTGCTACTCCTGGCCAGACGGACTCAGCTACTGAATTTCAGATTGATTAAAAAAAAAAGCCGTTGTAGTGTGTGTGTGAATGAAGGGGGGAAAGGTGTGGAGGGGCAAGCCGAAAGAGGGAGGTGTGTTGGATGGGGGCAGTAAGGTTGGTAGTAAGACAAATGTGGGTTTCTTTTCTTGTTTGTGATGTCGCGTCCCAATCGGCCCAAGAAGACGTGCAGACCATGAACACACGTGTTACCCATGAAGACACACATGACCAAAGCAGTAAGACCCATACGACAATGGACAAATCATAACCCACCATGACCAAGTCGGACCACATGACCTGTGAACAGTCTTATTATAACCCATACTACCCACGAAAACAACCCAGATGCTTGAAGAACACTAAGTCTATGAAGTGACGCATGTCCCATGAAGAATAACACAACCTATGGAAGCACATGACCGTGAAGAATAACACAATATGTAAAGGCGCACGTGACCCATAAAGAATAGATAATGAAGACACAGAGACCCACGAAGAATAACACAAGAGATAAAGACACGTATGACCCATGAAGAATAATCGAACCTATGAAGACACACATAATCCATCACTGAAGATACACACCACCCATGAAGAATACTAGAACTTATCAGGACACACATAACTCACAAGGACAATATAATCAATGAAAACGCACATGACCCGTGAAGAATAATGCATTCTGTGAACACACACATGACCTAATAAAATTCCTAAAGACACGCATGAATTATGAACAAAAATACAATCTTTGGTGACACACGTGACCCATGAAGAATAATACAGACTGTGAGAAGACGCACATGATCCATGAAGAGTAATACAACACATGGCCACTGAGTAATAATACATATACAACACATGGCCACTGAGGAATAATACAATCTATGAGAACGTCCACATGACCCACGGAGAATAGTATTATCTCTGAAGACGCACGTGATCCAGTAAATCCCATATTTTCTATGAAGATTTAGATCAAATCAGTCATGTTTTATAGCTTTCAAATAATCTGTGAGAACCCATGTGACCCTGGAAGACACACGACATCCACATTCCCCAAAAAGAATTCAAGAATCGCTGAAGACTCACGTGGCCTATGGAGACACACGATACCCATATGACCCAGAGAGAATCCAATAGTCCTTGGAAACCCATGTGACCTATGAAAAGGTTTATGACCCAGTAACTTTAGCGTTACGTGCCCAGACGTTGTCCTTGCCCTGTCTGGAGCAGCCTTTCCTGTGCCGTGCTATGCTTAAATCGACGTGGAAGACATTAGGGGATAAAATAGTCTGCTGCTGCCTATCCCCCTTCCTCTCTCCCTTTCTCCCTCCCTCCCTCCCTCCCTCCCTCGCCCCCCCCCCCCTCTCTCTCTCTCTCTCTCTCTCTCTCTCTCTCTCTCTCTCTCTCTCTCTCAAAGCCAATTTTCCAGCTCAGTCACACATGAAAAGGGGTAGGTGGAAGATCAGGACTCGGCAGTCTTTCCTCTCTTTGCTTAAATAAAAAAAGAAGATAATTTTCTTATTTTAAGTTTAGGGTGTGTGTCCACAAACATTTGTTTCTATTTTTTATATGTAGTAAAAATGTTCAAACACACACACACACACACACACACACACACACACACACACACACACACACACGCACACACACACACACGCACGCACGCACGCACGCACGCACGCACGCACGCTCGCTCGCACGCACGCATGCACGCACACGCATATACACACTGGAGAGAGAGAGAGAGAGAGAGAGAGAGAGAGAGAGAGATAATCTGTCAACAAAGACACCGAAATGTGTGTGTGTGTGTGTGTGTGTGTGTGTGCGCGCGCGTGCATGTGCCTATATCTGTGTCTTGTGTGTTCACCAGTCTGCTTCCCAGACCTTGTGGTTCAGGACAGTTCCGTTGCAGTTGTGACATGACCTCACTGACTGTAGCAGTCCTCTCATACTTCTCGTATGCAGTACAAGTCACTGCAGAGAAATGGGGATGGAGGCTGAATCAATCGATACCCGTCTCCTTGTCAGATCTCAAAGGGGCGGAAAACCAAGGAGAAAAACTCCATCCCCCCCCCCCTCTCCCGGCCCCACTCCTTCCCTCGTGCGCGCGCGCGAGCACACACACACACACACAACACACACACACACACACACACACACACACACACACACACACACACAAGTAACGCCACCTTCACATCACTTCACCACCACTACCATCACCCTTTTCCCTGTCCCCTGAACTGATCAATACAGGTAGATGGCTGTAGACTTTATCCCCTCGGGTTCTCCTACTCTTCACGGCAGACCTCTTCTGTTGGAGACACTGGCCACTTGAGGTTAACTTTCTTTTTGGCGGAGAACCGATTCCTCTGATGTGAGCTTAAAGTTTCTTCTTGGGTGCTCCCAGTGAAGCGGATGGTTCACCGGCTGTATTTTTTTTTTTTTTTTTGTCAAACGCAAGTTAACAATAACGGAAAGAAAAGTCAGTTTAATTAGACCAGCTCGTGTATTTAAGAGATATTGAGGAAAAAATCGAGGGGTGGAGAGAGAGAGAGAGAGAGAGAGAGAGAGAGAGAGAGAGAGAGAGAGAGAGCATGTGTGAGAGAGAGAGGAGAGAGAGGGGGGGGGGGAGAGAGAGAGACAGACAGACAGAAGGAAAAACTGTGTATATGTGTCTCCGAGTGTGTGTTTGTGCGTGCGTGCGTGAGAGAGAGAGAGAGAGAGAGAGAGAGAGAGAGAGAGAGAGAGAGAGAGATTTTGTGTGGTGTGCATTTTTGTGGTGGGTTGAGATAGAGGGCGAGAGTGTGTGGTATGTATAAGAGAGAGAGGGGTGGGGGGGGGGGGGGGGGGGGGCAAATACACACATATACGCACGCACCAAAGTGGAGTCAAGTTGGTGTATGGGGACTTTGCTGATTTAAATTTGGAGAGGTAAACAGATCTCTCACCTGTTTGTTGACGTGACCACTAGGGGTAGTCCTGCTGGTTAGTCGATTGCCCACTCTGCCATGTGGTAGCATGGATTCTTGTTCCAGTGCTGAGCCAGTCGTCACAGATGATAGGGTCCTACCATTTTTCTTCTGGGCCACGCAGTGAGTCTTGACACAAGATCTGAGAGGTGTTGGACGATAAACATTCCCCTCTCAGGCGTCGAGTTTTGCACACTGTAAACGACGGTTTTCAGTCTTGGAGCATATGGTGAGTCAGTGCATTTGGGGAATTATTCTCTCCTTTTAGAGGGTGAAACTAACCCATCATGTTTCCGGGGTCTGTCTGGTTGACAGGTTGTCAGAGGAACATGACATCCAATTAAAATTCAGAATCGGGGAGGTCTGAGTCCCCTTGTTTGAAAGGAGACAGAGACTTCTCAACACGTGCAGTGTGACGTAATGCGGTTTGGATCAAACATGACAAATTCTCAGACCTTGGAGGTCTCCAGCCAGTATCAGTGAAGTGTGAAGTGATGTGGCCCACCTCATGCAGGCTCATGAAGAGCAAGAGGCGCTTGAGGGGTTGCTGCTGAATGCTGGTGTTCGTTTGTTGTGGCGTGGGTGGCAAAAGAAGTACTCGTTCCGTCCATGAGCATCACGTCACTGTTAGATACAATGGGGAAGGGATTCGTTTCAGCAATAACATCTCTGACGTAAGATTGATTTGGGGTGGGGGGTGGGGGGGGGGGGGGCAAAGGAGGCGTGATGACGACCTGTGTCAAGTTTTTGACTATGCTGCTGTCAGAGTCGCATATTATCATTATGCCAGCATGAATTAAAGTCTGCCAGACAGCCATGGGGGAGCGAGTGATAGGAAAGAGAGGAGAAGGGGGATGAAGACTAGCATCGGGAAATGACGTGAAACTGGTAATGCAAAGGAGCTTAGAAGAGAAGAGAAGAAAAGATGAGAGAGAGAAAGAGAGAGAGAGCAGGGGGAAGAGTTTGATGGTGTTAGATGTATGTCAACGTCTCATCACAAAGACATAAGTGTAGGTATTGCTAGACAACACAAGAATGTAAGGTGTGCACAGGGTGAAATGATAAATTGAGGCAAAGCAGCGCAATATACAGGAAGAGAACACAAAGCAAGGTATGTGTGGCAAGATTTCATAGGGCGAGGCAAGACAGGGACAGGCAAGTTAAGACATTTTTTGGCGAACCAAGACGATAGGCGAGGCCACACATGAAAAGACAAAGCAATGCTGAAGATAAAGAAGAGCAAGAGAAGACAATATATAGCAGGGTAAGACAAGACATTATGAGAATATGCAACATCTAGTAAGACAAGGCAAAAGGTAAGACAAGACATTATGAGAATATGCAACATCTAGTAAGAGACAAGGCAAAAGGTAGCAAGGCAGTTCAATACCGTAGAGATGGTAGGGGAAAACGAGACAAAAGAAGGCAAAAGCAATGCAGTGAAAGACAAACGGAGACACAGCAAGGCAAAGTAGACTATGAGACATGGCAAGGCAAACCTTGACTGAATGTACAGTGGAACAACATGGGACAGAGGCAAAAAGCCTTGTCCTAGCATCCTTCCTTCCCTTCCACCAACACTGTACTTTGTCCTGCTGTCCCCCCCCCCCCCCCCCTCCCCTTTCTCCTTACCAGCCCTTTCATCCCTTCCCGACCTTCACTCTTGTCAGCCAAGAACCCCAGCGCTGTCTGTACCTCTAGTTGAAGAGGATGGTTGAGACGTACGAGGGACGTGTGTCCTGTGCCACAGATAGAAAGAAGGAGGGTGAAGGAGTGAGGCGAGGGGACAATACTGTGAGGAGAACAGCCCTCCCTTCCGCCCCTCCCCCCTGTTGGACAGAAAGCACGATGAAGAACAAACAATCTCTGCTTCCTCGCTTAACCTTTGTCTTCAAATTTGTTATCAGAATGAAATGAGAGATGGGTGCACAGATCCATTCAGCCAGCAGGAGAGTTTTCTCTCCTCCTTTTTCCGACCTCTTCGTTCAGTCATCATTTAATTTCCAGCTTTTTACAGCACATGCCATTGACTCAAACCTCAACGAGCTTCCACGCAGAAAACCATTTCGATATGTTTTGCCAAGTCGTGTGGCAGTGCAGGAAGTGTAAGACCACCCAGTAGAAAATAGAGGGAAATGTGACGCGTAGATACAGTTGTGTCAAGATAGAGGGAAGAGTTAAAGACTGTAGAATGAATAAGAGTAATGGAAAAGTAAGAGAAGATGCGAAAGATAGGAAAAGGCAGGAAACAGAGGTAGGGAAATGAAGAGAAAAGGAGAAAGAAACAGGGTGTGGTAGGAACAGACGGGAAAATGAAGGGAAAAAGTACGAAAGGAAAGAAAAAGAAGGGACAGAAGGAACACAAAGGGAAGAAAGGAAACATCCGAACAGGAACGAAAAGGAAGCAGCAATCAAACACAGAGGGAAAAAGTAGGAACAGATGGAGAAAGAAGGGCAAGGTAGCAAAAGGAAGGAAAAAGAAGGGAAGAAGAAGGTGGAAAATGGATATACAGGAACAGGGAAGGAAAGGAAAAGTAGAAGTAAATACAGAAAGGAAGAAATCGCTACGGAAAAGAGAAGAGCAGAGTGATGGTTTGGGGGGTTAGTTGGTAGGGGGTGAGGGGGGGGGGGGAGGAAAGATAGGAAAAGGAAGAGCTGTAAGAAACGAAAAGACAAGAAAGGCTGAATGCATTCCCGATCAGAATCACCTTCAACCCCCCCCCCCCCCCTCTACCTCACCACCCCCCTTCCTCCAGTTTCCGTCCTCGCCTCATCTCTAGAGAGGCAAGGGTCTGGCTGAGATGAGCTCTCCTCTTCCCTTCCCGTTGTACCCCTCCCCCTTTTCCCTTCCCACCTCCGCCAGCCTGTGCGGTGTCGGGGAAGATCGATGGCGTGGCGACCAACAAACAGTCATCGGTGGGGTGAAGGAGACAGTACTAGACAGACAACCGGCGCCACAGGAGTATAGAAGACAGCTTTGGACCGACAAGCTGTCAGTATTGGGGTGAAGGCGACAGTTCTCGACCGTCAGACTGCCACCGTTGGGTGAAGAAGACAGTTCAAGACTGTCAAACTGTCACCATTGAGGAGTGGATAAGACAGTTTTGGACCGATAAACTTTCACTTCTGGGGGAAAAGAAGAGCGTCTTTGGAGCCAAAAACTGTCATTGGAATAACAAAGACAGCGCAGGACTATCGGACTGTCACCATTGGGAGTGGAGAAGACAGTTTTGGACCGACAAACTGTCACCACTGGAATAACAAGATGCAAAGCATATAAACGTACTCCCAGTTTATCTTGAATACGCATGAGATATTCCATGAAGAGGAAAACCCGTTCTGGGCCGTAATAGTTGTTAGTAACGGCTGTTCTGGTAACATCGGCCATCATCTGTGACCCATTATGAACATAACTACAAATTTTCAGAAGGATCGGCCGAGTACTTTCTGAGATATTCCATTAAGAAGTAAAACCGTGATGGGCTGTTATAGCCGTTAGTAACGGATATAACAGTAAAATAACACATCGGGCATCATCCGTGACCCATAATGAACATACCTACAAATTTTCAAAAAGATCGGCCAAGTACTTTCTGAGACATTCCTTAAAGAAGAAAAACCGTTATGGGCCGTTACAGCCGTTAGTAACGGATATAACGGTAAAATAACACATCGGGCATCATCCATGACCCATAATGAACATACCTACACATTTTCAGAAAGAGCGGCCCAGTAGTTTTGTCTGGAGCGAGTGGAACACATTTTGACCACGGACGGACACACACAGACACACACACACACACACACACACACACACACACACACACACACACACACAGAGAGAGAGAGAGAGAGAGAGAGAGAGAGAGAGAGAGAGCATATCTTCGTTTCCATTGTAAAGTACTCCCTGTTCTATAAGAACTGGGAGTACAAAAACACTTCAGGGGCTGTCAAACAGCCACCATTTGGGTGAAGAAGACAGTGTTTGACCCGCAGACTGTCACCAATGGGGAGAAGAAGACAAGTCATTGGAATGACAGTGTTCAGGGCCAACAAACTGCCACCACCGGGAAATGGAGAAGAAGATGAGGTCCAGCTGGTGGTCGACCTGTAATGTGTCGGACAGTAACTTGTGTGCCCTCTGACACTGCATGACTAACTGACCAAGTATTGTCTGCTGCTAAAGTGTTCTCCAGCAGAGGTTTGTCCCTCTTGGTGGCAACTTTGTCTTTGCCTCTGAATATGCGTGGTAACAACAATTATGTCACTAGACGGCCACACGAATGGCACGAACACACATTACAAAAGCAATGCGTTTCCCTTGGCAGGAAAACCAGATTTTTCTTTTCAAGATCAACCAGGACACTTGGTCATAGTCGGCAAAGCGTATTCAGCTTGTGAGCAGGAAGTGGTGTCCACAGTTGTAAGTGTGATGTACAGTTGGTTATGTGCGTCTGTCTTCCTGTCTGTGAGATAGGTTTTCTGTAGATCTTTCAGTTTTGTCTTCTTTTACCAATGTTCAGTTTGTCTTCGTCTGTTGGTGATTAATTCGTCTTTATCTCTAAAGTAAGTAAGTAAGTAAGTAAGTGTGTGTGTGTGTGTGTGTGTGTGTGTGTGTGTTGTGTGTGTGTGTGTGTGTGTGTTAAATTGTGTCTTTCTCTGGGAATCTGCGTAGCAACTGCCCAGTTTTCATACTGTTCGTATAAATCAGGTTAACGGTTTGAGCACCAGGAGAAGAAAAAAAAAAAAAAAAAGATGTTTGTGATGCTTGTAATCCGACAACCGACGGAAGAGGAAGTTGGCAGTTCGAGGACGGCGGAGTTACCAAACCTGTCGTGTCACTCTGAAAGATGTCAGGGCTCCAAAACCGTTTGTTCGAGCGGGCCCTTTTTGTACTGCCTGTGACCGTTGGTTCGAGCGGGCCGATATTGTACTACTGCCTATGCATCACTGAGCCACACCACCAGCACTGGGCGGCGTCCAGCTCTTGTCTTTTGAGGCTGTAGACCCAAGGCTTAGGCTTCGTTATGTTCGTGCTGCGAAGCTGTGAACCAAGCCTGTGGTTGGCTTCTGTCCTGCTGTTCACTTCATGAACATAATCAGGGGGCAAAGATCATCGACTTTGTGTTGTTTGCTGAATAGGGAGAAGATTTCAGTGACTTGCTCTTAAAAGGTACGTTGTTTGGTTTTTGTTTGTGTGTGTGTGTGTGTGTGTGTTTAGGGGGGTGGGGGGGGGGGGGTAGTTGGTTTTTTTTCGTTCATAGTCTTTCCTCTGTATTAGAAAACATACAGGAATAGGATTGATTGGAGTGCTCTTACCGCACTGTCATATACGCACGCATATGCTCTCTCTCTCTCTCTCTCTCTCTCTCTCTCTCTCTCTCTCTCTCTCTCTGTGTCTCGTCTTTCATGCCCTTTCCTTGCTGGGATGTCGGGGGGGGGGGGGGGGGGGGGGGGGGGTGTTCTCAGTACAAAGTGAATCCTCGCCTTCTGGAAGTTTGTCCTATTAATTACTTGAGCCTCTTTTCCCTTTCTCCCTTGGACTTGCCTTTCTTTTAAGGGTTTGTTTATGAGTTTGTATTTGTTTTGTTTTGTTTGTTTGTTTTTTTTACTTTACCTACGTGTTCTGTTTAGTCTGTTTTTGTGGCGTGTTGTTATTCCTTTTGTTTTTTTTTATAAGAAACTCTTTTACACTGTTTTCTCTAGTGACAATAAGTAACATTCCAGCTGTTTCATTGTAGTCTGGCAGCTAGGTAGTGAAACTGTACACACTCAGCCCAGTGTGGCCACTAGCTGGTCATTCTAATGTGTCTGGTCGACCTTATGGCCTGTCGTGTGTGTGTGTGTGTGTGTGTGTGTGTGTGTGTGTGTGTGTGTGTGTGTGTGCGTGTTCGTGTGTGCGTGCGTGTTCGTGCGTGCGCGTGCATGTTACATTTCTTTCTTTCTTTTTTCCTTCTGTTCCTGCCTTAAAGTGGGTGTGACGTACAAAGCAGAATGGCTGGAAAGGATTTCAATAGCTTAGCTGTCGCTTTATCAATTGCTGCGTATTCGTTGGGATTGCCCTTGTTGTTGGTTTCTTTTTTCAAGATGAGACCTCTCATCGTATACATTCGAAGCCCAGAAAATGCCCTACACATGTGATTGGCTGAGCTTTATTAAGAAAACGAAACTCTCACACGTACGCACACGGATGCGTGCCTGCCGTTCTCCCTGTCTAGAAGATCTGGACACGTGTCTTTAACATATAAAACGCGTTCTGTCTATGCGTCTATCCGTGTTCTTGCTCTTTTTCAACTCTACAGTTGTTTGATCTGCTCCAAGTGTAAAATTGAAGTTTGTTAGCATCCTAGGCAGGTCATCAGCTGACAACTTTGTTGTTGTTGTTGTTCCATCTTTAATGCGACAAGATCGAGTGTTAATCCATGACAGGATTTTAAACGGGTCTAAGGGAAGTAACAGTGATCAGACTCATGACAAGGGCAACCTCTCTCTGCTGACTTTCCAAATGTTAAGAGTGAGGGAGATTGGCGGAGGTGTGTGTGTGTGTGTGTGTGTGTGTGTGTGTGTGTGTGTGTGTGTGTGTGTGTGTGGGGGGGGGGGAAGGGGGGGGGCAGAAACAATCGTGACGAGGAAGGGGCACGAAGAGGGAGAGAACATGGTGAAAGAAAAGAGAGGGAGGTGAGGAGGAAGGCAAGGGAGGAGGGTTTGGGGGATGACAGATAATCGTGAAGAGGCGAGGGATGGGGGGCGGACGAAGAGGTAGATAGATAGGATTGTGAAATTGAAGAGAGTGAGAAAAGGGGGAAGATGAGACAGGCAGGGGATGGAGGGTGAGGACAGAGACAACTGCGGGGGTGGGGAGGTTGTGAGAGGGGTTGAAACAGCTGCTGTGGCATATAATGGCTGTACGTGTGGCCGTTTGCAACCTGTTATTTGCTTGTGCTTGTGTAATACTGTACGTGCTGACTCGAGATGTGTTTGTTGTATTCTGGTTAGTCGTTCAGCGTCTGTTCACACACACACACACACACACACACACACACACACACACACACACACACACCACACACACCACACACACGCACACACACACACACGCACACACACCACACACACGCGCGCGCGTGCAACACACACGCGCACGCACGCGCGCGCGCGCGCGCACGCACGCACGCACGCACGCACGCACACACACCACACACACACACACACACACACACACCCAAAGTACAACCGTGTGTTTTTAGAAGGAAATGGTATGTGTAAAACCGAAGATTTCAAGGTTGGAAACACCCCGAGTGCAAGTACGAGTACTCATTGGACTATTTGAGCGAGAAAGAAAAACAAACATTGACACATTCATTGACGTTTGAGTTTTGGTGGATTCATTTGAAGAGTGGGTTTGAAACTTGGCAGATTGTTTCCGTTATTCAGCTCATAGAAAAAGTGTCATTCTCGGTATATTCTGTCGACAAATACATAGACCTTTTTGTGCACTCTGTGTGCGTGCGTGCGTTTGTGCTTGCGTGCGTGCGTATGTGTGTGTGTGTGTGTAAAGAGAGGAGAGAGATGATGGGGGGGGGGGGGGGGGGAGTGGTGAAGAGGGATAAATACCACCAAAAAGAAAGTGCTCGCGGAAAATTCCTCCGTCGTCCGTCAGTATGGAAATGACTTGCCAAAAATCAGAGGGAGGAAAATGGCGGGAAGGTGGCATGGGTGTGAGTGTGATGAAAAACTGGGCGTTTGATTGCAAATATGAAACACTTTCCTTACAACTTATGAGAGGCGTCACATTCCAGTTCCGTCTTGCAAACATAGCATAACGCTGTTGCCGACTTTTCTCCTTTTGGGGAGACTCGTCAAAAGGTCTCGGACTGGTTGAGTAATGTACGCACTTACACAGGTTTTTTTTTTTTTTTAGGTCGCATCGTCTGTGTCATTCCAGTGACGTTATCCCCACGCCACTCATCGCGGTCACCCATAATTATATATATATATAGTCACACCCTGGTCTCTGCCGTCGCAATCCTGAAACTGGTAATCCTCAGAGAGAGTCAGTGTCAAACCTGAGGCAACCCGCGTGAGGAGACACTGCACTGCTGCCGAATTCACTTTGGTGGTGTTCAGTGGTGCCTGTGCCGATCCAACATTCGCAACATACCAACTTCTAAGTCTCCTTCTGACGACAAGAACTGCTTAATCGTGGAACCAGCTTGAGTGAGCTTCCCCCACCAAGGATGACGCGGAGAGGAAATCGAATGCCAGGTCACCGTAAGAGCAGGGCTTAAAAAGCCAGGGAATTGGATACTATTTCATGCTGACAGAGGAGGATGAAAATAATGAAGATGATGTATGAAGCTTCTTTCTGTTGTCTGCGACTGTACGACAGAGCTGAACCCTACGCTTACTTCATGATACAGTCCAACGTCCACCAGGCCCGAGAAATGCAGACACCTGCAGTGCTGATCATGAAATTTGAGCACCACTCGGAGACGCATCCATGAAGTGGATGGAACTTGGCTCTGTGATTCTGTGAGCCCGTAGCAAAATCATAATTATCAGGGAAGGAGCCGGTCATGGTCTGCCAAATCCCTCAAACAGGAATGGTTGTGAGGGGAATCGAACCCACGACTTCCCGGCCGGGAATCAGCTAACGACTGCGCCACGGCGACTGGTGCACAGAGTTAGTGTGCATATGTTATGCGCGCGCGCGCACTCACTCACTCAACACACACACACACACACACACACACACACACACACACACCACACACACACACACACACACACGCACACACACACACACTACACACGTGTGTGTGTGTGTGTGTGCGTGTGTGTGTGTGTGTGTGTGTGTGTGTGTGTGTGTGTGTGTGTGTGTGGTTGTGGCGGGCTGGGAAGATCGGAGAGTTGGGGTGGGGGTGGGGGTGGGGTGTGCGTGCGTTTGCGGAGCTGCGTGCACTGGCATGTGGTTATAAGTTATGCATCCTATGGCGAGCTTGTCTGTCTGTCTGTGGTTTGAGTGTGTGCAGATGTACATGGATGCAATTGCTTCTGTGCAATCTGATGTGCGTTTGCCAGTATGTGCGAATTGCATGTGCGCGCAGTCGTCTGTAGGCTGTGCGGCTTGATTTTGTGTGTGCGGGCTAGACAACTGCACTCTTTCCTGTCTGCTGTTTGGCATGCTTCAGTGGGTGTGTGCAAACTGTGTGCCTGCTCACAGCGTATATCGTCTAGCATGTTTTTGTTAGTGTGTGCGTTCTGTATGTCTCATTTAATGTTTGTTGTCAGGCGTGCTTTCGTTAGTGTTTGTGTCCGTGTTGTACATGTGCCCATCGTTTACGCTATCTGGCTGTTTCTTTCTTCTTTTTTTTTAACCGTGTGTGCTGTATGTCTGCACGTGGTGTATGCTATCTGGCGTGCTTTTGTGCGTGTGTGTGTACTGTATGTCTGCATATAGTGAATGTTGTGTCAGTGCTATGGAGAATCTGTGTGTACTGTATGTCTGCATATAGTGAATGTTGTGTCAGTGCTATGGAGAATCTGTGTGTACTGTATGTCTGCATATAGTGAATGTTGTGTCAGTGCTATGGGGAATCTGTGTGTACTGTATGTCTGCATATAGTGAATGTTGTGTCAGTGCTATGGGGAATCTGTGTGTACTGTATGTCTGCATATAGTGAATGTTGTGTCAGTGCTATGGAGAATCTGTGTGTACTGTATGTCTGCATATAGTGAATGTTGTGTCAGTGCTATGGGGATTCTGTGTGTACTGTATGTCTGCATATAGTGAATGTTGTGTCAGTGCTATGGGGATTCTGTGTGTACTGTATGTCTGCATATAGTGAATGTTGTGTCAGTGCTGTGGAGAATCTGTGTGTACTGTATGTCTGCATATAGTGAATGTTGTGTCAGTGCTATGGGGAATCTGTGTGTACTGTATGTCTGCATATAGTGAATGTTGTGTCAGTGCTATGGGGAATCTGTGTGTATTGTATGTCTGTCTGCACGTTCTGTATATTGTCAGCCTTGCTTTTGTGAGTGTTGCATACTGAATGCCTATATATCCTGTATACTTTTGGAGCATGTGTGTGGCCTTTCGTGAGTGGATGCGAACTGTATGTATGCAAGACTGTGTATTGTTTGGCGTGCCTCTGTGCGTGTGTAGGAACAGTTTGTCTGCCCGCTTGTCTGTATACTGCCTGGCTTACGTTTGTGAGTGTGACCAGGCTATTGTCAGCGCTTTTGTATGGATGCTTCCTGGTGTTGGAGTGCGAGGTCATGAAAACTGTTCGTGCACTTGCCGTGAATGCCATCTGACGTACGTGTGAGGGGATGTGCTCTCTCTCTCTATCTCTCTCTCTCTCTCTCTCTCTCTCTCTCGCTCTCTCTCTCTCTCGCTCTCTCTCTCTCTGCTCTCTCTCTCTCTCTCTCTCTCCTCTCTCTCTCTCTCGTATGCATGACAAGGACAGATTGTAAGACTAGGCTTTGGCCTAAAATCTCCATCCTTGTGTATTAAAGATCAATCAATCAATCAATCTCTCTCTCTCTCTCTCTCTCTCTCTCTCTCTCTCTCTCTCTCTCTCTCTCTCTCTCTCTCTCTCTCTCTCTCTTGCCTGAATGATATTAACGACCGTTTGTGAGTATGTGTGCAAACCACACACATCTGCACAATCACCTGTCTGCCACCTGCTGTGCATTTGTATGCGCGCGCTCGAGCTACGCCAAAGGGACGAAGCACTAGAGTTGTGCAACGAGTCGCTCACCAACCCACCCATTCATCTTTTTCTTCCCTAAAATCACTCCCCTCCATCCCTATTCATGGGCAGATTGATTCTGCAAATCGACTGAACGATGTTTGTTGACTGTTTGAAAGGGATGGGTTGGGTGGGGAACTGAACGAGGTCATGTCACAGCTACATGGAATCGCGAATGAAGATGATAACAACATTGTGAAGTGGCAGAGAAGATTATTAGGTCTGTGTTTTAAAAGCTAAGCATCAGGAAAGCATCAGGTCGAGACTGTACAAGCGGGGAGATTGCTGAAGACGTGTGCTTCTGAACTCTGTGATGGGGTTTGCCAGGTCTTCAACTAGTGTTTCGACATACTCAGTTTCCAGCGTCAGAGAAAACTCCACTGCCCCGTAACTTTGATATCAGTTTGCCATGAAATGCTTTGAAAAAACTTGTTCTCCGTCACCGCTTAACTTTTATGAATCAGAACTTCGACTCTACAGTTTGCTTACTAACCCCACCGGCGCATTGATCACGCCGCTTTATTCTTTTTTCGTTGATTTCTCTTCTGCTTTCAACCCAACACCTTCTAGCTAAGAAACGGCTTGATTTAGATGTTGATCCGAAGTATACTCTGTTGATTGTCAATTTTCCTCTTAAACAGAACACAGTCTGTCCATTTCCAGTTTTCCGTCTCCTCTCAGTGTTCTGCTTCCACTGGTGCACCTCAGGGTACACTGCTGTCTCCTGTTCTAGTTGTCTTTGTATGTAAATGACAGCAGAGACACGGACAAACCTCCCATGACCAGATGATTCTGCCATTGAGGATTGTGCAGGCGTTTGTGTGTATGTAAGGAGATGTGTACCTGAGATATTAAGTCTTTTGCGATGATCTAATTTGTCATATCTTACAGATATATTCATTACCGGTTTTCTACACGTATGATGTTCTTCAATTCGTGTTTGCGGAGCAATAACTGCGCCCAGCGTAATTTCTCTTTCGGAGGTAATAACGTTTTTTGTTTGTTTGTTTTTCCTTCTCATTTATCTTATTCACTCCTACCCACGCACCCTCCACCACCATCCCCATCCCCACCCCCACGTGACCTCTATTCCCTCGATTCAGACAGCGTCTATCAGCCATGACAATGACGAGACAGACCAAGCGGCGAGACAGGTCCCAGTATCACAGTGGGAGGCGGTCAGGCGTTCATGGCGGGGAAAAACCAATGGTACCTACTACATAATCATGCGTTCTTCTTCCTTGTGACAGGCAGCCCCGGCCAGCAGAGGGGAAAAACCCGCTCGCCTTGTACACAGTCATCGGTTTACTTTACTTCGCCATTGTCGTCGGGTCGGTGTGTTTGTTGGAGGAAGAAGCCACAGCTGTTCGCACGCACTACATACGCTGGCGTGTGGGTTTTTATACAACACACACACACACACACACACACACACACACACACACACACACACACACACACACTGGCATGAACGTGTGCATAGTCATGCATACGCGTGCACACACACACCATGCATACGAGGGTGGCCGCGCGTACGCAAGCATGTATGCACGCAAGCGCGCGGACACATATACAGAGAGAGAGAGAGAGAGGTGCGCGCACTTTGTTTCTCTTATCCCCGCCCTCCATTCTCTGTCTCTGCCTCTTTCTCTCTCCCTCCCTCCCTCCCTCCCTCTCTCTCTCTCTCTCTCTCTCTCTCTCTCTCTCTCTCTAAGCAAACGTTCTCTCTGTCTGCCTGTCTGTCTGTCTGCTCTCTCTCTCTCTCTCTCTCTCTCTCTCTCTCTCTCTCTCTCTAAGCAAACGTTCTCTCTGTCTGCCTGTCTGTCTGTCTGCTCTCTCTCTCTCTCTCTCTCTCTCTCTCTTCTCTCTCTCTCTCTGCCTCTCTCTCTCTGTCTGTTCTCTCTGTCTGCCTGTCTTCTGTCTTCTCTCTCTCTCTCTCTCTCCTCTCTCTCTCTCTTACCACACACACACACACACACACACACACACACACACACACAGCACACACACACACACACACACACACACACACACACACACACACACACACACACACATTGGAAGGCTCTGTCATTCTCCACAAGTTCGAAATACGCATGAACAAACTGCCAGTGGGGTGGGGATGCAGAGGAAAGGGAAAGGGGAAGTGAGTAGAGAAAGTTATGAATTTGACGCAACATTGATTTCCACGCCTGACTGGAGAAGGAATTCGATTCAACCTATAGCCTGGAGCGTACGTTGCAGATTCCTGATAGAATGACGTCGATCCCTCATCCAGTGAGGGTAGCTTGAGGCCCCGCATAGTGAGTAGTGCGGTCCTTGGTTGGGGCCTATCAAACCATCTTTTCCTCCCACCAAGATCTGACACATCTCGCTCCCCCTGTGATGAGTAACTGGTCTGGAGGCTGTGTGTGTGTGTGTGTGTGTGTGTGTGTGTGTGTGTGTGTGTGTGTGGAGAGAGAGAGAGAGAGAGAGTGAGTCTGTGTCTGTGTGTGTATACGTACGTGCGTTTTGGTGTGTGTGTGTGTGTGTGTGTGGTGAAGGGGAGATGGAGAGATGTGTGGAAGAGAGAGAGAGAGAGAGAGAGAGAGAGAGAGAGAGAGAGACTGAGATTGTATCAAAATTCCGTAAAAGTTAAAGCTAGAATGATTAGAATTTGGACGTCATTGGTTTCATTTCCTACTCAGGAGGTACTCGCGTAGAGTTTACGACTTACTCATGAGTTGAATAGAATGAATGTTTACTGAGCCGTCGGTTTGAATGGTAAGACATATTTTGGTTGGGTCAGGCCACAAACGTGTCTGCACAGAAATTTCATTTGCTCTGCACGATACATTATATTACTTCATTACATGAAGATTTAGACTCAACTGATGATCAAAAAATGTCAGATTTATGGCAGTCAGAACTGATTTCATACTGGAAAAGCATTTTCATAACAAACCAGATCTCTTATGTAAAACAATATCTCTATATGTAAAACAATGTATTAAAACTGCAATTTGTTGTATGTTTAGTGTTACACCACTATGTTGGGTTTTTTTTTGTTTGTTTGTTTGTTTTGTTTTTACCTCTTCCATGCTTCTTAGAAGGTTTCAGGATAAGTTAATCATCGAATCGATCTTGAGTCAATGTGTGTGTGTGTGTGTGTGTGTGTGTGTGTGTGTGTGTGTGTGTGTGTGTGTGTGTGTTTGTGCATGTGCGTGCGTGAGTGTGTGTAAAAGTGATAATGATGATTGTTGCTCTTGTTACCAATATCATGATTATTGCCGTTACAATTATTCTAGCTGTTGCTGTGGGTATCGTTGCTTCTGGATGGTTGTACTCCGAGGCCCCCGCCTTCTTTTTGCCTCTCCCTCTCCCGCTGCTCTCTAAACACACACACACACACACACACACACACACACACACACACACACACACACACACACACCACACCATCCAGCTCCCAGCCTGTGGTATAAGAAAATGTAGAATGTGTGTGCTATGTTACGCGCGTGTGGGCTGGTGTGTGTGTGTGTGTGTGTGTGTGTGTGTGTGTGTGTGTGTGTGTTGCGTGCGTGCGTGCGTGCCTGTGTGTGGGTGTGTGGGTGTGTGATTTGACTCAAATTCACAGGTATGAGCCACGTGATATTCTGTAGAATGTGACGCGAAACAGTGCCAGAAAAGAACTCTGAGTGTTTATTTGTTTCTATGTATACTGTGGAAAGAATACTACCACTGACCACATTACTTTTATCCCAGGATCCAAGAAGAAGGGGGGGGGGGGGGTGGGGGGGTATGAAAAACGTTGAGGCAGCCCAGACATGGGTCAGGGTTATTTCATCCTCCACCATCAAAAGGATCATCGATCCACGCTGTGTGCCATGGTCAATACTGTCACCCGTTTCCCGCATCACCCTCCCCAACCACTTCCCAGCCCCTCTGGGGGATGAGGATGGGGGGAAGGGGGGGGGGAGGGGGTATTCTTTCAGTTATAACTAGCATTTCCCTAGAGAGGGGACGGAGGGGATGGGGGAGTCTGTGAAGTGTCTCCCGCTCTGTCGCTGTCTCTTTCCTTTCTTTCCTTGGTCCTGGCCTATTCGTGTGTGTGTGTCATTCTTCTTGTTTTTCTCTGTAAAACCCATCTTCCAAATCCACATGATTGTCTACACACCGCTTTCTGTTTGGGCAGCTGCTTGTACGCGATCGATTTGAAGCACTCTAGGGGGCACAAGCTGTCCGTTATGTAGTGTTGTTAGCAAGTGGAGCATTTTTTTTATGTTTATGTTCATTTCCTGCTTTTTAAATTTTTTGTTTACTGCTATGCCGAAAGGCTGACGCTTTCAAAACTGGTGCTTCTAAGATTCGTATTTTGTCGTAGTTAAGCGGCATTGTTGATAACAAATGTTCACGCCTGCATTCATGCAACACACACACACACACACACACACACACACACACACACACACACACCACACCACACCACACCACAACACAACACAACACACACTCCACACACACACACACACACACACACACACACACACACCACACCACACCACACCACAACACACACACACACACACAACACACACACAACACAACACAACACAACACAACACAACACAACACAACACAACACACACACACACACACACACACACACACACACACACTCACTCACTCACTCACTCACACACACACAGAGACACATGCGCGTGCGCGTTCTTCATATCTTATTTATTCGTCACTCGTCATGAATTCATTGGAAGCGAACAAGCGAAGTTGTCATTGACCTTTGCGTGTGTCTCCGGAGCGTGACGAGCTCAGCTTGCGTGCGTGATGGCTTTGCCTGTGACTACTAAATGAACCAGCACGACTTCAGCGCTTCGGGCCCCAAAAGGATCTTAAGCTGTCACAACTTCCATGCTTGACACTTTGCCGGTCACGACCAAAGTAGGCCGACAAATTTCGGCCTGTGACCATCTGAAGAGAGCTGAAGACTCGTAAACATAATCATGTCACCATTTTGCCCCGTCTCTCCTCTTGATAGGCCGCGTCGGTCGGTCTGTTTGGGGAGGGGAAAGCATCTGAAGTTGACCCCCCCTGTGTGTGTGTGTGTGTGTGTGTGTGTGTGTGTGTGTGTGTGTGTGTGAGAGAGAGAGAGAGAGAGAGAGAAGAGAACTGGTGTGTGGTGTGTGTGTGTGTGTGGTGTGTGTGTGTGTGTGTGAAGGAGAACTGGTGTGTGTGTGTGTGTGTGTGTGTGTGTGTGTGTGTGTGTGTGTGTGTGTGTGTGTTTCGTATTGCTATTCTGATGGTCAGCTCTGCCCGTTTTGGTTTCAAGTGTTCGTTTAGCATAGCCAGCCACCAAGGTCCCTTTCAGGGTCGTCATCACACAGAGAAAACACACAGAGAAAACAAAGTCATGGATTAAAACAAAAAGAAATAAACACAACAAAGCTATGTGCAGAATAGATACAGTGGTTTATAATTTGATAACTAAGCTATTGATATCTTTAAAGCGCCGGGTCTGTTGATATCCTTAAAGAACGCAGATCATTGACAGTCTTAAAGCACGTAAACTTTTGATATCCCTAAAGCACGTTGACTTTTGATATCCTCGGAGCACGTATACTGTTGATATCCTTTAAGCATAATAACTGTTGAATTCCTCAGAACATGTAAACTAATTACATCCTTAGAACATGTAAACTAATTACATCCTTAGAACATGTAAACTGCTGGCCTCCGTGAAGCACGTCAGACGTCGACATCTTTAAAGTATGTCAACTGTTAACATCCTTAAAGCACATGAACAGTTGACATCCTTGAAGCAAGTGACATTCCTGAAGCACGTCAGCTGTTGACATCCTACAAGCAAATGAACTGTTGACATCCGTAAAGTACGTCGATTGTTGACATCCTCAAAGCACGTCGATTGTTGACATCCTTAAAGCACGTCGATTGTTGACATCTTTAAAGCACGTCAGTTGTTGACATCCTTAAAGCACGCCGATTGTTGACATCCTTAAACAACGTCGATTGTTGGCATCCTTAAAGCACGTCGATTGTTGACATCCCCTTAAAGTACGTCAACTGTTATTATCTTAAAGCACGTCAACAGTTTATATCTTAAAGCACGTCAACAGTTCACATCTTAAAGCACGTCAACAGTTCACATCTTAAAGCACGTCAACAGTTTACATCTTAAAGCACTTCAGCAGTTTATATCTTAAAGCACGTCAACTGTTGACATTCTTAAAGCAAATGAACTGTTGAAAAACACGTATGATGACGTCATCCTTAAAGCAGATAAAAGCTAGGCCGTGCTGACAGCGCCAGCTGTTCTGCTGGATTTTCACCCCTAAGTTTAAGAAAAGAAAAAATAATAAAGACTGGTTAAACGGAAACCACCCCACCCCTACCCCAACCCCTACCCTCTGCCTTCCCATTCAAAGGAAACTGTACACAACAAAGCTGTATAGCGAAAAAGACTCGCAGAATGGACAGCCCATAACCTCTCTCGACTGCGTGTACAGATTCACTTTCCTAGTCCCGAGATTACACCACACAAGCTGGCGTGTTGTGAATTGTTCCAGGAAGGGAGTGCAAAGACACGACTTTCCACAACAGAGACAGGTGAACGGACCACAAATGAGCAAAGAAAAGAACAGTTGATGACTGAAAGAAAGGGGGGGAAAAAAAAAAGAAATCGAAGTGCAAGTGAGTGACAGAAGAAAGAAAAATCCAATCGGCAGAAAATTAGCAGAGGCGGGGATCAAACTGAAACTGAAAGAACCCCGGCATTCCGACATGGGCAGTTAGCTAGGGCAACTACAGGTCAAATACCATGGAGGTTATTATCATCGTTAATCTTCCCCACGTCAATAGGTCCGTTGGGTAGTTGTCGCCCCTGACACGTCCACAAAAGGTTTATACAGTGCTAGTCGGTGTCGACTAGGTTGCCAGTGCATTTACCACAGATGTCTGAACTCGTAAATAGGTCACATAGTTCCTAAATATCATTGGAGTGACAAAAGGAGAACCGATGCTATCAGAGAATGAATCAAATATATGAGAGAGAAGAGAGAGAGAGCAAGAGAGAGAGAGACAGAGAGAGAGAGAGAGAAAATGAGAGTCCACAGGCAGATTCGTACGGAAATGTTCTCTCTCTCTCTCTCTCTCTCTCTCTCTCTCTCTCTCTCTCTCTCTCTCTCTCTCTCCCATAAGTATATTTGAATTTGTAACAGACAGAGAGAGAGAGTCCACAGGCAGATTCGTACGGAAATACTCTCTCTGTCTGTCTGTCTCTGTCTGTCAGTCTGTCTCTCTCTCTCTCTCTCTCTCTCTCTCTCTCTCTCTCTCTGTCTCTCTGTCTCTCTCTCTCTCTCTCTCTCTCTCTCTCTGTTACTCAGACCAAAGAGATAACAAAAGTGGAAGACACATTAACAAAGGCCTAGTTCATTATTGAAATAACGCCTTTCATCCGGACCGCACGTGCGGCAGACCGACAACAGCTGTGCCGCTCTGTACACAACGTACAACGGAGTTCCTCTTTCAAAGCACTGACAGGCAAATCATAGCAGCGTCCATGTACCACCCCCCCCCTCCCCCCAGCTGTATTCTCTTGTTTCTTTCTTTTCTTTTCTTTTTTTTTTCCAGGACTGTCTTTTTTTTTTAAACCTGCGTGTAGTTTGTTTTCTTCATTTCTCCAGTTGCGAGAATTGATTTACATATTTCGATAAATCGCATAGCCCAATAAATGTGAATGCCAGTAAAAGAGAGAGACGGCAAACAAAAGTCAGTCTCTCGTGCAAGGATCAAGGTTATTTATCAGCCAATGATTTAACAAAGGAAAGTATTTTGGTTTGGCACTGTTCCAAAGCACAGGTAGCATGCACAATGTAAGCAACACCCTACATGACATGGGCTAAAAAGAGGGTTAATTTCTGTTTAAAATCCACTGCAACTTCGGGATACACAGGATGGATATTGTCCGTAAGGGTTAGAGGTTAGAAAGGATATCTTTTACAATAGTGTACCGCCTTTTTGTTTGTTGTGTGTGTGGTGTTTTTTGTTGTTGTTGTTGTTGTTGTTGTTTGTTTGTTTGTTTTTTGTAAGTTCGTACTCCATCTAAAGTAATGTTCTCTGATTAAGGGGACAGTCGCATTTTCCTTGCTCGTTTGTGTGCGAGCTCATCGGTGGCGATGTGAACAGAAACCGGGGTGGAAGAGACAGCACCGGCTGTAGACGGTGTGGATGGTGCACAGGCTCTTGTTACCTTCAGCACTGTTTCTTGTGTGTCCTGTCGTTGTAACTGGTCTTCCTGGGATCAACGTTAGGCTGCTGCACTGGGGGAGGGGGGGAGGGTGCATTTAGACGGTATCCCTTCCCACTTCCGCCCCCCCCCCCCCCACCCCCATTTCACCTCCACTCCTTCCCGTCTATCCCCTCCCTGATCTCCATTTCCGAACCCATTTTTCCCATATCTGTTATTGAACAACGTTTCAATGTTGACGTAGGGTAAAAAATCCAACGGGTTTTTACCAGTCTGAGGACTAATTATTTTTGGCGCCAAGACAAGGACGTAATTGCTAAAGATTATCAGGATTTCCTTTTGAGTACCTCTAGTCCGTGAGTGCAACAAGTATTTCCTTTGAATCGACGATGGGGGGATTTTAAACGAAAGGAATGTGGAGAAGAAGCTACGCCGTTTTAAACTTCGACAGGTAAAGTGACTGGAGGAATATTCCAAACTTCCTAGCACCTGATTGTTAGGAAGAGCCGTTGGTATTCACGTGTTTGTACTCGGTGGGAGGGGGGGGGGGGCGGGATATATCTCCTCTGACACTCAAACCAGCGCCACGTCATGTCTGGAAGACGGGGAGGGGGGAGGGATAGGGGAGACGGGGGAGGGGAGGGGAGGGGGGGGGGGGGCGACTAAATCGTCTCGTGGGAGGTCGGAATCACGAGTCTGGCGTTTTCACGCCTCCGAGGGGTAGGGTGGGATTTTCCACGTGGCCGCCGCTTCATGACGGGGAAGATGGGAACACGGTGGCTATGTCATGCTGTTTTTGATCGCCCAGCCGACCAAGCTGGCCATGTTTAGGCTGCGTGTCCAATTAACAAGGGGGCAAAAAACGGGACTGTTTACAAGAGAACCATGACAAGGTTAAAATACGAACGACGAATCCACTTTCAACCGTCAGTGTTCCAACTACAGGAAAAGCTGAAAACAGTCTTGATCGTTCTTGATACAAGTGTGACGCCATGGCGACATGTGCACAACGGAAATGTACGAGAAATTGTGTGTAGAGCTCCATAAACACATCTAAGGTTATGTATAGTGAACGGAGCTCTCTACCTCCGTCACACCCATCACTCCATTGTGAACCCCCCCCCCATTCCCCCACCCCACCAGTGACAGGTAATTGGAATTGTTTTCAGGTTGGAACGGACTGGAAAACAAGTTCATTGTGTTCCAGTCCGCATGCGAGAGGTCTTTGACGTCACTGTGGACTGTCGGTTTCAGGTCTGTGTAGGGGACAGATAACCTGGACAATTTCTTTGAGGCGTTCTTGGCGAGATGATCAACCTCCTTACTGCTCCGAACGCCAGCATGACTTGAAACGCATGCGCATTAGAAGCATGCCAGTGAAACAGACGTACATGTTAACAATTATGTCTAAATAAAACAAGAAGGTGGGAAACAAAGACGATGTTTCAAGAACCTGGTATCCTACTCCGGTTATTTCCTTTCATATTTTCAAGAACCGTATCTCTCATTCGACCTATTTCTTTGAAAGTCCACGTAATTGTCCGTAGACAGGAGATCAGAAAGGAAACTTTTACTTTGTTAATAATGTGCCAATGCCCCGCTCTCCCAACACACAAACCTCCTCTACCCCCCCCCCCCCCCCTGTCTCTCTCTCTCTCCTCCCCCCCCTCCCCGCACCTTCTCCTCCTGCCCCATAAAATGTCAGGTTCAGTAATCCGTCCTCATGCTCCATTCATACTTTCAGCCAACCGTCCACGCCGACAACTCCTGTGGCTGACACCTCCGCCCGTTCCCCGTGTTGTCCCAGTGTTTGTCATTGTGGCGGAGTTGACTTAAACTGAACGCAACACCTTTTCCCCCTCCCTTCGGCCCGTGTGTGTGTGTGTGTGATGTGTTCACCGTACCCGCCAAAAACTGGGCTGATGGATAGACGGACGTGCGGCTCTGGAGGGACTGAAGGCCTAGATGGGTGTGGGTGTGTGTGACTTGACCGTTCTGTGGACAGAGTCCAGCCGTGGAACCATGAGTCGCTGGAAGAGAGTGAGGTGAGGTGGGGTGTGGGGAAGGATTGTTATTATTTTTTTTTTTTTGAGTGAGAGGGGGGAGGAGAGAGGAAAGAGAGGGTCGTTCTTCCTTCTGGCGTCTAAAGAAAGGGAAAGTGTGTGTGTGTGTGTGTGTGTGTGTGTGTGTGTGTGTGTGTGTGTGTGTGCGCGTGCGTGTGTGTGTGTGGTGTGTGTGTGTGTGTGTGTGTGTGTGTACAACCATGAGTTAATCTGACAATAAATTGGTTTCAGTCAGTCAGTTAGTGTGTGTGTGTGTGTGTGTGTGTGTGTGTGTGTGTGTGTGT
>CM065735.1:28169047-28186547 GCA_033310375.1 Conus canariensis | reverse complement strand
TGTTGTAGATAGAAAGTGGGGAATGAGGTGGTAGTGTTGTAGATAGAAAAAAGAAGTGGGGATGAGGTGGTGTGTAGTAGAAGATAGAAAGGTGGGGAATGAGGTGGTAGTGTTTAGATAGAAGGTGGGGAAATGAGGTGGAGTGTTGGATAAAAAGAGGTGGGGATGAGTGGAGTGTTGTAGATAGAAAAATAGAAAGTGGGAATGAGGGGTAGTGTTGTAGATAGAAAAGAAGTGGGGATGAGGTGGTAGTGTTGTAGATAGAAAAGATAGAAAGGTGGGGAATGAGGTGGTAGTGTTGTAGATAGAAAAGTAGAAAGGTGGGGAATGGAGGTTGTAGTGTTGAATAGAAAGGTGGGGAATGAGTGGTAGTGTGTAGATAGAAAGGTGGGGATGAGGTGGTAGTGTTGTAGATAGAAAAGATAGAAGTGGGAATGAGGTGGTAGTGTTGTAGATAGAAAAGATAGAAAGGTGGGGATGAGGGGAGTGTTGTAGGATGAAGGGGGATGAGGTGGGGAATGAAGTGTGAGGTGGTAGTGTTGTAGATGAAAAGAGATAAGGTGGGGAATGAGGTGGTAGTGTTGTAGATAGAAAGATAGTAAGGGGTGGGGATTTTATGAGGGATGTGTGGAGTTAGAAAAGATAGAAGGTGGGGAATGGGGGGTATGTGTTGTAGATAGAAAATAGAAAGGTGGGGAATGAGTGGTAGTGTGTAGATAGAAAGGGGGGATGAGGGGTGTTTGTAGATAGAAAAGATAGAAGGTGGGGAATGAGGGGTAGTGTTGTAGATAGAAAGGTGGGATATGGGGTAGTGTGTAGATAGAAAAGATGAAAGGTGGGGGATGGTGTAGTGGTAGTGTTGTAGATAGAAAGATAGAAAGGTGGGGAATGAGGTGGTGTAGTGTTGGATAGATTTAAAGGTGGGAATGAGGGGTAGTGTTGTAGATAGAAAGGTGGGGAATGATGGTGGTGAGTATTGGTGTAGATGTAGTAGAATGGTGGGGAATGAGGTGGTAGTGTTGTAGATAGAAAAGATAGAAGTGGGGATGAGGGGTAGTGTTGTAGTGAAATAGAGGTGGGGAGGGTGGAGTGTTGTAGATAGAAGATAGAGGTGGGGAATGAGGGGTAGTGTTGTGATAGAAAGGTGGGGATGGGGGTAGTGTTGAGATAGAAAGGTGGGGATGAGTGGATGTGTAGATAGAAGGTGTGGATGGTGGTAGTGTTGTAGATAGATAGTGGGGGGATGAGGGGTGGTTAGTGTGTTTGATTGAGTGGGGGAATGAGGTGGGTTGTGGTAAAATTAAAGGTGGGATAGGGGTTTGTGTGTGGTGATTTAAAGGGGGGTAGTGGTAGTGTTTGTAGATAAAGTGGGGTTGGTGGTTGTTTTGTTGGATTGTAAATTGAAAGGTGGGGTTGGTTGTGTTTGTGAATAAGTAGGTGGGGAATGGGGGTAGTTGTAGATGGAAAGGTGGATGGGTGAGTGGTGTTGTGTTGAAAGTAGATGGTGGGGATTAGAGGTGGGTTGAGTGTGTGTAGGGGGAGATTTTGTTATGGGGGTTGTGGGGTGGGTGGGTTTGTTAGGGGTGGGGGTGGGTGTGTGTGTTAGGGGGTTGGAGGGTGGTGGGTGTTGATTGAAAAGATGAGGGGGGGTTGAGGTGGTAGTGTGTAGATGAAGTGGGGGGTGTGGTGTTTGTAGTAAGGTGAAAGTGGGGATGAGGGTGGTGGTTGTGTGGATTGAATGTTGAAGTGGGAATTGGTGGTTGTGTGTGATGATAGGTGGGGATTGGGGGAGTGTTGTGTGAATGAGGTGGGGATGAGGGGGATGGGTGATAAATGTGGGGAATGGGGGGTGTGGTAGTGAAAGGTGGGGATGAGGGGTAGTGTTGTGTGGAGGGGAATGGGTGGGTATGTTGTAGATAGAAGTGGGAGAGGTGTGGTTGTAGATAGAAAGATAGAAAGGGGGAATGAGGGTAGTGTTTAGATAGAAAGTGGGAATGAGGGGGTAGTTGTAGATAGAAGGTGGGATGAGGGGTAGTGTTTAGATAGAAAGGTGGGGAATGAGGGGTTGTTGTAGATAAAAAGGGGGTGGGGAGAGGTGGTGTGTTGAGATAGAAGGTGGGATGAGGTGGTAGTTTGTAGATAGAAAAGATAGAAAGGTGGGAATGAGGGGTAGTGTTGTAGATAGAAAAGAGAAGGGGGAATGGGGGGTAGGTTGTAGATAGAAGGTGGGAATGAGGGTAGTTTGTAATAGAAAGGGGGATGAGTGTATTGTTTAGATAGAAGGTGGGAATGAGGGGTAGTGTTGTAGATAGAAGGTGGGATGAGGGGGTGTTTGTAGATAGAAGGTGGGAATGAGGTGGTAGTGTTGTAGATAGAACGGTGGGGAATGAGGGTAGTGTTGTAGATAGAAAAAAGGTGGGGAATGAGGTGGTAGTGTTGTGGGTAGAAGTGGGAATGAGGGTGGTGTGTTGTAGATAGAAGGTGGGGAATGAGGTGGTTGTTGTGATAGAATAGATAGAAGGTGGGGAATGAGGTGGTAGTGTTGTAGATAGAAAGGGAAGTGAGGGGTAGTGTGTAGATGGGGGGATATAGGTAGGTTGTAGATAGAAGGTGGGGAATGAGGGGGTAGTGGTTTAGATAGAATGTGGGAATGAGGGAGTGTGTAGTGACGGTGGAATGAGGGTAGTGTTGTAGAAAACGGTGGGAATGAGGTGGTAGTGTTGTAGATAGAAAGATAGAAGGTGGGGAATGAGGTGGTAGTGTTGTAGATAGAAAGATAGAACGGTGGGGAATGAGGTGGAGTGTGTAGATGAATAGATAGATGTGGGGAATGAGGTGGGTAGTGTTGTAGATAGAAAGGGGGGAATGAGGGGTAGTGTGTTGTAGAAATAGAAAGGTGGGGAATGAGGTGGTAGTGTTTGTAGATAGAAAGGGATGAGGTGGAGAATGAGTGGTAGGGGTAGTGTTGTAGATAGAAGGTGGGGATGAGGTGGTAGTGTTGTAGATAGAAAGGTGGGAGAAAGGTGGGGAATGAGGTGGGTGTAGTGTTGTAGATAGAAAAGATAGAAAGGTGGGGAATGAGGTGGTAGTGTTGTAGATAGAAAGGTGGGGAATGAGGTGGTAGTGTTGTAGATAGAAAGGTGGGGAATGAGGTGGTAGTGTTGTAGATAGAAAGGTGGGGAATGAGGTGGCAGTGTTGTAGATAGAAAAGATAGAAAGGTGGGGGATGAGGTGGCAGTGTTGTAGATAGAAAAGATAGAAAGGTGGGGAATGAGGTGGTAGTGTTGTAGATAGAAAGGTGGGGAATGAGGTGGTAGTGTTGTAGATAGAAAGGTGGGGAATGAGGTGGCAGTGTTGTAGATAGAAAGGTGGGGAATGAGGTGGTAGTGTTGTAGATAGAAAGGTGGGGAATGAGGTGGTAGTGTTGTAGATAGAAAGGTGGGGAATGAGGTGGCAGTGTTGTAGATAGAAAGGTGGGGAATGAGGTGGCAGTGTTGTAGATAGAAAGGTGGGGAATGAGGTGGCAGTGTTGTAGATAGAAAGGTGGGGAATGAGGTGGCAGTGTTGTAGATAGAAAGGTGGGGAATGAGGTGGTAGTGTTGTAGATAGAAAGATGGGGAATGAGGTGGCAGTGTTGTAGATAGAAAGGTGGGGAATGAGGTGTTAGTGTTGTAGATAGAAAGGTGGGGAATGAGGTGGTAGTGTTGTAGATAGAAAGGTGGGGAATGAGGTGGTAGTGTTGTAGATAGAAAGGTGGGGAATGAGGTGGTAGTGTTGTAGATAGAAAAGATAGAAAGGTGGGGAATGAGGTGGCAGTGTTGTAGATAGAAAGGTGGGGAATGAGGTGGTAGTGTGTAGTAGAAAGATAGAAAGGTGGGGAATGAGGGGGTAGTGTTGTAGTAGAAGATAGAAGTGGGAATGGGTGGTAGTGTTGTAGTAGAAGATAGAAAGGTGGGGAATGGGTGGTATGTGTGTAGAAAGGTGGGGAATGAGGTGTTGTGTTGTGATAGAAGGTGGGAATGATAGTTTGTAGATGAAGGTGGGGAATGAGGTGGTAGTGTTGTAGATAGAAAGGTGGGGAATGATGGGGCAGTGTTGTAGATAGAAAGGTGGGGAATGAAGTGGCAGTGTTGTAGATAGAAAAGTAGAAGTGGGAATGAGGTGGTAGTGTTGTAGATAGAAAGGTGGGAATGAGGTGGTAGTGTTGTAGTGAAGGTGGGGGATGAGGTGGCAGTGTGTAGATAGAAAGGTGGGGAATGAGGTGGTAGTGTTGTAGATAGAAAGGTGGGGAAAGAGGGGGCAGTGTTTAGATAGAAGGTTGGAAAGAGGTGGTAGTGTTGTAGATAGAAAGGTGGGGAAAGGTGGCATGTTGTAGATAGAAAGGTGGGGAATGAGGTGGTAGTGTTGTAGATAGAAGGTGGGGAATGAGGTGGCAGTGTTGTAGATAGAAAGGTGGGAGAGGTGGTAGTGTTGTAGATAAAAGGTGGGGAATTAGGTGGATGCAATGAGTGGTCATGAGGTTGGTGAAGCCGTGGTGTGTGTGTGTGTGGTGTGTGTGCGTGTGTGTGTGTTGTGATTTGTTGTGTGTGGTGGTGTGTGTCGTGTGTGTGTGTTGTTGTTTTGGTGTGTGTCTGTGTTGTTTTGTAAAAAGTGGTGGGGGTGGGGGGGGGGGACAAGTGAAGTCTAATATTCCTTATCATAAGCAATGACTTTGCAAAGATTATCTAAAAGAAAAAAAGGGTGGGGTGGGGGGGTGAGAATGGGAATGCACAGGGGCTTAAAAAAGTTGGAGTGAAAAAACTGAGAACATCGTAGCTAAAACGAGAACGATTATAACGATGGCCGGGAGCTCGTCCAGAGTCGATTCATCAATGGACCAGCTCTCTCTCTTCTCTCTCATCCTCTCTCTCTCTTCTCTCTCTCTCTCTGTTAAACACACACACACACACACACACTTATATATATATATATATATATATATTATGGATAGGGGGTGAAGGGCATGTGTTTTACTGGTGGGATGTACATAGTGGGATTTTTCAGCCAACATCACGTCGAAACTGCTGTGCAGATCGGCCTGCAATTACTACATGTGATCTTTGCGACCCGGCTTACGTTTGTCACGAAACTTTCCGAGTTTCCGAAATCATCCAGATTGGAGTAATAACATCCTAATCGATCAGTTAAAAATAGGCGCCTACGTCACACGATACAATTACCAAGCTGTGCCGACCAGTTCACTGGCAGTTAGGTTGCATGCTTTATTCATCGGTAACAGAGGCAAAGATGAAGACTTGCCAGTTTGGGGGGGGGGGGGGGGGGTCTCTGTATTACGATCTCAGTTGGTTTTCAGTAACATGTAATTATGCTCGGAGTCTTGGGATGACGGAGATCGAAGCGGAAAATGTGCGTGTGTGTGGGGAGGGTAGACTGATTCAGGAGGGCCATTATTTTGTTTTCAGTTGGGTTTTTTAATTCCACACTATCATGCAATTTTTTTACTTATATATATATATATATATATATTTTTTTTTTTTTTTTTTTTTTTTTGGGGGGGGGGGGGGTCCCCTTCTCTAGTCGTGTCCGTCTATCTCCGTGTTGGAATAGCTTGGTTGGCTACAGTGAATGTATCTGTTCCAGCTACTTTTCCTTTCCGCAGGGAGAGGTTTCGTACTTTCTTTGATTTGACACTCATCCTCGATAAAGCAACTCTAACTTTTCTGACCTCTTCAGTGTTGTGTGTGTTTCATGCTCCTTGGTGGAAAGGACTGTTGAGTCATCCAAGGAGCTGCCTGTTTATTCATATTAAAGCCCGTTCGGGTGTGCGATTCGAAGAATCTTGTAAACGTCTCCCCCACTGGCTTTAACTCAGGTGCTCCATTTTCCTGACGAAGGCTCGTGTCAAGTTTCGTGGTCAGCAAACGTCCGTCCATTTTCCTGATCAGGGCTCGTGTCAAGTTTCGTGGTCAGCAAACGTTCGTCCATTTTCCTGATCAAGGCTCGTGTCAAGTTTCGTGGTCAGCAAACGTCCGTCCATTTTCCTGATCAGGGCTTGTGTCAAGTTTCGTGGTCAGCAAACGTCCGTCCATTTTCCTGATCAGGGCTTGTGTCAGGTTTTGTGGTCAGCAAACGTTCGTCCATTTTCCTGATCAGGGCTCGTGTCAAGTGTCGTGGTCAGCAAACGTCCGCAGGCGAACAATTCCTCCGCCCTTACGACAATGACTCATGTATAAATCTATACATACGTCCGATGGAGACGCAGTTATTGTCTTGAACGCCAAATATCACAGGCAAGTCCTGCGTCGAGTAAACTAGAACAAACTCTGAAACACCACAGCAGTGAAGGATATTCTACTTTGGAGGGCTACCCAGCAACTCAACAAGAATGACTCCCCGCGGAAGGAGAACGAGCGGGGTGCGACTGTAGTCGAGCGTTGTGTGAGAAACGTTGAGAGGCATGGAACTGTTACATCCGGCAAAGCATGGACGATGACAGCGTCAAACGAGGAAGAAAGAAAACGTATCCACCCCGGAACCATAATGACACAACCTTACACAGCTAGCTGACGCAGCCTCCCGCAATACGTCCCCAGCGCCGTTAACAGAATCCATACGACGTCTCGCTCAACGGTTTTCAGCTTCCAATTAGAAACCTTGTCTCGGTGCCGTCTGAGAAAAAAAAATAATCTCTCAGCTCCTACGTGCAAGACAGAAAGGATGAATATACTGCACAAATACAATAAACACATTTTGGACAAGTGCATGCCAAAAACATTAGAGTTGCTAAGCAGGAGGGGAAGTTGGCGGAGGGACTGTAGAAGCTGAAGGATGGGATGATGATGATGATGATGATGATGATATAAAAACAAAGTATTCATGTGAATAGAAATCTTTGAGCGTATGCTTTAGGATCCCGAAAAGGACGCAAGGGAGATGAAAATGTGCCAACACTCAGAGCAGTCAGCCTCGCTATGTGATAATCCACGCATGGTGAGTGGCATCAAAGCTCACGGCGAGTAAGAAGCGTGCACGACAGACGCGGATCTCCTAAGAGACGTCATCCCCACTTATTAATGGCCAATATGGAACCTCATCCGACGAACCGAAGTCACACAGGAAGAAATCGTTTGTCAGAAGTGCATGGTCTTGTTCTGTACGAGGACACGAACACCGACAGAAGAGCATGTCACAGAAGGGCTGGGCGTTGACGTTTCCCGACATGATCCACCCGGCTGGCAATGGCCGTGGCTTTTAGTACCGACTGTAGCTGTCAGCTCCAGCTATCACTACTACCCATACTCTCTTTATCTGCTTAATCCTTTAATCTTCCCACAAGCACTGGGGTTACCTGGCAGTACGCAACATATATCTCACGTATGGATTACCAGGAAAGGAGACACAGTGTCTGCACACTGAGTGACGTTAGACGGGGTACGGAGTAAGGTGATGAGGGGAGAGAGGAGGACTGGGGGCTGGGGGTGGAAGGAGCTGAGAGGAGGGGGGGGGGGGTGACTTCTCCACGGCTGGTGGACCGTGCTGTTTGTTGTGAAAAAGTATTAGCGGGACCTGGGGTCGTCAGTACGTAATCCACACAGTTGACTTTACCCCCCACTCCAGCTCCACTGACGTGTGCTGCAAATATCTCGTTAAACTCTCCACAGCTGGCGACTTCTCTCTGATGTTGGCTTTTTCTATTCGCTGTGGGCTTCAAGTGGCTGACTAAACTCCCCACAGTGGTGACTTTTCTCGACTGTCTGCATTCCATTAGGGCTCTGGACTCTTTGGTGTGTGATGGTCAAGTCCCAGACTATACTCTTCATGGTTACTTTCATCTCAAGTCTGCCTTCCATAAAACCTCATCCAGTTTGACTGTGCCTTCCTCCCATCAGACCTCTTACTGTTGGACATGACGTACAAGTCCCCGTTTAAACTCTTCAAGGTTTTGATTTTTCTCGGATGTCGGTAATCTGTGAGGTTTCGTACTGTTTGGTGTGGGCTTTAGTACCACCAGACTAAGCTCTTCCCTGATCAAACTCTCCTAGTTTTTTTACTTTTCTTGGATGTCGGTATTCCATGAGGTTTCGTACTGTTTGGTGTAGGCTTTAGTACCACCAGACTAAGCTCTTCCCTGATCAAACTCTCCTAGTTTTTTTTACTTTTCTTGGATGTCGGTATTCCATGAGGTTTCGTACTGTTTGGTGTGGGCTTTAGTACCACCAGACTAAGCTCTTCCCTGATCAAACTCTCCTAGTTTTTTTTTTTTACTTTTCTTGGATGTCGGTATTCCATGAGGTTTCGTACTGTTTGGTGTGGGCTTTAGTACCACCAGACTAAGCTCTTCCCTGATCAAACTCTCCTAGTTTTTTTAACTTTTCCTGGATGTCGGTATTCCATGAGGTTTCGTACTGTTTGGTGTGGGCTTTAGTACCACCAGACTAAGGTCTTCCCTGATCAAACTCTCCTAGTTTTTTACTTTTCTTGGATGTCGGTATTCCATGAGGTTTCGTACTGTTTGGTGTGGGCTTTAGTACCACCAGACTAAGGTCTTCCCTGATCAAACTCTCCTAGTTTTTTACTTTTCTTGGATGTCGGTATTCCATGAGGTTTCGTACTGTTTGGTGTGGGCTTTAGTACCACCAGACTAAGGTCTTCCCTGATCAAACTCTCCTAGTTTTTTACTTTTCTTGGATGTCGGTATTCCATGAGGTTTCGTACTGTTTGGTGTGGGCTTTAGTACCACCAGACTAAGGTCTTCCCTGATCAAACTCTCCTAGTTTTTTACTTTTCTTGGATGTCGGTATTCCATGAGGTTTCGTACTGTTTGGTGTGGGCTTTAGTACCACCAGACTAAGGTCTTCCCTGATCAAACTCTCCTAGTTTTTTTTTACTTTTCTTGGATGTCGGTATTCCATGAGGTTTCGTACTGTTTGGTGTGGGCTGTAATACTAGACTAAATTCTTCACAGCTTGGCTTGTCCTTCCTGTCTAGCATTCCAAGAAAGCTTCTTCGGTTTGTTGTATGCTCCAAATACATGACAAAATCAAATGTTTATTTTTTTCTGTCGCACAGGAAGATAAACGCAGAGAGATCAAAGTTACAGGGGATTTTTTTTTTAGTTAAACTTGTTAAGAACATTGCGCAGGGCTTTCTGAACAATAAAGTGCCTTTGATGTGCAACTCGGAACGAACCAAAAACTCAAAAAGCATTTGGAAGAAGAACTATATTTTCAGTGAAGTCACTACAACAAAGATACGTTACTTCAAAAAAAATCTTTTTGTTGACTTCTTTAAAGCGTTTGACAGCACTGAAAATGAGTTTGATATATCTCCTTCTACAGAGAGGGGTCTTCGGAAGAAATTTCTGAAACGCTTTCTATTATACTTGTATGAACTCGCTGAAGCGTCAGTTAGAGTTGGGAATAACATTCCTGAATATGCTGAGTACCTACCTGGAGATGAGTTGAGTTCTCCGCCCTTTGTATATTTTCTAACTTCAGATCTGGACAGCAGGCTGCGCTGATTATCCCACAAGACGAGAAATTGATTTTTTTCCCCCCGTTGTAAATGGGGATTCGTCTTTTTCTTTTCTTTTCTTTTTTAAAATATAATGCAAATCACATTGCACTGGTGTGGGGACTGAAAACGGGGTCGTAAAATTCAGTATGGAA
Source organism: Conus canariensis (assembly GCA_033310375.1). NCBI lineage: Eukaryota > Metazoa > Mollusca > Gastropoda > Neogastropoda > Conidae > Conus > Conus canariensis. The sequence continues at coordinate 28,176,879 of CM065735.1, read as the reverse complement.
AAGGCAAAATTGGTGTCTTTTAAAAAGATCGAAGAAGAAAGAAACGAAAAGACAGACAGAAGACAGACAGAAAGGGAGAAAGAAAGAGCTGATTTCCGAGAGATCATGAAAAATCGTGTTTTATGCTGACACGATGGCCGACAAATCCGTACGGAACCCAGTTACAGTTACTTGGGTTTAATTTTCAGCGCATTAAACTGGTAAAAATGTGTTGATAGTTCATTAGCAAAAACGCTCTGACCCGTAGCAAGTCATGGACAATTTTTATACTTTATTTTCGATCATCAGTATCAGCAAGAAAAGCATTTTGTTGCATGGTTCCAAGATAAGTTTTCTTCTTCTTTTTTTTTTTTAAAGCGTTATGAAGCCTCTAACAAATAAAGCGCAGTCTAAAGATTTAATACAGAGTGACTACAAGAATTGAGAGGGATGTGTACAGTAGCGTTGCAATGAAAGAATGGTAAATTTCCATTTCTAAAGATGTTTATGTGTACGTTATCAAGTGTTGGTGCAGACTAGTTTCCTTTTCATATTCATAGATATCCCCCAACCCCCTCCCTTCCCCCACCCCCTCCATCCTTACTTCCCTCCCCCCTCCCCCGAAAAACAAGCGAGCAGAAACCCATTGCAATGATATGGCAGTGGGCTACACAAAATAAGAATTACGTTTTGTCAGCGAGGCTTAGTGCTAATGTGTGGGTTCTGCAGAATGCTGGCAGTGTGAACTGTTTACTTTCATAAGTTCTAGAGCGCTGAATACAAGGTCAGTTTTTGCCAGTTCTGGCGTACATAAACTGAAAACTTCCTTAATTTCTTTAGCGCACAATCCAAGCAAATTCCCGCCATTTTTGGCGTGATTCGGTTTCGAAAGACATTGTCACCTTTGTAACCCTAGCTGAATAATCGTAACAGTCGTCGAGGTTTTAACCCTAGTTGAATAATCGTAACAGTCGTCGAGGTTTTAACCCTAGTTGAATAATCGTAACAGTCGTCGAGGTTTTTTGCAAGTTAAACTCAGAACATCTACAACTGCGTGGAAATTACATATACGAAAAAAGTGGATTATCCAGTTTTAAATACTGTAACTTGAATAGCATTGAATATGTTCACTGCCTTCTCGTTTGCCCAAGCGATGTAATAGACACATGCTCTATGACTACGATTGTCTTCTTGTTTGTTTACGATGTGTGTCATATAAAAGATACACGCTGTATTATTTAAATTAATTCCCATTCTCATTTCAAAGTCCAGTTGTAAATTAGTAGACTTAAGTGGAAAATTAGCCGTATGTAGATGCAGACAAATCGTGTTGTGCCGTAAATCTGCTGTGTATGTATGTATGATTGTGTTCTTCCCACTGTCGCCATCAGACTTTCACTTCTTCCATCGCTACGGGCTGCATGGCCTGTAAAGGTTGAATCAAACAATTGTCTTCACCTCCTCCAAAGAGATTATACGTTTACACACGTGCTCTAATGTGTAAGTCTGTTTAGCAACATTTGCTAAAACTACCCAGCCTACCGTTGTCAAAAGATAGAACGTAGCCCATGAAAGCACATGACGATTTAGTGCGGATCTACATCACACAGTGAATCCAGAAAGATTTATCACATATGTTCCGCTGAACCGTAGCACTATGTAGCTACTGGCAAGAGTAGATAGATATCTGTGAAGTGATATAGTTACATTGAATAGAAACGCTTTTTGCTGATTTGAACGTTGACTTTTTGAAATTGTACTTAGCGTGCGAAAAGTACATGGGAGAAAGCTTCTTCACCCCGCGCGCGCGCGCGCGTGTGTGTGTGTGTGTGTGTGTGAAATAAAGTGACTCAGTAGTGCGGTTTCAAGATTTGTTCCACCTTGCTGGAGATGTGTGCTCTTCGAGAACACTTTCTCCTTGTTACTACTGTCATTCTCTCTCTCTCTCTCTCTCTCTCTCTCTCTCTCTCTCTCTCTCTCTCTCTCTCTCACCCACACACACACACACACACACACACACACACACACACACACACAACCTCCCCTTTCCTCCCTTTCTTCCACCATGCCCTTGTTCTCCTTTCCTCCTCCCCCTCGCCCCCAAACCCCGTTCCTCCCCCCCCCCACCCACACACGCACACACACACACACACACACACACACACACACACACACACACACAGAGAGAGAATTATCGGATTATGGAGTAGAAGTGTCATGGTCTGGTTGGTTCCCTGACCATCAACCCCAAAGCGAAAGCCAGATCACCGTATCATTTTGTTCAGTTTTTCACCTCCAACTGTCGTCCGTGCAGTGATATTTCCAAGTGTAGATGAAGGTATACCTCCAGTCAGTGTATTTTGTGGCAAGGCTCAGTCGTTTGTGTTTCCTGCAGAACTAGTCATCGCAGTGTCTCTTCTTCAGGTCTGCTCTCAATAATGACCTCTGAAACGCCACATTCATGTGTCGAGAAGTATTTGGCCTAACTGCGATGTGATGTGACAAGGTTAAGCTGCACTCGTTTCCTCAGTTACTGCAAGTTTTTTGTCTCCATGTGTCAATGAAAACTTCATTCTTAAAAAAAATGGTAAATGAAAACATTCTAAAAATGGTGGATTAGCTCGTTCGTGTTTCATGTGCAGTCGATGTTAAACGTAAGTAAAAGACTGGTACATCCAAGATTGTGGTCATCGGCGATTTTAGGTGACACAACATGTTTTAATTGCAGTGTTCCACAGATCTGAGATAAACCTGCCTGTTTGAATTGCAGTGAACATGATACCTACACAAAGCTGTCTTTTTATACTGTAGTGATCATCCGCTGAAGATTCAACGGTATGTTTTTCATTATGGTGATGATCAAGAACCAGCCATTTTAAATTTTAACATAGCCAACGGTATTTGAACCAGCATCAGCTATAATGATTGGAACCAATGTATTCATGATAATGATCACCATTTATAGATGAACCGGTGTGTTCATCATAATGATTATGAACTACAATTATTTGAAGTAATGATTGTGCTCATTGTAATGATCTCTGTTTATGTGTGAACGATTGTCTTTGTGGTGAACATCCGCTATCACTGAAACAATACGTTCATCGTATCACCGTTTAAAGGAAACCAGTCCTTTGATTGTGATGACCATCAGTTAAAGATGAACCGGTGTGTATGTCAGTTATACTGTTTAAACCACTTTGTTCAGAGTCAAGAGCGCCATCTACAGGATGGACCAGAGTGTGCATTGTAACAATCAACTCTAGCACAGTACTGAATGAGTGAATACGGTCATTGAACATGACGAATACTCTGTGTGTGTTGTGTGTGTGTGGTGTGTGGTGTGTGTGTGTGTGTGTGTGTGTGTTTTGTCGTGTTGTTGTTTGTCCTGGCTGTACCAGTCTGCCTTTGTTTGAGCGCCGTCTTTTGTACATGATGTGTGTATAGTCAGGTAGCTGTTGGAAGCCCCTGGCTTGGTTTCCACGGCTGACTGAGTTGTCACTAATCCTCTGCACTGTCCACTGCCAATAACACGCCCCATCGTACTGACCGTGCTGAAGAGTCAACCAGCTCGCTCTTTCTCTCTGTCACCTCCTCTTTTTTTTTTTTCTTTTTTTTTTCTCTTCGACTTACTTTCAGCCCTTTTTCGCTTTCTGTCCACCCCATGAAACACACACACACACACACACACACACACACACACACACACACACACACACATATATATATATATATATATATATAAGAAACAGCAAAAACAAGAGACAGAGAGGGAGGGAGGGAGAATTTCCCTTCAATCACAACAAAAAAGACGACTGGAACAAGAGAAGAGCATGTACAGCAGCAGTCACCAAACACCAGTGAATGAAATTGTCATTCCCGTGTCTGCGGACACCGACCTACTTGACCCCAACACCCCTTTCTTTCTTCGTCCTCCTCCCAACCTCCTCTTCCACAATTTTTCCATGAGGGAAGGCAGAATGGGTAGCGGGGTGGAGGGGAGGGGGGTAGGTGGGGGTGAAGGTGAGGGGCTAAACCCGGAGACACGGGGAGTCTTTCTCTGGCAGAAGTGAAGACTGGCAGGTTGACAAAGCGCGTGGGGAATAGAGAGCGGGGATCCGCACCCCCTACCCCTACATCCCTCAGGGCTTCACTCACCACCACGTCGGCCTCCTGCCAATCCAAACAGCCCCTCACGGGACCGACCAGCCAAAGCTTGGGGAGAACCGAGGGAGCGAGTAGTGGGATGAGGGAAGGGGGGGGGGGACAGAACGGGGTGGGGGTGGAGTCATGGAGGAAAGAGGTTTCCGTATGCCCAGTGGCAGGTGAAGGAGAAAGGAAAGGATCGTGCAGCTGGTCAAGCATGGCCAGTGTGTGTGGAGGAACTGCCGAGGGCTCCCCCCCCCCCCCCCCCCCCCCCGCCTCCTTCCTTTCTTCTTGTTCACCTGGGCGTAGCAGTCACAAACTGGCTATTATAAGCTCCTGCTCGCGGTGTAGTGACCGAACTACAGACAAAGCAGGGTTTTTTGTCCCCCCCCCCCCCCCCCTACCCTGCTCTTTCTCTCTCTTTTTTGCATTATGTTTAGGCTGACCCCTCTCACCCTACTACCCCCCCCCCCCACCACCACCCCCCTCCCCTCCCCTACCCCCACCTCCTCCGCAGTCTCCCTCACCCCTGCGGCTACACCGCTATGGCCTCAGTGCGGGTGAAGGATTTTCCGAACAGAAGAAGGCTTGTGAATGAGTCCACCCACCCACCAGTCCTCCCCACAAACCTCGGCTGGCCGGCACTGACCGTCGTCCACTGTTCCGATGGCCAGGACAGGTGTGGGGGGGAAACACAGCTTTCACGTGTGGAGTTGGATGTTCTGATCAGTGACTGTGTCATCGGGGTGAACTATTGTGTGCGCAGCGTGTGGGTGGAGCTAGGATGTCGTTGTCTGGTGTTGTGGAGGACAGCGGGCTTTACGTGTGGACGGTGAATGGTGGTGGTAGTAAACGTTACATGTGTTGTGTAGGAGTTTGGTCTGAATGGTAACTTGCTTGGGAGAGAAAGCGTTCAACTCGTCATGGAGTATTGTGATGATCCCTGCCTTTGTCAAACTACATGATGGTTCGTTCTGCTAATTCTGCTAATGACTCGTAATCTTGGTGATCACGGGGTTGCGGGTTCGAATCTCTGCCGGGGCGTTTCGGTACAGGGGGATTTTTCCCTCGGAGTTAACATTAGTTCTGACTCCATTTCCCATACAGTCCTTCGAATGAGACTATAAACCGAGGTTCCGTGTGTGAACGCACGCATAATATCTTGCACACACGTAAAATCCCATCACCAACTTTCGGAAGAGTAGGCCAGTTTGGCCGTTGGTATGGATGACACGTTACACACAGCATGCACCCTGCGTAAGAAATGGAAAAAAAGAATGAAGGAAGTAAAGAAACTGAGTGAACGATATTGACTGGATGACACGGGAAACGACTGAATGAAGCGCCAGCTGGCAGCTCTTCAGTCGGCACTACCCAGGTAGGCAGCCCGTTGTGTAAACGAGTGTTGATGAATAAGTGCAAATGGTGGATGTAAGCGCATTGAGTTGTGTAACAAGAAATGCGCTATATAAGTATTATACATTATTATTTATTATTATTAATTACCGGCCCGTTTGAAGTTGGTCTGGTGGTGTTGATTAGTGTGTGGAACGCGCCGCGTGTTGTGGAACGCGGCGCGCACGCGCGCGCGCGCACACACACACACACACACGCGCACACACACACACACACACACACACACACACACACACACACACACACGCACGCACGCACGCACGCACGCACGCACGCACGCGCGCGCGCGCGCACGCACACACACACTAATTATTGTTCTCAGTGATATGTGTATGTGTACATTTTTGTTCCTTTTGTTTTTAGTTGACAGATACACCAAAAACAAAAACAGAAACAAAAAACTAGTTCCTTACCTACTGTGTTAATCCCATGACGGACGTGCTAGGTTTTTATACACAACTAAATAGGGGAAAAAAAACAACAATACATCGCTGGACTGCCCGGAAATTCCGATGACTGAAACCCTCCTGTCGCGCTACCAGCCATGACACCCAGTGTAGAAACCTCGGACACCGGATACACACCGCTGTGAACCCGTCCGTCACTTTGAGGCTGTTCCTCTACTCACCCCGGATGAGCCTGCACCCGGGACACACTAGGCATCCACAGTGATTGAGGAGGGAAACAGAAACCATGATCGGCGTGAGCCCTGCCGAGAGAGACAGCGAAACAACAAGATGCTGGCCCTCCGCCCTAGAGGTCAGAAGCTCCTGTCTCGTTCACTGTTTCTGTGGCCTGTGAAAAGCCTGTAGGGGTTGGTGGAACGAGGAGAACCGCGTGTGATACACTTGTTTTTCTGCGCAACGAACTCGAGTGCTCACGAGGCTGAGCGAGGGGGGCGCAATTGACTCACGATGAAGAAGGACCGGCCTTCCCCGAGGTGTTACCCCTACCCCAAAGTGCTGAGGTGAGACCTGTGGATTGTGGTGCAGCTGACAGGGTTTGTGTGGGCAGTGAGGGATGGCTGTGGGTGGCTTTGGGTTTAGGCCCCTGGGCAAGAACACAGTCTAGATGGGTTAGATTCACTCTCTGTCTCTGTGTGTGTGTGTGCGCGCGCCACACACCACACACACACACACACACACACACACACACACACACACAGACAGAGAGTGAATCTAACCCATCTAGACTGTGTGTGTGTGTGTGTGTGTGTGTGTCTACATACATGCATACATACATACATATAAAGCTTTTTAAGACACTGACGTATAAATAAAAGTGGATGATGTAAAGTAACGCTAATATCAGTATGATGGTAACACTTCTTAAACACTACTACGACTTATTTGTAAGTGAAATGTGTGAACCCACCATTTGTTTGGGCCTGTAGCTGTGGTCTGAGATTAAAACAAATTTCTCTCTCTCTCTCTCTCTCTCTCTCTCTCTCTCTCTCTCTCTCTCTCTCTCTCTCTCGCTCTGTGTGTGTGTGTGTGTGGTGTGTGTGTGTGTGTGTGTGTGTGTGTGTGGTTGGCGCGTCTATGTATGTGTGTGTGTGTGTGTGAGAGAGAGAGGAGAGAGAGAGAGAGAGAGATACAGAAAGAGAATGGGAAAGAGAGACAGCCAATGCGTGTGAGCGTGCCCAACTGTGACAGCGTACCTCTATGTGTGTGTATATATATTTGCATACACCCCTAACAAAAAACTAATTGAAAGGAATAAGATAAATGAATAACACAACAACAACAACAACAACAACAGCAACAACAAATGAACTCAGGAACTCTCACAAAGGGGTGGGTTAACAGGCTAACACATACTGCGCACCATGTTAAGTTTCAGTTCAATGCTCTGTCTGTGACGAAAATCCGCACAATGGCCCTTTTCTCCCTCTTGAATAGACTTCTTCATGCTTCTTTCTGTGAAGCTGTAAGAAACATCCTTAGCGTATGTTGAATGGTGCATGTGTGGGTGGACGTGAGTTTTGTCGCATTGAAATCATTAATGATTTTTTCTTTAATTAATTGTCTGTGATCCCTGAGCGGAATAGCCGACGCACTCGGCCCTAGTTCAGTGTTACCCGCCTGTGGAGGTCAGTGGTTGATTGGATTGTGTAAAATGCTCGTCAACATTGCTGCCACTTCTGCGTGTATTTTGTTTTATCACGAGACTGACCCTTCTTTATTGTAGATGACCTCATGCGGTCAACTGGAGTACGGTTAATGAAGTGGATTGTGTGTAGAGGGAGGGGAAGTGGGGGGGGGGGGGTAGACAGGAGGGGAAGATGTGTG
>CM065735.1:28160448-28166447 GCA_033310375.1 Conus canariensis | reverse complement strand
AAAGGAGTATTTTGCTGTTTCCTCCTTTGTTTAAAAATGAGGGGGGGGGGGGGGGGGGGGGGGGGGGATCATTGCCTGAAAAGCCATCCAACAGGGGACATAACTCAAGGGAGTTTCTGTGACTTCACTGTGAAATGTACAGAGATCTTGAGTAGAAGACAGGCGCAACTCTTGCCCCTGTGACGTGATAACAGTCTGGAAGAGTTCTCTTTCGTAGGTGCATCATGCTTAAAATAAAAGAGTAAGTGAAATAAATACAATCACACACAACACACACACACACACACCACACACACACACACACACACACACACACCACACACTCTGACAGTGATGATTATTACGCGCACGTATGCGTTTCTGACGAGCACTACTCCAACGCCGGACGTACAACACAACCGATTTATCCGTCCCTGAGACGTCAGTGGAGCAATACACGTACGACCCAGGTTGTTGTTGTTGTTTTGTGAGTTTACTGGTCAGAGCGTCATCACGCGTGCGAATTCTAAGCTTTGCATGACTAAGTTGGCATGACAGAGAGAGAGAGAGAGACAGACAGACAGGCAGACAGACAGACAGACAGACAGGCAGGCAGACAGACATACAGACAGAGAGAGACGAGCATGCTCAGACAAAGATTCGTGGTCGCTGAGGCTGCATTCCTCATCATATACTAAGCAACGTCAATAGATGTCTATCTTCCCCCCACGGTAAGATCACCGGCTCGATCTCTCCGCGGTTGGAGTCAGTGTCACGCGGCCTCATGACGCAGCCTGGACAGTCACGGTTCATCACTGTCACCTCTCTTTCCTCCTCCGCCTCCTCCTTCCCCGCCTCCTCACCTGTCACCTGGCCATACCGACTGGACCGTGACTGACGGTCGAGTAAAGAGGAGACGGGAGGGATTTAAGGGGGGGGGGGGGGGGGGGGGGGAGACGAAAGCAGAGTCAACGGCAGTCATGGGGGGGAGGGGGGGGGGGGGGGTTGTTCATGGCCTGCGAGATCTTCATTTCTGACAGTCTGTCATTCTCTCTCTCTCTCTCTCTCTCTCTCTCTCTCTCTCTCTCTCAGACACAGCAAACACACACACACACACGCATGCATGCAAACACACGCGCGCACGCACGCACGCACACACACACACACACACACACACACACACACACACACACACACACACACACACACACACACACACCATGCGTGCGTGTGCACACACACGCGCGTACACACACACACACACACACACACACGTACACACCACGCACGCACCCACCCACACACACACACACACACACACACACACACACACACGCACACGCACGCACGCACACACACACACACACACACACACACACACACACACACACACACACACACACACACACACACACACAGGGCACCATGCCAATTGGCGCTTTTACAGAGCTGTCCCCAGTCATAAAGGCAGCTGTGCCAGTGCTACTGCATGGTCAGTCAGCTTGGTGCTGTCTGCCATATAAAAAAAATGGTACATTGCATAGTCAGAGGCCACCAAGTTGGCAGACTATCAGGATTCAAAAATGCCACATACAAAATGCATTTATAAACCCCTTACACACACACACACCAAACACACACACACACACACACACACACCTCTGACAGTCTTCTCCCTTCTCCTCGCCCCCCTCCCCACCACTCCCCGTTTCTGTTGTTTTTTTTTTTTCCCCACACTTGTACATTAACGTTTGATCTGTTGTATCTAGATCTAGTTACAGTGCAAGATGTTGTATTTCTTGTTTTCTTTCTGAGCCCCGGAGGGCTGGACGTAAAAAGCGGTTACGCTTATTCCATTACCCTCTGTAACTAATTGGCTCTCTCTCTCTCTCTCTCTCTCTCTCTCTCTCTCTCTCTCTCTCGTCTCTGTCTCTGTCTCTCACACACACACACACACACACACACACGCACACGCACACACATACACACACGCAAGCATGCGCGCGCGCACACACACACACACACACACACACGCTCGCGCGCGTACACACACACACACACACACACACACACACACACATATATATATATATATATATATATATATATAAGCTACACACAAAAAGTTAAGGATCACTTTCACAAACATTCATAACTGTCAAAATAAGAAAGTCAATGCGTTGAAGTTTGGCCAACATTTAATTCCATTCTTTAGTGATAACGATACACAATTGCCTTCAATCTCGAGCAATCGTTTGGTGTGTACATTTGATTAAAGTGGGTACGTATCCAAATTTGATTTCCCAAAGTCATTGAAATCACAAGACAGGGCATACTGATGCTCCCAAAAGCTCAGTAATGCGTGTAACCACCATGGCTGTTCTGGCACTCGACGCAGCGAGTCCTCATCGAGTTGACCAGGTTGGTGAAGATCCTCTGTGGAAGCGCCTGCCACTCAGCCTGCAGCATCTGGTAGAGGTGTTGGGCATCCCTGGGAGGGGCTGGCTCCTTACTTTGCGATCCAGCTCATCCCAGAGGTTCTCAATCGGGTTGCGATCGGGACTGCATGCTGGCCACTCCATTCTGTTGATTCCAGACTGCTGCAGGAAGTCGTTGACCACCCTTGCCCTGTGGGGGCGAGCATTATCATCCTGGTAGACAGCCCTCGGTCCCATCTGCTGCAGTGTAGGCACAGCCAGCGGTCGAAGGATCTCATCCCGGTATCGGATGCCAGTCAGGTTACCCTGTACATGATACAAGGGTGTTCTGTGGTGAAGGCTGAAGGCCCCCCAGACCATTACAGAACCTCCACCAAAGGCCACCTTTTCTTGCACAGTGGCGTCAGTAAAGCGTTGCCCTGGGCGCCTCCAGACCCTCAGTCGGCCGTCGTTGTGGTGAAGGGTGAAGCGTGATTCATCACTGAACAGGACCTGGGACCATTGCTGACGTGTCCACCTCACGTGACGTGCGCAGAAGGCGCGGCGTGCTGCCCTATGGGCTGGAGTTAAGCGTGGCCGTACTGCTGGGCGACGAGAACGGAGATTAAACCCATGTAGGCGGTTCCGTATGGTCTGCTGGCTGATGTTGATGTTAGTAGCCACCCTGAACTGCCTTTGAATTATGCTGGAAGAGGCTGTTCTTGTCTGCAGGGCTTGTCGTTCAATGAGACGATCGTCACGTGGGGTTGTCTTCTTCGGTCGACCAGATCTGCGTCTTTCATGGACAATCCCAGTGGCTGTGAAGCGTTGAATCAGTCGGACAATGACCGAGATGGACACATGAAGTCGCCTGGCCACTTCTCGCTTGGGAACACCATCTTGGAACCATGCAACAGCTCGTCCCCTATCCAACTCGCTTAATTTTCGTCGTGGAGGCATTGTCAGATCAGGCCTACTACTGGTGGAATGTCTTCTTATATAGCCAAGCGAGCGACAGCATCTCACACATAAACAGCAGTGCTTGCACGTGCATAATGGTTTTTTCCATCTGGCAAGTGCAGTGTGTTCAGGCAGAACGCTCCAAAACAAGGTCATTTTTCGCAAGTTTCCGCTTTTTCCGTTTGCGGCCCAGCTCAGTAGTAGAGAATCCTGTGCAATTTTCGCACTAACACAACATCGCCCACTTACAGCTGAACAAGAATTCATGACAATTTGGCTGGACTAAGAAATAAATAACAGTAGCGAACTGAGTTTATTACGCACCTGTTTTCACATACCGATCCTTAACTTTTTGTGCGTAGTATATATATATATTCACGTGCTCACGCAGAGAGAGAGAGAGAGAGAGGCACTGGGATACAAACTATTAGCATAAGGAAAGCATCTGACATCCTGACGTATAGAGAGGAACAAGTCAAACGCTATGTGCGTGGCCATCAGTTTGTATTAGGTGTTCTTTGCAGACAGGCTGGCGGGTAGGGGTGAGGGTGGTGATAGGGAGGGGACTAGCGTGTGACAGAAAAGAATAGAGAACAAAAGAGAACCAACCATAGGCGAAAGCTGCAACAGCCCATCAGTCAAAACGAAAAAAAAAAAAAGAAGAAAAACAGAACATCACCATCGATGCGGACATCCATTTTTTTTTCTGTGCAGTCGGTCATTCAGAAAAGATGTAACACTCCCATGGTACAGAGTATGTATATATTGGCCAAGGCTACACTGAACAGCCCAGCCCATCCGTCAAGAGGAGAAAACAACGGCCATTGATAACTACATCTGTTCTTGTGTACAGTCATGTATAAAAGATGTCACTCGCTCACGGCAGAGTAAACACAATGTCCGTAACAGCCGCTGTTTTCTGTATTGAGTTGGTTGGTTAAAAGCCTCGTGTGCGTACAAAATATAGAATGTTAAGTAAACAGGTGATGTAACGTGTCATTTGAATACAACGAGTGTTTAACGAAACTGTCTATGCGTTAGGTAATGTTTGTTGAAACATTAACCGTGTTTTGGTGCATTTTAGTGTGTTAGCATTTCAGCTGAATAGATAAACGGTGCATGGAAAACGTGCGCTTCGATCTGAACTCCGTCTGCTAATTGGACATCAGTCGATACCCGGTGTTTCTGTCAGAAATCGTTGTCTGCTGTTGATTAAACGACATATTCTTAGAGTTACTCATAAACCTTGTAGTGGTTAATGTATTTTGTACTCTTTAGGACCAAAAACGTCTTTGAAGGACAAATATCATCGATGTTTATGACTAGACTCTTTCATTCCTTGCCATACTGGATGAAGACAAATGTGTTTGTTTGACTCCATGCGCAAGAGCTTCCTGTAAAGCTAATCATTCTGTTCTTGGCAATCCACACAACCTGACACAACGCACAAACCTTTATTTTCTTCTTTGTCAGCCAGTTTCCTTTGCCATTATGCAGAATCAATAGCATTTTCCAGCGGCCTGTTTAATCTGGACACACATGCATAGGCTCGCAAGCAAGCATTTCACACACACACACACACACACGCGCGCGCGCGCGCGCACACACACACACACACATGCACACACAAACGCACACGCAAACACACGCACACACATGTACACACACACACACACACACACACACACACACACACACACACACACACACACTCACACACACACACACATATTCTTCTAACACACACACACACACACACACACACACACACACACACACACACTGCATTCTTCTCACACACACACACACACACACACACACACACCACACACACACCACACACTGCATTCTTCTCACACACACACACACACACACACACACACACAAAGCACACACACACACACATACACGCACACACACACACACACACACACACACACACACACACACGCACACACGCGCACACACACATACACACATTCTTCCATCCTCGTCCCATCGTAATCCTTCCTCCATACAGCAAGCCAACAGCACGTCGTTGTGTTCGTGGCCAGAAGCTGGGCCCCAAGAGGCAGGCCCACATACAATGTTTTTTTTTTTTTCTTTTCCATCGGCTACTTTGGACCTCAGCGCGTGTGTGTGTGTGTGTGTGTGTGTGTGTGTGTGCTCCATGATGATGGAATGGTTAAGGGAAGGACAGTGGTTGGGAAAGGGTGTGTGTGGGGGGGGGGGGGGGGGGGGGGGGAGGGTGGAAGCATACATGAGATCAGCAGTAAATATGGAACGTGGCCTCGCAGAGACAGCTTTTGGTTGCTTTCTTTGAGGATGAAGGGGGTTTAGAAGAGGGAACCGAAGGCCTGTGTGACATCATCAGGACAGCTGCGCTACTCTCTCTCTCTCTCTCTCTCTCTCTCTCTCTCTCTCTCTCTCGTGTGTGTATGTGTGTGCGCGCGCGCGCGCATACAGTGACTGTAGTCTTGTTTGGTTTTGATGTTGTTGTTTTTCTCCCTGAGTCATCCCCCCCCCCCCCCCCCCCCCCCCCCCCCCACTCCCGTCCGACTGTCGCAGTTCCCACATAGCGGTAGTTCCGGCTTTCACGTTCACCGCCACCCCCCAGTCTGCCCTGCCCTAGCACCGACGTTG
>CM065735.1:28102948-28150448 GCA_033310375.1 Conus canariensis | reverse complement strand
AGAGAGCGAGAAGGAGACAGACATAAATGTGGGTAACAGATTCGGTCTGTGGTTTTACAGCGTCACGAATGTAGGGGAACACAAGTATTTCAACCATCCATTCCCGTTCAAGTCAGTGTGGCTGATGTCGTCTTTCAAATGCAAATAGTGATAAACAGTCAACTATTTCACACTTATGATCTGAGAAAGGAACCAGTGCGAACGGTGAAGATGAATATTGATATATGTATATGATACAATAGAATGTAGATTTGTGCGTGACAGTAGTATGTTATAAGATGATCTTAATGACCAATTGTATAATATCATATACATTATACTGTTGAGGGAGAGAGAGTATGGTTATACACATATTGTATATTAAACTGAAACCAGAATATTTGGCGGGGGGGGGGGGGGGGGGGGGGGGGAATTTCTGAGAAGAGGGACAATTTTGATTTGTGCAAGATCGGACTGGGCGTGCAGCAATACGTTCCGTCCCTTATCTTCTGGGACACTCTTTGTTCACATTAATACGCGAGTGGAAAATGAAGGTCTGGGTTTTAACCTGGTGAGATGTGTCGCAGAACTCACGGTTGGATAGTTTGGCTCTGTGATCAAGGACAGTCGTTGTTGGCGGGGTAGTCCATGAAAGAACAGGTAGGCGGTGGACCTTAGCGATCAGGGCACTGACTCACAGGGCAGATGAAGGTCACTCCCTGACCCCAATCAGCAGACGGGAATCGGAGAGGTGCGATCGTATCAGGAAACGAGGCACGTGAGGACCGTGGAGGCAAATGACAGGGCGGCTTTGACCGGCACGCCCCCGCTGTCTGTACTGGAGACCCCCTGCATGGTGACCACAGGCAGGAGATAAGGGGAGGTAATCCTTTCTCTTTCCACCCCTCCAGGACAGCTGGCATAGCGCCAACATGGCCGTTATGACCCCGTGTGTGTGTGTGTGTTACACAGCGCCGGACCTTGGCACTGGATAACGGCCGGTTTCTGCGACAGGCTGTGTGACATCTCCCAGTGTCTGGGTACAAAGTCCTCTGGACTGGGCTCCGTTTCCCTTCGTAGGAGGGTGAGAGTCTGCGTGAGGTCATTGTGGACCAGGCGTTGAGAAGACTGAAGTGTGTGTGTGTGTGTGTGTGTGTGGTGTTGGTGATGTGTGGATGTGTGTGTGTGTGTGTGTGTGTGTGTGTGTGTGTGTGTGTGTGTGGGGTGTGTGTGTGTGTGTGTGATGTGTGTGTGTGTGTGTGTGTGTGTGTGTGTGTGTGTGTGTGTGTGTGCTGTAAGCCTGTGTGCTGAGGGAAGATGCTGTCGGTAATGTTGGTCATCAGGTCATTAGGACAGCTCAGAGGTCAGCCGACTGTCGCTGCCCTCACTGCCTGGCCGGACACAGTACAGGCAGCGGTCACAGCTGAGGTTTCAGCTACAGTGTCACTGGTGACAGCTGCTGCTAAGTGAGGTGGAACTTCCATGACCACCACTACTTTTGTCTGGACAAGTACTGCCAACAGAGGAGGGATTTCCATGACCACCACTACTTTTGTCTGGGACAAGTACTGCCAACAGAGGAGGGATTTCCATGACCACCACTACTTTTGTCTGGGACAAGTACTGCCAACAGAGGAGGGATTTCCATGACCACCACTACTTTTGTCTGGGACAAGTACTGCCAACAGAGGAGGGATTTCCGTGACCGCCACTACTTTTGTCTCGTGCAACAGAGGAGGGATTTCCATGACCACCACTACTTTTGTCTGGGACAAGTACTGCCAACAGAGGAGGGATTTCCATGACCACCACTACTTTTGTCTGGGACAAGTACTGCCAACAGAGGAGGGATTTCCATGACCACCACTACTTTTGTCTGGGACAAGTACTGCCAACAGAGGAGGGATTTCCATGACCACCACTACTTTTGTCTGGGACAAGTACTGCCAACAGAGGAGGGATTTCCATGACCACCACTACTTTTGTCTGGGACAAGTACTGCCAACAGAGGAGGGATTTCCATGACCACCACTACTTTTGTCTGGGACAAGTACTGCCAACAGAGGAGGGATTTCATGACCACCATACTTTGTTGGCAGTACTGCAACAGAGGAGGGATTTTCATGACCACCACAGCGTTGTTTATAGCGATGTGGTAGTTGACGCGGGATTTCTATGACATCTGCAACTTTGTCCGCGACAAGTGCTGCTAACTGACGTAGGATTTTTATAACCACTACAACTTCGTGACGAGTGTTACCAAGTGACATAGCATGTCCAAGACAGCTACAGCTTCACCTTTACACTCGAGATGAAGAACGCTCAATCACGTTGTTGTGTGAAACTGTGATCCGCCCATTATTTTTTCTTTCGGGGGGTAGGAGTTTGTATTCCATGTGCGATTGAATATAAACTCTTATAGCATACTGAAGTAACTGTATCTTGTCAAATCTGTCGTGAAAACAAACGAGCAGAAATACAGGCAATTTGTGCGTATTCTATACATCTTTTTCATTGACTACATTCCATTTGGTCACAATGGAAGAATGACAGAGAATGTGTTTTCGTCCGTTACCAGTGGTCAAGAATGTTGAATAACGAATTTCTTGGCAGCGTTTCGGGCGTCTGCAGATGTCACGTGACCCGACAGTTTCTATTAGGGACATAATGGAGCTGTATCGCGTGCTTTATCGCGTAGAATGAGCTGTTAAAGGTTTATAATCCAGGTGTATTGTGTACGGTTACAACTGTCCACCTGAACGTAATGTCAGCAGACGATTCTCCCCTCTGTGCTGTGAGCAGTCAGCGTGTGAAGGGGACAGGGTGATTTTTCACCTGGGTGAACAGGTAGCAGCCACTGTGTCCTCCACAGCCTGTCACCCACACCATGAACACGGCCAGGGAGTGCAGGTCGGAGCCTAGCATCAGGTTGTGGTGGACATGTAGTAAACCACAGCCTTTGTGGGCCGCATCAAGTGACACGTGCCCCGAGTCCTGGCTCAGTGTCCACCATTCTACACAGCCCACAAAGGAGCGTTTGTCCGCCTGAATGTGGGTGACCCCAAACCTCCCCCAGTCTCTGTGTGTGTGTTGTGTGTTGCCCGACATCAAGCCGTGTCAATGACCGGGTCCTCTCGCTACATCTTGCTCTGTCTCATCAAAGCGCTGCAGTAGGCGTGTGGGGACCGTGGTGGGAAGATAAGCACTGCCAGAAGCGTTTGTCACACGGAGGAAGGCAGACCACGGAGTCCCGCTGGTACTGTTGGCAGTATTAGCGGTATACGGGCTCATACCAACCCCGAGTGGTGTTTTATGTGCACTCGACATACAACGACCCGCAAGCCTTCAGGGGTTCCAGTGATGACAATCTGTGTTCAGTGCCTGGTTAACATTCCCCACAGATCGTTGCCATCAGAACAGCACCGCATCCGTGACAGCGTGACCGCCCACTGCGGCGCCTGTGATACAAATGTGTGTACACACTCTCCGTTAAGAACGTGGCTACACGGGAACTTAATTAGCTTCCAGAGAATTTCATGTCGGTCGCCATACCCGAGAACAGACCAGTCGATGCGGGTACCGTGCTTCATGATCACGGAGCGTGCAGTTCATCTTCAGCGCTGCTCAGTGTGTAGAGTGACGGCGAGCAGGTCGGAGGTGCTGTGAGGCTCTGCGCACGGTGCAGTATGTGTGTGCCCCAGCGCTGGCTGTCCCGGCTTGTGCCTCTCTGGCTGCTCCACGTCTGGGACTCTTTCTTCTCCTGCTGGTAGGTCCTGCCTCAGCCGCTGTGATGACTGCTGCTGCCTTCGTCTTCTGCACCATCTATCACACGGATCACCCCCTCCGCTCCCTCCCCCCCCCCCCCCCCCCCCCCACCAGGTCATTAAACTTTTGATCACTTCGACAACACGCTGCTGCTATGTGTCACCCCCATCGTTAGTCCTTTGATTGGTGCTGTTGTAACGGATTGCTAAATGTCACCGACTCCGCCATTAGTCCTTTGATTAATTCTGTGAAAAGCAAATCGCCGTGTCTTGAAACGTTTAATCAGTTATGTTGTAACGTGCCGCTCTGATGGTGTGACGTTGATTGGGTGAGATGACGTCAGTAAATCTGGTGTGACGTTAGTAGGTCTGATTGACGTCAACAGATTTGATGTGACCTTGATAGGTCTGTCGTAATGTTAATAGGTCTGTCGTAATGTTAATAGGTCTGTCGTCATGTTAATAGGTCTGAGGTGATGTTAACGGGTTCGATGTTATGTTCATGCATCAGGTGTGGCTTAATAGATTTAATGTTATTCTCATTCGTCTAATTATTATGAATAGGACGGGTATGACGTTCAAAGGTGTGATGCGACATTCATAGACCTGATATGGTCTTAACAGGCTTGACATGAGTATAACCGATGTTATGTCAATAGATCTGATGAGTTGATGGATCTGATTTGAGTCATTAGGTTTGGTGTGACGTTAAGAGGTCTGATATGACGCCATTAAGTGATGTAACTTTAATAGGTCTGGTTTGATGATGTTAAGACTGGTATGACGTTAATAAATCTGATGTGACGTTGATAGATTCGATGAACTTGCATAGGTCTGGTGTGATGTTACTAGAGCTGATGTGACTGATAGATATAGTGTGATGGTAGAATATTGTATGTGTGGCTCAGTAGGTTCAATCCGACACTGATGTGACTTTACCTGTGGTAGGTGATGTCAGTAGATCTGGTGTTGCCTTATTAGATCAGTATGACCTCAGCAGGTTTGATATGACTTTGAATTAAAGTTTGATTGATTCGATATGTTATTAGTATCTGCAGTGTGACGCTGGGTCTAACATGGCATCAGTTGGTCTGATAAGATTAGTACCAGAGAATGTAGTTGCCGTATTTTTCTGCTGCGCCGTCATTCTTTAAAAACCATGTATCCAGAACTTCTTAAGTGTGTGTCTGTGTGCGTGCGTGCGTGCGTGCGTGCGTCTGTGTGTGTGTGTGTGTGTGTGTGTGTGTGTGTGTGTGTGTGTGTGTGTGTGTGTGTGTGTGTGCTTGCTGATCATATCACAGGTATAGCTTCTGACGGGTGGTCCCGTCTGATAAAGTAGCTGTGTTCCTCTCACCTTTTTCCATTTGATTTATAATGCAGTGTGCAATCGATACAGCCTGGTCAACCGCTTCTCTCCAACGTTCTGTGTGTCTCCTGTTTTTAATCTCCTGTCTGTCTGCCTTTGTCTGGCTGGCTGGCTTGCTGTTTGTGTGTGCATCTCTCTGTCCTACAGTTCATATTTATTTGTGTGCATGGCTTCTAGCATGCATCTTGACTGTCTGCCTGCCTGCTTGTCTGTGAATCTGTCTCAACTTCGAGATGGCTTATGTGGTCGGCTGGGCTTTAAACGACCTGACAACTGGCCCATTGATGGAAGTCTGTCTGTCACTCTATCGTGAATACGTTTTGTTCTAATCCTTTTTGTCTTTCCCCGTTGGCAAACACAACTGAATGACGTAACGATCTGTAGAGCCACATGTTGATGTCGTCTGTGGTTTGCCTAGCATGATGCACAAACACACACACACACACACACACACACAACACACACACCACACACACACACACACACACCAAAGCACGTGCGCACATACACATATGCAAGCCTGCTTGTCAGCATGTACACATGTGTGAATGCAGGCACGCGCATGCAGACACACATACATAAACATTTACACACATGTACACATTCACACACACACACACACACACACACATACACACACACACACACACACACACACACACACACACACACACACACACACACACACACACACACACCACGCACCGCACGTAGCAGGCTGATCATAGGAGAAAGGCTTATCTACTTTCTTCTCTCTCTCTCTCTCTCCTCTCTCTCTCCTCTCTCTCTCTCTCGTTTAGCCTGGTCTCTCTCACTGTCTCGTCTGTCTGTCTCTCTCTCTCTCTCTCTCTCTCTGTTCCTGTCTCTCTCTCTGTCTCTGTCTCTGTCTGCTCTCTCTTCTCTCTCTGTCCCCTCTTTCTCTGTCTCTCTCTCTGTCTCTGTCTCTGTCTCTCCTCTCTCCTCTCTCTCTCTCTCCTCTCTCTCCACACACACACACACACACACACACACACACACACACACACACACACACACATCTCCTGCCCTTTCCCCTCCCAGAAGATTTCAGTACTCAGTGATCCACCCCAGCTCTCAAGGCACCTGTCCATGTCTGTTCTGGCAGGTCACTGATCAGCTCCAGGGTCCGTGTGGCACGTTCCCATGAGTCCCTGCTGTCCAACCCAAGCGCCATGCAGGCCGTGGACGTGACGGGGCGTGACGCGGAGGTCAAGGCCGTTCACCACAGCATGGTCAGCCGCAACCACTGCTTCCACATCTCCACCTCCCAGGGCAGCAAGTACATCGCCTGCGGCTCCTCCCAGGAACAAGATCAGTGGCTGGACAGGTGAGAGTGATGGGCATGCTGATGATGTTCAGGTAAAGGTACAGGGCTAGGCAGTTTATAATCGTCTTTAGATCTGAGCAGGAAAGAGCTCAGTGGCTGGACAGGTGAGAGAGATGGACTTACAGGTGATGTTCAGGTAAAGGTGCAGGGCAAGGCATCAGATGCATCAGCCATGGATCTTAACAATAAAGAGCTCATGGCTGGACAGGTGAGAGAGATGGACTTACAGGTGATGTTCAGGTAAAGGTGCAGGGCAAGGCATCAGATGCATCAGCCATGGATCTTAACAATAAAGAGCTCAGTGGCTGGACAGGTGAGAGAGATGGACTTAAGGTGTGTTCAGGTAAAGGTGCAGGGCAAGGCAGCAGATGTGTCAGCCCTGGATCTTATCAGTAAAGAGCTCAGTGGCTGGACAGTGAGAGAGAGGGACTTACAGATGGTGTTCAGGTAAAGGTACAGGGCAAGGCAGCAGATGCATCGGCCCTGGATCTAACCAGCTTAGTTGCTGGACAGGTGAGAGAGATGGGCATATAAATGTTGTTCAGGTAAAAGGTACATGGCAAGGCAGCAGATACATCACCTTTGGATCTAACCAGGAATGAGCTCAGTGGTAGGACAGGTGAGAGAGATGGGCATACTGATGTTGTTCAAGTAAAGGTAGAGGGCAAGGCAGCAGATACATCACCTTTGGATCTAACCAGGAATGAGCTCAGTGGTAGGACAGGTGAGAGAGATGGGCATGCTGATGTTGTTCAAGTAAAGGTAGAGGGCAAGGCAGCAGATACATCACCTTTGCATCTAACCAGGAATGAGCTCAGTGGTAGGACAGGTGAGAGAGATGGGCATACTGATGTTGTTCAAGTAAAGGTAGAGGGCAAGGCAGCAGATACATCACCTTTGCATCTAACCAGGAATGAGCTCAGTGGTAGGACAGGTGAGAGAGATGGGCATGCTGATGTTGTTCAAGTAAAGGTAGAGGGCACGGCAGCAGATACATCACCTTTGCATCTAACCAGGAATGAGCTCAGTGGTAGGACAGGTGAGAGAGATGGGCATGCTGATGTTGTTCAAGTAAAGGTAGAGGGCAAGGCAGCAGATACATCACCTTTGCATCTAACCAGGAATGAGCTCAGTGGTAGGACAGGTGAGAGAGATGGGCATGCTGATGTTGTTCAAGCAAAGGTAGAGGGCAAGGCAGCAGATACATCACCTTTGGATCTAACCAGGAATGAGCTCAATGGCTGCGATAGACTTTTGAGATTAATATGGGAGGGGTTCAGGAGAGAAAGAGGGGGGAGTTGAAGAGTAAGGTTCATGTGAGTGGCAGATATAGTTCAGGTGATACAACGGGCAGCTCAGGTTCATGTGAGAAAATGAACAGCTGAGGTTTATGTGAGAGACAGACGAGGTTCAGACGAGACAGTGGACAGGTGAAGTCAAGGTTAGACTGTAGACAGGTGAGGTTTTAGGTGACATATAGGTGAAGCACAGGCAGGACAGTAAAAGGTGAACTTCAGGTCAGAGAAAATAGGCGAGGTTCAGGTGAGAGATCATTGAGGTTCAGATGAGACAGCAGAGAGGTGAGGTTCAGGTGAGAGATGAATGAGGTTCAGATGAGACAGCAGAGAGGTGAGGTTCAGGTGAGAGATAGGTGAGGTTCAGGTAAGGCAGTAGACAAGTGAGGTTCAGATGAGACAGCAGAGAGGTGAGGTTCAGGTGAGACAAAAGACAGGTGAGGTTTAGGTGAGACAAAAGACAGGTGAGGTTCAGGTGAGAGATAGGTGAGGTTCAGGTGAGAGATAGGTGAGGTTCAGGTAAGGCAGTAGACAAGTGAGGTTCAGGTGAGACAGCAGAGAGGTGAGGTTCAGGTGAGACAAAAGACAGGTGAGGTTTAGGTGAGAATAAAGACAGGTGAGATTCAGGTGAGACAAAAGACAGGTGAGGTTCAGGTGAGACAGCAGAGATGTGAGGTTCAAGTGAGACAAAAGACAGGTGAGGTTTAGGTGAGACAAAAGACAGGTGAGGTTCAGGTGAGACAGTAGATAAGGTTCAGGCAAAACAGTAGACAGCTGAAGTTCAGGTAAGACAGTAGACAGGTGAAGTTCAGGCCAGACAGTAGACAGGTGAAGTTCAGCTGAGACAGTAGACAGGTGAAGTTCAAGTGAGACAGTAGACAGGTGAAGTTCAGGCAAGACAGTAGACAGGTGAAGTTCAGGTGAGACAGTAGACAGGTGAAGTTCAAGTGAGACAGTAGACAGGTGAAGTTCAAGTGAGACAGTAGACAGGTGAAGTTCAGGTGAGACAGTAGACAGGTGAAGTTCAGGCAAGACAGTAGACAGGTGAAGTTCAGGTGAGACAGTAGACAGGTGAAGTTCAAGTGAGACAGTAGACAGGTGAAGTTCAGGTGAGACAGTAGACAGGTGAAGTTCAGGTGAGACAGTAGACAGGTGAAGTTCAAGTGAGACAGTAGACAGGTGAAGTTCAAGTGAGATCAGTAGACAGGTGAAGTTCAGGTGAGACAGTAGACAGGTGAAGTACAAGGCGTAGACAGTAGACAGATGAAGTTCAGGGAGACAGTAGACAGGTGAAGTTCAAGTGAGACAGTAGACAGGTGAAGCTCAAGTGAGACAGTAGACAGGTGAAGCTTCAAGTGAGACAGTAGACAGGTGAAGTTCAGGTGAGACAGTAGACAGGTGAAGTTCAGTGAGACAGTAGACAGGTGAAGTTCAGGCAAGACAGTAGACAGGTGAAGTTCAGGTGAGACAGTAGACAGGTGAAGTCAAGTGAGACAGTAGACAGGTGAAGTCAAGTGAGACAGTAGACAGGTGAAGTCCAAGTGAGACAGTGACAGGTGAAGTTCAAGTGAGACAGTAGACAGGTGAAGTTCAGGTGAGACAGTAGACAGGTGAAGTTCGGCAGACAGTAGACAGGTGAAGTTCAGGTGCAAGACAGTAGACAGGTGAAGTTCAAGGAAGACAGTAGACAGGTGAAGTTCAGGTGAGACAGTAGACAGGTGAAGTTCAGGTGAGACCGTAGACAGGTGAAGTTCAGGAAGACAGTAGACAGGTGAAGTTCAAGTGAGACAGTAGACAGGTGAAGTTCAGGTGAGACCGTAGACAGGTGAAGTTCAAGTGAGACGTAGACAGGTGAAGTTCAAGTGAGACCGTAACAGGTGAAGTTCAGGTGAGACAGTAGACAGGTGAAGTTCAGGTGAGACAGTAGACAGGTGAAGTTCAGTGAGACAGTAGACAGGTGAAGTTCAGTGAGACAGTAGACAGGTGAAGTTCAGGTGAGACAGTAGACAGGTGAAGTTCAGGTGAGACAGTAGACAGGTGAAGTTCATGTGAGACATTGGACAGGTGAAGTTCAGGTGAGACAGTAGACAGGTGAAGTGAAGTTCAGGTGAGGTTGGGTTCAGCTGATTTTGTAGACAAGTGAGGTTCAGTCGAGACTGTAGTTAGGTGATGTTCAGGTGAGACTGTAGACAGGTGAGGTTCAGGTGAAATGGTAGACAAGTGGGATTTAGGTGAGGTAGTAGACCGCTGTGTCAATAGATAGGTGGAGTTCATGTGAGACAGTAGAGAGGTGGGGTTCAGGTGAGACAGTAGACTGGTGGGATTCAGGTGAGACAGTAGACTGGTGGGGTTATGATGAGATAATAGACAGGTGAGGTTCAAGTGAAGGGAGTAGACAAATGAGGTCCAGGTAAGACATTAAATAGTTGAGACAGTGGACAAGTGAGGTTCAGGTGAGACAATAGACAGGGGCCAGTTTCATGTGGCGTTCGTAGCCCTTCCTCGTAACTATTTTCGTAACATAGTTCCTAAGCCCAAAATCCACGTAGCAAAGAACTGTTTCGTAAATCAGTTACGCCGGTTTCACGACACACCTACGAACGTGTCCTTTGCTACGTTGGACACAAGCGCGTGATTTCCCGCTTCTTTCGGAAATTACCAAACACGTGTGATGGAAATGGCGGCGACTGGCAGCAACGAAATCATACCACAAATATTTATTGCATGTAGTTAGGAGTAAAACTTAATAATTAGTCTGCATTTGTGTTCAGTTAACTTGTGTAAACACACACACACACACACACACACACACACACACACACACACACACACACACCACGCACACACTCATCTGCATTCTAGCATTTTCATTTGATTTCTTTCCTATGCTGTCTTAGTGACCGTTCCCATGATCACGCACAGCGATCTTCATGCCTACGTTTCTGACTTCCTTGCCTGAGGGCAACTTATTGTTTATCCTATCTCAAAGCATGTTATAAACAAAGTTGGAGCCATTCCTTCCGGCAAGGAAGGATCAGTT
The DNA here is from genome assembly GCA_033310375.1 of Conus canariensis. NCBI lineage: Eukaryota > Metazoa > Mollusca > Gastropoda > Neogastropoda > Conidae > Conus > Conus canariensis. Next base: position 28,139,659 of record CM065735.1, on the reverse strand, counting down.
TTCATCACTGGTCAGGGAAAGAGCTGTGTCAGTAGACTCTCACACTCCTTTAGAGAGAGAGGTGTGGTGGAGGGGAAAGGGAGGGTAGGGGAGCTAAGGGAGAAAAAGAAATAGAAAAAGAAGAAGGAATAAAGGGATGGAGAAGGGATAGCTGAGAAAAAGGCAAACTTGGTGAGGAAGGGAGAGATGTGTGTGTGTGTGTTGTGTGTGTTGTGTGTGTGTGTGTGTGTGTGTGATAGAGAGAAAGTTCATATTCTCTGTAGTTCAGCCGACCACAAGTAATAATTAGCTCTCTCTCTGTTTATGTGTGTGTGTATGTGCGCGCGCGCACGCGGAGAGAGAGAGGGTGTGTGTGTGTGTATGTGCATATATGTGTATATGTGTGTGTATGTGTGCGTGCATGTGTGCGTTTGTGTGTGTGTGTGTGTGTGTGTGTGTGTGCGCGCGCACACATGTGTGTGTGTGTTGTAACGTGAGGAGTCGACGATAGCATTGAGGGGGGAGTCAGAGAGAGAGAGAGAAGTCAAAATAAGTTTCAAGTACTGTAATATCTTTATTTCTATTGAAATCTTTCACTCCAATCCTGATTTTTATGTTTTTTGCTGGTGCAACATCTAGATTAGTATGACTATAAATGGCTCATGAAAATGTGAGATGATGACGATGATGTGTGTGTGCGCGCGCGCATGCTCGCGCACGCTTGTGTGTGTGCAGTTTGTGTATGTGAGGTGGGGAATGTTTCCGGGACATTCTCTTATTTTTGTCCAAATGCTCCAAATTTTGCACATCTCGGTCTTTGAAAAAATTTGAGAAAACCCAGCTCTGATATTTCTCTTCCCAGAATTTATTTTAATTTCCTGAAGATTCGGTTGCACTTCAGTTTCTATTATGATTTTTGTCACAATAAACCCAAATTCTAGAATGACGTAGTTCAGTACGAGCTGCAAGCAAACTGAGCGTGGAGTTCACAGCTGTCAAGAGCTTTCTTCTTACACAGCATCACAAATGGATGATAAACTAGAATTCTGGATATTCGGGACAGCACATGTTAATTTTACAAGCATAGGAAAAAGAGTAACAAAGTGTTTTGCCACGATTCTGCTGCAGCTTGTTTTGGGCATTGGCTGTTAAGACCATTTTGTAATCTCATGTGCAGCGTCAGTACACGCCTGCGAAAAAAAATCAATCTTTCGAAAATGCAAGGTTCAATTTACAGCTATTCACAAGTTAAACACAGATTATTAGTCTAACTACTCTACACACACACACACCCCCACACACACACACACACACACCACACACTGCTACCACCTCATCTACCCAACACCCCACGCCCCTGCATGCACTGCTATACCTTCTTTTGCTATCCCCCCCCCCCCCCCCACATGCAAACACAGAGAATTGATAACATCTGTGACACGAAAACAGAGATTGGAAAGGGGTTAGGCCACAAACAGAAAGAAAGAGCCATGTAGGAGCATACCTTCACAAACTTACCACGTGCGTGCAGGCACACACACACACACACACACACACACACACACACACCACACACACACACACACACACACACACACAGGCATGCGTGCACGCGCGCTCGCAAAATGTTCGCCAATAGCTTCTTGAAATCTGCCATTTACATAAAATCGAAGGCAAACAGTATCTGTTTTGTGGGTGGAAGGCAGTCTCGTCTGTAGAATGAAAATCACTGATGACAGTACAAGGCGATTGGGATGGAGCTAGGTGGCACAGAGAGAGAGAGAGAGAGAGAAAATGCAGGAATTTTACCATCACAAACTTCTCACATGCGCACGTGTGGTGTGATCACAGAAAATTTGACGTGTTCTCAGAAAAACTTGTCTAATAAAGTGAGTTCATGGAACGCGGTCAGCCTTCTCTTCTTTTTCTGTGAAGCTCGTGGCTCACACACACCTTAAATATGCACACACCCTCCACACAAACAGTCAGGGTGCTGATAAAGCTGAGCGGCTGTGCTGTCAGCGTAGCTACGAACAGAGTTAGTTGTGGGGCGTAGCACCACTAAAGTTACGAACTTATTTACGAACAACATCTCTCTACGTAGTCGTCATGAAACGCATTTTTCACTGCTACGAACTTTTTTTCGCTACGAACTAGTTCATATCTGCTACGAACGCCACATGAAACCGGCCCCAGGTGAGGTTCAGACAAGACAGTAGACAGGTGAGGTTCAGACGAGACAGTAGACAGGTGAGGTTCAGACAGAAGAAACGTAAAGTGATAGATGGATTAGGCTGAGCTCAGACTGTTGATGAGGTTCAGAGTGTTGTAAACAGATGAACTTGTATGAGAGAGACCATGGGGTGACATCTAGATGATCATGAGAGAATAGGCAGATGAGCTTCAGGTGAGACAGTATTGATAATTGACATTCAGATGAGTGAAGCAAGTATTCAGATGAGTGAACAAGCATTCAGATGAGTGAAGCAAATATGAGTTTTAGAACAGAAAGTAGAGAGGTGAAGTACAGCTGAGACAGTACACAGTGATTCTGTCTGTCCATATCTACTCTTTCTTCCCATGTTGTGTGTGCTTTGTGTGTGTGACTTGGTCTGACTGGTCTGATATGTGGTGTTTCAGCTTGCGGAGAACCAAACGCCCTAACCAGGACCAAATACGTCGCTCAGACAGCTCCCTTAAACTGTGGATTGTGGAAGCTAAACATGTACCTCCCAAAAAACGGTAAAGACTCTGGAACAGAAATACAGCTTTGCTGTGAATACAACTGTCTCGCTTCTCTCTCTCTATCTCCCTGTTTCAGTTAATTTGTGTGCATGCACGTGTGTGATTTTGTGTTCACATATGTGAGTATACGATCTTTGAATTCTTGAAAGAGCTTAACATTATTCATCGGATCTGAGGTTTTATAATGGAAAGATTTTTAACAAGGTTTCGGATGGGTTTTCAGAAGATGTATTTTAAAGAGTTGTGTGGAATGAGTTGACTTGTGAGTTGATTTTAACGTGGTGACAGCCCTGATATGGCCCGCGGCGGTTGGCTGGGCTATAAGCAACATTACCTTACCTTACCTTATATGAGTATGTATCACTCTGTGTGTCTGTGTTTGTGTCTGTGCGTATCTATGTGTGCCTGTGTCAGTGTGTTCACATAAATGGGAACATGTTTGTGTCAGCTTGTGTGAGAGTGTGTATGAGCATTTTATGCACTGGTCAAAATGCCTAGCATTAAGCACTTCCCTCTTTGCCTCCTCCTGCACGACTGAAACGATGTCTTTGTGTGCAGATATTTCTGTGAAATTCTGCTGGACCACACGCCATTTGCCCGCACGTCATGTAAACCCATGGCGGAAATGCTGTTCTGGGGAGAACACTTTGAGTTCAAGTGAGTGCTTTATACATGTAGGGAATGTCTCGGAGTGTAAGTGGTTTGAAAACAGACCCTTACCCCAGAGGGGGGTGTTGGGACTTTGAAAATATGTGTTGTATCCCCATATTCTGAAAATTCTGAGCCAGAAATTTCCCCTGCTTTGTCACTCTCTCAGCCTGTGCATTTCTGTCTTCCTGCTGGATTTCAGACTGTCAGTCTGCCATGTATCCACAGTGACCTGTGGCAGTGTAATTGACATGGCTTGAAGGGAGTTACCAGCAGCAGCCTGTGTTGACACCACCTGTGTCTGATTGTTACAGAGACCTGCCTGCAGTCAAGACCATCACCATCAGGCTGTGCAGGGAAGCAGAGAAGAAGAAGAAGAAAGAGAGCAGCATCCCCATCTGTAAGTACCACACCTCTTCCAGCAGGTCACCTCGTAGTGGGCTGTCCTTGCCTGGTTTCACAATCACATCTTTGATCAGGTCACCTCACAGTGAGCTGTCCTTGCCTGGTTTCACAGTCACATCTTCGTTTAGTGTTGGTCTCCCATTGCAAATGACACGTTTCTTTTTTCTTCTCAGTACTGTGTTCCTGTTACCTTGCGCTGGTTACTGTAACTTATTTCTGTTCTCTCTGTGTGTGTGTGTGTGTGTGTGTGTGTGAGAGAGAGAGAGAGAGAGAGAGAGAGAACGAGTTGGTGTGTGTGTGTTTCTAAAATAGTGTAATAAGCCATGTTGTGACCTGATGGAAATGGATGATAGTTTGAAAGGTATTTCATATTGCTTTACCGAAGGAAATGCCCCGTATGAAAATGAAAACAGTAAGAGCATAATGTTATGGAATAGACCATTGGTACTGCTTTGCATACTGACATTCAGTGTTTGTATCCACAGGTTACGTTGACTTGCATGTCGCTGACATATCCAACAAGCAGTTTGTGGAGAAATGGTGAGTTGCCTTCTTCTCCAAAGCAGAGACTCTTATCTTCAAACAAAACAGACAGAGATGTCACTGGTAGCATATAAACCTCCTCCACAGCAGTACAAGGTTCCGTGTCAGTATTCTTTTTGTTTTGGCTCTTTTTAATTGTTTGTTTGTTTTACATTTCCTTTAAGTGTAATCATTATCTTTTCAATTCCAAGTTAGAGAGAAATGCCATCTTGACAAAAACTTGAGGTAATCCTCCTTACTTTTGCTCAAGCCCTTCACCATCGGCAGTATTACTCCATCGCACTCAACTGTTCACTGTCCTGTCTCTCTCTGTCTGGTTGGTTCCTTTACTCTGTTCAGCTTTGCCGCAGTGTCTTTCCTCCACCTGTTTTGGACTGTCTCCTCTTCCCTCTGCCCTGTGAGTTCCAGGTCAGAGCCTGGGTGTGGCTCTGGATGCTTGGTCCTTTCTAATCCTGAGCTCTGACTCTGCTGTTAATGTTACCAGCTGGCTGGTCTTGCACTGCATCTGGTTACAGTCATGCATGAGGCCCAGCATCAAGTCATCAGCAAAAGTCAGGTCTTCAAGCTGAATACAGATGTCTCTTGTATTCCATTGTTCATGCCTGTTGTGGTGGTCTCCACGTGACGTGTGAAAACTGGGTGCCAAATATTCAAATATCTTCAAAGATAAATGACACAGACTGGAGCATTTCTGAAAATAGGGTAAAATGCAAATTAACACTCAGTGACATGACGCAGAGTATTGCAGATTTGATATAAACACAAAACAGAGAAGTCGGTTTCAGCAAGTACGACCTAAACAGACGATGCAAGCAATAAACATCAAAAATGCACAAAGCAATCCTCACCACATGGCAGTCAGCATGAGAATGACCAAACTTTAAAAATGCATCAGACAGATCTCCCCATAGAGTAGTTTGCATGAGAATGGCCATCTATCTCACGCTGACTGTCATCTGTTTTTTGTACATTTTTTATGTCTGTTGTGTATTACATCTGAATAAGACATATTCATCGGAAGTTCATTTGTGTGTTTTGTATTAAGTCTGCATTACTTCACACATTGTTTTATATACTCTTCAGAGATGATTTTTATTGAAAATATCTGCCAGAGATTCCCAAATAAACGTTGTTTTTTTTATCTTCCCATCGTGGTGTGTATCTTTCCCTATGTTGCTGTGAAAATTGTGTGTAAGATTAAAATCTACAAAATTCCAGAATGAGTTTACTCTCGCTGTCCAACTCATTTTTGCTCTTGTGTAAACCATTGATATTAACATCTGACTTACTTTAAAACAATTGGATGCCCCTATGCCATTTGATTACGTACAAGGTTTACATTTAATTCATCTTTGTGAGTTAATCAGTTTTACAGTATTTGATCCGTCTCTCAACAAGCTTCACAGTCATTTTAGGAAAAAAAAATAATTGCTTTCATTTCTCTGTGTGTGTGGTGCGTGCGTGCGTGCGTGGTGGTGTGTGTGTGTGTGTGTTGGGGTGTGTGTGTGTGTTTGGTTGCTGTGCAGTTATTTCTTTCCTTTAAGAGAAACTGTTTTGTAGATCTTTTTCATTTGTTTTCGGTTTTCATGTTTGTATTACCTGGTGTTTCATCAAGTGAAGCAGGTTTATACATTCATGAGTCGGTGTGTCTGTCCCAGGTTCCCGGCAGAGTGCAGCGGAATGGGCAAAGGCAACAAAGATGCCAGAGGGGAGACACCCCAGATCCGTATGAAAGTGCGACACCAGACAGTCAACATCTTGCCTAAACACTGCTATCAACAATTTGCTAAGGTCAGTTATCAAAGTATAGACTGCCAACATTTTGTGTAAGCATTGCTGTCGGTACTTTATCAAAGTCAGCATCAGTTACATGGGAGACTGTTCGCATCTTTAAAGGGAAGGGGTCTTTTCTTTGTTGGGAAGTTAATCTGTACAGACAAAGAAAAAAATCTTCCAGAAGAAGCAGCCTTTGAAGGAAAGGTGTCCATATTTGACAGATTTTCCTGTGTTATTACAATAGAAATTAAAAGGGTATTGGGAAGAGCACAGATCTCCACCAACAATTTCTTTTTTACTGCCATGGGACAACATAGTAGGTATAAACTGAACGAGTTACTTCCCACATACTTTTTTGTATTAGGACATGGAAAATATGAATGTCAACATTTATAAGACTAGAAATACTGCGTGAAAAATGGATTACTTCTTAGACAGGGGATGTTGGTTGATAAACTGGTACTGTTCATATCCAATGGAAACCATGTAATGATCATGATGAATAGATCCTGGATCCCCATTTTGACCAGCACGACAGGTCTGCATCAACACTGAATGGGTTTGTCCCAGGGCCGCATGCCTTGTTTCCACTCAGTTTAGAACCGGTTCAGTAGTTTTTGTGTCATCTTGCTGACAAACAGACAGACACAGGGGAAAACCTAACCTGCCTGTTGGAGGTAGCTAGAAGGGCAAAGTGTGGAGGTCAGCCTGTGGTTTGTTACCTGCAGTACCTGAGCACGGAGTGCAAAGAGATGTGTGACCTGCTGGAGCCCCAGCTGTCTCTGAGGGAGAAGGACGAGTTTGCCTCCACACTGGTTCACGCCCTGCACAAACTGGGCAAGGCCAAGGCCTTCCTCTGTGACATCGTCATCTCCGAGATCAGCTCCCAGGGTGAGTAGTGACTGTACAGTGTTCTGTGGTAGTGGATGAATATGTGTGTTTATCATGGCAGTTACGCTCACTGGATGAGTACTGCCTGTATGTTGTTCTGTGATAGTGGATGAATATGTGTGTGTGTGTGTGTGTGTGTGTGTGTGTTTATCATGGCAGTTACAATCATAGGGTGAGTGGTGTTTGTGTACTATACTATGGTTGTGAATAAGTGTGGGTGTGGGTGTTTATCATGGCAGTTACAATCATAGGGTTAGTGGTGTTTGTGTTCTATACTATGGTTGTGAATAAGTATGGGTTGGGTGTGTTTATCATGGCAGTTACAAAATAGCTATAGTGATGCAGAGACAGGAGGGGAATATTAAACCTTTTAAACCTTCAGAGTTTGCTATTAGGCTGCTTCTTGCCTGGCCAGTTCGGACTGATTTACCTCAACGTCTGATCAAATGCATCAAGTTCTATTGTAAGGACATGTCCCTGCGTGGAAATACAACTGCCGTAAGTCTGAAAATCAAAGTTTACAGGAGGCAAAACAAAAACTGATTATTTATCCCCACAAGATATACTGCAAACTGAGTTATGGTACAAGTATTTTTATTTTTAGGATAATGTGATTGGGACTTGGCTACATTATACCCCTTTGCCTGCTCTTATAGTGTACCCAAAATTTCAAAAATGCAAAAATTAAAGTTACGCCGGTTGTATGTCCGGGCGGCGATGTGATTCTGCCCACAAAGGAGGGAGTGAAGCACCAGTGCACACAGTCAGAGAAAGAAAAAACTGCTTTTGCTGCTAGGCTCTTAGCTTAAAACACTCATGACGTGTCTTTAAGTCAACTGACATTGCAGGGGAAGTAACTGTTTAGTGTTCTGTTTGTGAATGATGAAGCAACGTCTGCTGTGAGTGGTGAGGTAGTTGACGAAGTTACTCTCTTTTCCTGCCACAAACAACCACTTTTCTCACTGGAATGCTTTGTGAGCAGGTTGTACATCAGTGTCTTTCTCCAGAACTTTAGATGTATCATGTCTGGGGTATGTTGTGTACTGATGCGTACGCTGACATCATTTCCATGAAAAACAGTAAGAGAACTGATGGTTCTGATTATTTTTTAAGCGCTTCCGACAAAACTGTACACTTACTCTTTTTTGTTTGTTTCGGGTGTGTACAGCAAACTGCAGTATGTGTAAAGTCAAGTAACAAAGACTACTCAATCCATATATACCTAGCATGCTTGTTTTCCAATGATTAGCCACTATGGAGGCAAGGGGGGGGGGGGGGGGGGGGGGGTATGGAGTACGTGCAACCCACTTGGTCATACATGAAGGGGGACAGTTTAACAATTTGTACCCATGGGTAAAAACATTCTGATTGATGTGTGCAAAGTATTTTGGTCATATTGTTGATCGATAATGTCAACAAAGCCAGGCTCTTGGGAAAGAGAGGAGGAGGGATGTGGGGAGGTAATTAATATGACATTAAAGAGGAAAGCTATGAGAGGATGATGGGCTGTATTCTGTGTGGCAGACAACGAACACCTGACATTCCGGGGCAACAGCATTGCCACCAAAGCCATGGAGGCCTACATGAAACTGGTGGGAGACAGGGTGAGTGTGTGTGACCCGTGCCATCATGATTGTCACCCGACTGACTTCACAGATAAACTGCAGATAAACTGCAGATAGTGTCAAAGTGAGGTGACTGCAGGCGGAAATTGAAACACATTTTAAAAGGAATTTAAAGTGAATCCACCGGATAACAGGGACAAACACGTTGCAAGACAAAACAACGTCCATCTGGCGCCAAATTTGAGAAAATAAGTGATTGCTTCTTCTTTGTTTTCATTGTCCTGAATGTCATTTTTCTTGCATGATGAAGACCTAAGAGGTCGAAACGCGTTGTGTTTTGTCTTGTAATTTGTCCCAGTTATATGGCAGATTTACTTTCAGTTCATTTTAAAGTTTGATCAACTTGAGTGAGGTAAAGTCAGTGTGAGTGTTGTCATCATATCTGTCAGCTGGCTTCATTTCATTGATCAGTGAACATTTGATGGAGACAGGGTGAGTGTGTGACTGTAGTCATCATATCTGTCAGCTGGCTTCATTTCATTGATCAGTGAACATTTGATGGAGACAGGGTGAGTGTGTGACTGTAGTCATCAAGTAGTGTCAGCTGGCTCATTTTGATCAGTGAATTTGTGATCAGGTACAGGGAAAGTTGAGACAAACAGTATCTCCCAAATTGAGTAAGTGTTGCTTCTTTCTTGATCATGAATTCATGTTTTGTGAGAAGACCAAGGGTGAAGTGTGTGTTGATTGTAGTTATATATCTTTCAGTTCATTTCATAAGTGAATCATTGATGTGAGGGTGAGTGTGTGAGTGTTGTCATCATATCTGTCAGCTGGCTTCATTTCATTGATCAGTGAACATTTGATGGAGACAGGGTGAGTGTGTGACTGTAGTCATCATGATGATCACCTGACTTCACGCTGTTGATTAGTGACAAACTGGTGGGGGACAGGGTGAGTGTTGTGACCCTTGTCATCATGATGATCACCTGACTTCACGCTGTTGATTAGTGACAAACTGGTGGGGGACCATGAGAGTGTTGTGACCCTTGTCATCATGATTATCACCTGACTTAATTGTACGGATCATTAATAAACTTGTGTAAGATAGGGTGAGCATTACTGTTGTCAACATATTCATCAACAGTATTGTTCATTGATAAACTTGTATGATAGGGGGTGAGTGTAACTGTCACTGTCATAATTATCAGCTGTTTTCAAGGTATTGATTAATGACAACTGGTGGGAGACAGGGTGAGTTCATGTGATTGTCGTCATCACAGTTATCAGCTGACTTCACTTTATCATTGGTGATAAACTGACGGGAGACCTTGGGTCAGCATGTATGAGACTGCTTTGAAGATTTGTGATTGCTGTTGTCAGAAAGATCAACTCATTTCGTTTCAAACTTTTTCACAAAAAAAAACAGGGGGTGTTGGTGTAGGGGGTTTGTATTGATTTTACTTTTTCGTATATTTATACTCATGTATTATTGATCGTCTTTTATGGTCACATCCCTCGCACACCAAAAGCACCCTTGTGCACTTCAGGCCCTGTCAGACCACCCAGTATCAGTGATGATCAGGTGTAGTTGTGATGTGTGGACAGTACCTGCACAACACGCTGGGTGACTTTGTGCGAGGACTGCTGGAGGGGGAGGAGGACTACGAGGTGGACCCCGCCAAGGTCAGCAACACCACGCTCAGTGCCCACCAGGACAAGCTGGAGGCCTGCGCCGCCAGGGTCTGGCACCGAATCATCAGTTCCAGCCACTACTTCCCCAAGTGAGATGGCCATGCAGTGTGTTCTCTCCCTCATGAAATGGACGTGTTTCGTGTATGCTTTTTTAATGGCCAAAAAGTCTGTGATGTACACTGAGGTGTAAACATACGTGAAAGTATGTTAAAAGAACATTGTTGGGATGCTGTCAACTCTTTCAGTGTAAATTGTAACCTCACATTCTGGAAATTCCTGTGCCTGTGAATTCCTTCGTTTTTTATCACTTGCTAGTACTCTTTTTGTCATGTTTTGTTGTTGTTGTCTTTTGTTTCACTGACATCCACTGTCTTTGTGGACTACTTGATATACGTCTTGTAGAATGTGTTTCATACCAACTTTTTTTTTTTGTGTGAGCTGGCAGCACGATGTTGAAACTGTGCACACTGTCCAGCATGAACACCAGCTGTCCATTCTGAAGTCTGTTGGCCTGTTAGGCCTTTTCTACATGGAATTTCTGGATACTGCTATAGTTCTCAGTAATTTGTTGCCTTCTCCTTTTTTTTGATTAGCATGGCCTACGTTTATTAACTTTACAGAATGTCTACAGATGATTTATCATATCATAAATTACATACATGCAATATGTAAGCAGTTGTTGATTTTTGTTGTTTTTTTTCCTTGAATGGTAACAGCCCCCCAAAAATCCCTGTGTTATTGGCTTGGTAATAATGATGATGATATGATAGTGTTAAAGGTAATGTCTTTGATTTACATGATTTGCATTTTCTATGTGAAAAAAAGAGGGTGGACATAAAACATATAACAATTTTTATTCTGCAAGGAGCTTTGGAGTGAAGGGGAACAATTCTAGTAAATTTTTTTTTTTTTTTTTTGCATAAGATGTAGTTTGTCACAGATAAGCTGCTTCCTAGATAGGGCCCATGACTTTAGTTGCCAGTGAAACAGTCTGTGAATGTGGCTGTGTGCCTGAAAGGGCACCAAAGGTTTGTTGACGGGGCCAAAATTAGTCATCTGATCACAAATGTACCACAAAGTTTTGCAATTTTCAAATGTCTGAAAGTTTAAGAAATATACAGTCTATGATCATTTTCATAGTAAGAGCTGCCCAAATCATTCACTTAGAGGTAGTTAATACAAACAGCCGTATCCATTTTCAGCTCAGTCACAAGTGGCCATTTGTTTAATCGCTGCTTTTTCCATTTTCTGAATGCTCAGTTCATTTGTTTTCAGCTCAGAATCAGCTTTAAGATGGCAGATTTCTTTCTTTTCCTATCTTCCATATTGTGTGACTGTATATGTGCACAGTAAGAGAAATGTACCAATTTGATACTCAACAGAAGTGCATGAACAGATGTTGTTGTTGTCGTACCCTGGCTAAAAGACTCCAGGGATCATCCAAACAGCCGAAGTACTTGAACACTGTGGTACAAATGCATCAGCTGGGGACGAGAACATTACGTGTGTGACCATTCTTGATTACCCCGCCACATGGGCAGCCACACTCGGGGGATTTTGGAGACTGATAATGTTGTGCTAGGACCTTGTCACAACTGAAGACAATCCCCGCATAACTAACTATGCAGAGTATAACAGCATTTTGATGTAGTCTTGGCGTTCTATCCTATATCAGTTGGCCTGACACAGCCTTAAGCCAAGGTGCATGAACAGACGAAACGTTTGCTCACTGGATTCTAAGAAGATATTATTAAAATACTTTCTTGACATTGTTTGGTGTGCAGCGAGCTACGTGAAGTGTTCACTCAGCTCCGTGAGCACTGTCGTCAGCAGGGGAAAGAAGAGGTGAGCGACAACTTGATCAGCGCCTCCATCTTCCTCCGCTTCCTCTGCCCGGCCATTCTGTCACCTAGTCTCTTCGATATCACCAAAGGTGAGTGGTGTTACATGTGTAGGTGAGTGATCAGACTAACAAAAAGGGAGTCATATCACCTGTGTAGAGAAGTCGTCAGATTCAAAGAGGGTAACTTATGTCACCTGTGTGTGTAAATAGTTAGATTCACAAAGGCGAGTCATGTCAATTGTGTTGGTGAGTGGTTAGGTTCTTAAAGGATGATTTATGTCTCTCAGACATGTGTGAATGATCAGAATCATAAAGGTTTAGCCTTTAGATAGCTTAACTCACTCGCTTCTTTTGTCCGCCAATGTGAGCATATGTGGATTCGGATTTCGAAAATTTGCGCTCTCTGAGTGACGTATCGGGTACGAAACTCAAGAACAGAGATTTTTTGTTCAAATATACACTAATATGCATTGCATGCACTCACTAAATTTCAAGTTCTGTCTGCTTGTTTATCATTATGAGAATTTGTTTCCTACCCTATACAAACCCTGGGTTTTCAGCATGGAGTGAGTTAATGTTATCAACAGAGTCATATTGACTTCACATCTGCGCCATTTTTCTTTGCACTGATATTGTCTGTTTTCCTGTATATCAGTGTTTGTCTCTTTCTCGTTGCATCCTTTAGATCATGGTTTTCCTTCATATCATCGTTTCCCTGTACATCGCTGTTCTCCTTTGTGTCACTGTTTTCCTGTATGTCACTGGATTCTGCATTCTCGCTTTGTGCAGAGTACCCCAATGAAAGAGCAGCCAGGAACCTGACGCTAGTGGCCAAGACCATTCAGACCCTGGCCAACTTCACAAAGTGAGTGCACTGCCGATCAGGGTCAACCCATTCACCTTGTGTATCAAGTTGGCATTCCAACTCCCTGCAAGAGAAAAAAAATGGATAAAGTCTGACAAAATATGACCCAGAGGCTACCAGGAAAAAAAAAGATATTAAAAGAGAAAGAAAATATAAGATGTTGTGAGAGGAAAACGTGGAGGAAGGTGGATGGGTGGGGGGTTGGATGGAGTATGGAGGGTTAGACAAACCCGCTTAATGTCCATGAAAAAAACTGGGTAGAGAAGGGATGGGGAGGGAGTGGGAAACAAGGGGAGAGTACTTAACCAATTTAACGTCCACTTTTCCCCTGAATCTCAGTTTTCTGCCTTTTTCCTTTTTATGCATGTGTTCCAGTTAAGAATGCAGGAAATTATCAATCATGATACTCGTGTGTCAGGAGGATATGAGGAAATCAGTGTATATTCAAATAGAAATCCACTGAAAAGTGGCAAGCTGACATTCCCGTATGGTCTGTTGACGTCTCCAGATGGTCAACATTCGTCTTTCCTAGTCTGTCTCTGTGTTTACATGGGACTAAGGTTATCTACTCACAGAGCATTTGAGTGAGAGAGCTAGTATTCACTTGTTCTAGTCTCTTGCTGTAGTTACTTGATAACTAAATTCATCAAACTGAGTCTCTTCGTGTATTTGGTGAGGTTACCTCTTGAGCTAATCATAAATGTTGGTATTAAATTAGTTTAATAATTTTTGTGTAACGCTTTGAACTTTGCATTGCTTCAACGCTCATTCAATCTCTGTCTATAGCAATGAGCTTCTTTCTCTTCTGCTCCATTTTAGTTCACCCGAAGTCATAGAATAGCTGTGAGTAGTCCAGGTCGTACTGCTGTTTATAGATATATGAATATTGACCTTTTATATTGTTCTGCTCACCTAGCTATTTTAGGAGTATGAATCTTCAAGATGATATGCAGCTTTGTATGTGTTGTGCTTAAGTTTTTAGAGAGTGGCATGGCTACTATGATTTTATTTTTATGTTTATTTCAGTCATTTGTGTGTGTGTGTTGCATTTTCTCTTTGTTCCAGGTTTGGAGGAAAGGAGGAATTTATGACTTTCATGAATGGGTTCATTGAAAAGGAAGCAATCAGGATGAAGAATTTTCTCAGAACCATTTCTGTGAGTATTTCACCAAAGTGGAAGGCTTTAAATATGAACAATAGAAAATGTGGGATACTTTATGTATGGGGGTGAGTGTGTGTGTGTGCATACAGTGTGAAAGCGTGCATGTGTTTGATGCTCCTGGTGCAGTATGGTGTGTTTTTTGTGTTGGTATATACAGGGTCTGTATGCTTCAGAAAAAAATTGAAATGTCATGGAAATAGGAGGTTTTCCCAGTCTCTTGAAAGTCAGGCAAGATAGGATTTTGGATGATTATCGGAACAAAGTTTTGAACTGTACTACACGCCCCACAAAAAAACTGGCGCCATACCAAAAAATACAGAAATAAAATGTAAGAAACTCTAGCATTGATGGTGCTGTCAAGGATGCCATCCCTTGATTTAGGAACCTTTTGGGGATGAATTTGCCAAAAGGACATTTTGTGGTTTCGGTCTCTTGAACCCTTTTTGTGACTAAAATTTTGGTCAGGGAAAAGGTCAGAAAAAGTCGGATGATTTGATATTGGTCATGTTGCATAACCTGCTTATATGTCTATCTGTGTGCTTGCAATGCCTCTCCCTTGGCTGAGGATAAAAGGAAGAAGAGATCCAAGGCAACACACTTTATTTGCATTTCTCATGGCACTTACTATCGTAGAACTCTGGTAATGATAATGTTGTGCGTGTGTTTGTGTGTGCTTATGCTTGCAATATTTGAGTGTGAATGTTTGTTCACACTGACCACTGTATCATATGTAGGTATATTAAGAGAGGAAACCAGATCTTGAAGATTTCACTGACCACTCTGACACACTCTGTGTGTGTGTGTGTGTGTGTGTGTGCGTGTGTGTGTGTGTGTGTGCGTGTGTGTGTGTGTGTGTGTGCGTGCAGAGTGAAGACAGTGGGAACCAATTCATGCATTACGAAGGATACATCGACCTGGAGCGAGAGTTGTCTGTCCTGCACACCCTGCTCCTGGACTTCATTCACAAATCTCCAGAGGTACGACCTACCAAAATGTTTTACAGAGAAAAGTCTTGAATCTTTTGGGCCCATCGTACCCAGCTCTCATTGTGGCTTTAATGCCTGTGGCGGGTTTGTTCAGAATCATCAGTATCTGCAACATCATGGACACAGTGGGATGCTCATCCACACTGGATCTGTGAATGCTCACACTGGCCCCAAGACGTAGCGGTCATCTTTTTCATTAGCGGATGTAGGTGGAAACATCCTGCACTACCTGGATCTGAGCAGGCGCCATTGTATGCAACTGAGGCAGCAGAGTAGTTGTTCCTGTAGCAGGCGTCCTCCTGAGAGCTCAATATTGACTGCTCACCTTGGACTTCTGATGTCTTTCCCCTCTGCTGAGGGTATGCGCATCATACATATTGATCAGAAAGCAAAGTTCTCAGGTTATTGCTAACAGTTATTCAGTGAGCAATGGCTTCAACTGTTGCAGAAATAAGCTTGTTTTGCAAATATCTTGGGCATTGCTAACATGGTTGTCTGTTGAAATACCCTTGATTTGGGCTAGTTTTATCTGACCATGAGAACATGTCTACCATGCATAATGCAAACTTGTGGATTGCAGGATAGATGAGGAAGTTTTTAATATGCATTTGTCATGAACTCTTCAAATGTAAATTTCATGCTGATGCCAGCAATATGGTCTTTTAACTTCTTCCTTGGCAGATATTGTGGAGTATGTGTGGACTGGTCTGTGTACAGTGACTCCTCCATGAATCACACTTTCCTAGTAGCACATGTATGTCTGTGCTGTGCATTGCAGTACTGGCTACATGGTGCATGCTAACGTGTGCAGACAAAGAGCTCTGCACAAGCATGCAGTGTATTTTAGGGAATTTTGGTATCCAAATGCACATTCTGTATGCATCATTAGTCGTACCAGAATACATTGTAAAGTCTTCCTACAGATTCTAGTTGTGTTACTTAGAATGTCAGCGTAGATTTTATATTTACTATGATTCTCTCTCAGTTTCCCTGTCTATCTGTCTGTCTGTGTGTATGTCTGTCTGTCTGTCTGTCTCTCTCTCTCTCTCTCTCTCTCTCTCTTTCTCTCTCTCTCTCTCTCTCTCTCTCCCCCCTCTCTCTCTCTTTCTCCTTATCTCTCTCTCTCTCTCTCTCTCTCTCCATCTTTCTCACCTGTGCTGTACTTATGTATCTGTGTGTGTGTGTGTGCATGCATGCGCATGCCCGTGTGTATAGAGTCAATGCATGTTTGTCTATCAGTGCAGGTTTGACCCCTTGCTGATATTCACATTTTTTGTCGATGACATGTTATGATACTGCATTTTTATCGCTGTTGAGATGAACTAAAGATACATTGTACTGCGGTGTATGTTTCATGGCTGACTGCAACATTGATACCCATGTGTTGCAGACCACACAGAAAAGGTTGTCAGGACTTATGTCTGTCCTGACCTCCATCTCCGAGGCTCTTGAGGACCCCTCAGTGGGCCAGCCCCCAACAAGTCGCCGCAGTCACATTGCCTACGACAGCATGCCAGGCACCACCTCCACCTCCCACACCACCACAGTGTTCACCTCCTCTGTCCACCCAGTCCCCCGGTCCCTGGCTCCAGGCACAGACCACAGCACACCGCACACGCTGGGCCGCCTGTCCGAGGCCTCCAGCGCCAGAGACCAGGACATCTCTCCTACAGAAGCAGTGAGGGAGATACTGCGCCAGTGTGGAGAGCCAGAGGAAGACCTCCCCACTTTTGCTGCACGTGCCATGAAGAACAGTCGTCGAGAGAAGGAACCTGCACAGGTCAGCAGTGCTCCCTCTTCTGAGCAGTGCACCCCCGCTCTGGATCATCGGTATAATGTGAACAGGAACACCAGCGTGAATTACAACACGTTCAGCAGCAACAATGATGAATTGTCGGAGGAGTTCTCGGCTCTGTATTCCTCTGTGTCGGTGGTGAACTCCTCCAGGTATAGCCACAGTGGTGGTGCGGAGGTGGACATGGCAGATGGCTCTGCCAGGGCCAAATCCTGTGTGAACCAGAACAGCATCAACGAGACGTTTAGTCCGATGGTCAGCACAGCAGATGATAGTGTGTATGGTGATTACATCGACCTCATTCCCTTCATTGACGAAGAGGTGGGAGGGCAGAACTCGTCCTCGGAGCTGGACTGCCCGACGGCCAACAGTTCTCAGATGTCCATTGGCCAGCTATCCACGGTGGCCTCCTCAGGCTACCAGTCCCTGGGTTACAGTCACAGCAGCTCTCCTGTGGAGATCGCCCACCACCCAGAGCTGACCCAAGAGGTGACCAAGTCTCCCATCATCCACTACCCCCCTCACCCCCTGTCCTTCAACAACCCTCTGTACCGCCATCAGCAACTGTCCCAGCACCACCGGCGTCTGGTTCCCCAGCACCCCACCCACAGCCCTAAAACAGTGCCCACACACAGAGACAAAGAGGCCAGGTCCTGGGACATGGTGCGAGGGGTGGGGGACGGGGTGGACACAGAGAAACAGACTGGGCAGTTTGACCGCTCTGCAACCCTTCCTGCTGCAGGGGACCCCCTCAGAAAACTGTCCCAGCTGTCCAGCTCCAGCGGCAGCAACGAGTCGCTCAACACTCAGTCCCCCGCCGGTGGCCGAAGGGTGGGGGTGAGGAGCGAGGGAGGGGCTCAGTTCTCAGTGGGGTCGCGGGAAGCCTCGCCGGCCCAGACTCACAGCAGTCCCGTGACGCAGCGCTCCAAGTCCCACCACGGAGGCCCTCCTCCTGAAGTGCCTCCCCGCCCTCACAGACTGTTGAACAAGCTGAGGGAGGGAGACTCTGGCCCTCCCCCTGCCATCCCCCCGCGCCCCGACCGCTCCACCTCTTACTGTGATAGCTCCACCTCCGCTGAGCAGCGCCACCTAGGCTCTCGCCCCTACCACCTGTCCCACAGCATGGACTTTGGCTGTCTGCAGAGACAGCCGGCCCAACCCTTGCCTCGCACGGCCACGGATTCTGTGATAGTGAAAACCAGCACTCCCGTCCACATGCAGGCTGGGGGCACTGGCTCCCCGCGCTTCTCCCGAGAGAACAGTTTCTCCAGCGTTCACAGCGCGCAGAGTCAGGCATCTGGTAGTCACCGTCGTCTGTCGCCACAGAGTGCAGTGCACATGGGCATCAGTTCTGTGCAGCGCAAACTGCAGGAACAGGAGAGAACCAAACAAGAGGTGGGAGCATTGACTTGTGTGCTGGATGAGGAGTGCCTGTTGTTCTGGATGTGTTGGCTGGTTGAATGGTTAGTTTTGTTCTCAGAGTGTGGTTGATGGTTGGTGATGAGTGTGTCATATGATGTGTTGGTCGGTGCAGGGTTTAAATATGTTCAGTTGGTATGTTTAGTGGTCTGTGATGTGTGTGTCTAAATCTGCCATCTTCGTGTGTATTATGGCTGGTTTTGAGTATTTCAGGTGTTTAACTCTGTTCTCTAGGTGTGTTTAATAGCCTGTGTGGTAAGTCAAAGTTTTGAATTGCCATGTATCTCTGTAAATGACTAATGAATTCCCTGTTTTCTTAGTCATACTTGGAGTATCAAACTCAATGAGATTTAGTTGAGCCTAGGGATCATTTTGTTCTTCTTCTTCAGATGGTGAGCTAAACTTAAAAGTGTACGCTTTTTTTTTTTTTTACAAATGATTCATAGTGATCATCTACACCAGTCAAAAAGTAAACTGAGTTTGTCTTCCAGTCCAGGACAGTATGAGGAAGTGTTGAATTTGTCATCCAGTGTTATGGAATACAAGAACAAAATCCATGTTCCTGTTAAATCTTTCGCTGACAACTCTGTTTAAGTGGACTGCATTAGCTCATGTTATGGAATATGAGAACAAAATCCCTGCTCCTGTTCAATCTGCTAGTGTTACTGACAACTCTGTTTAAGGGGACTGCATTAGCTCATGTTATGGAATATGAGAACAAAATCCCTACCCCTGTTCAATCTGCTACTGGCAACTCTGTTTAAGGGGACTACATTAGCTCATGTTATGGAATATGAGAGCAAAATCCCTACTCCTGTTCAATCTGCTGCTGACAACTCTGTTTAAGGGGACTACATAGCTCATGTTATGGAATATGAGAGCAAAATCCCTACTCCTGTTCAATCTGCTGCTGACAACTCTGTTTAAGGGGACCATATTAGCTCATGTTATGGAATATGAGAGCAAAATCCATGTTCCTGTTCAATCTTCTTCTGACAGCTCTACATATGTGGACTTACATTAGCTCATGATCCTGTAGTTGACCTGCTGCTTCCAGCGTCCTCACTTCCCTGCCCTTTGCTTGCAGTATGAGAACGAGGTTCATGCCCTTTGCTAGCAGTATGAGAACCAGGTTCATGCCCTTTGCTAGCAGTATGAGAACCAGGTTCATGCCCTTTGCTTGCAGTATGAGAACCAAGTTCATGCCCTTTGCTTGCAGTATGAGAACCAGGTTCATGCCCTTTGCTTGCAGTATGAGAACGAGGTTCATGCCCTTTGCTTGCAGTATGAGAACGAGGTTCATGCCCTTTGCTAGCAGTATGAGAACGAGGTTCATGCCCTTTGCTTGCAGTATGAGAACGAGGTTCACGTGCTGCGGCAGCGCTGGTGGAGGCCCAGGTACGGCTGCAGTCGGCGGAGATGCGGCTGATGGACCACGAGGTGGACACTCACCACCTTATGGAGGAATGGCAGTCACGCCTGGCCGAGAGTGAACAGCGAATCCGACAGCAGCAGGCTGAGAAAGATGGCCAGATGAAATCCATCATTGAAAGGTGAGCCAGTCAACGCCATTATACAGTGAATCTGATTGGGATTGTCAGACTCTTGCTCACACAACATAGACAGACAGCCAGTCAGACAAACAGAAGAGTTAGTTTTCAAAGTGAATGAAATTTTTTTTAAAGGAAGTTAAAGTAACTCGGTCAGTGAACAGGGACAAACAAATTATAAGATCAAGTACGATGCGTTTCAACTCCTAGTTCTTTGTTTTCATTGTCCTGAATGTTGTTGATCTTGCCTGAGGAAGACCTGAAAGGTCAAAACGCGTCGTATTTTGTCTTGTAATTTGTCCTGTTATTAACAGGCGGATTTACTTGAAATTCATTTTAAAACAGAAGAGTGTTCCCCCTTACGAGAAGTACATTATCTACATGAAATATTCTTTCTACTTTGGTTTCATACAGTTACATCTGTCTTTCAATTTGAAACATTTACCGTCCCTCACGGACTAAAAAAATATGTATTTCTGTTCTCAGATAGCCTCAAACAGTACCACACAAATATCTGTTACTGCAAACAAAACTTTTTGGTCCTCACATACCTATAACAATTTTTCTTTCCTGGTTTTGGCCTCGGCAAGCCACAAAAACTTTTCTTTCTCTGGGACTTACAAAAAAACTCACTGTGCCTGTGTCCATCTCAGTAATAACAATTTTTATTTTCAAAGGGTAGACTGCATGTCAGAAGTCTAAGTGGAGATAAAGTTCATAAAAAGAAAACATTAATCCTTTTATATAGCTCTGTGTGGAAAGTCTCTTGTATCTGTATAATATTAATCTTCATTTTTTATTCTCTTTTCATTTCTTTTTACCGCATCTTACCAGCAGGTTTGTTAAGCCTTTCATAGGTCTGTAATGGCCTTTACTTTGTTTAACATTGATGTCTGACCATGTCTTTTTTTTTTTTGAGTATGAGGCATGTGCCCTGGCCAAAACCTCTATGTAGGATGCCATCAACCAGTCTGTCCTCTGATTCAGATGACCAATCCACAGGTGATAGACCAATCACCCTGTGTAATTTGTTCACAACACGCCGTGCATGCCTGCTGCCCATTTTCCATGACTAGGTGGGCCAAGGGTCAAGAGGATGAACAAGACTCTAAAGGATCCTTCCCTTTCCAGAAGCATGCATAAGTGATCCATGTTTTCCGTCCACATACTCTTCTCAAAAACAAACACATGTGTAATCCCCAGAAAGTGGGCACTTTTCCTGACAGGGATGAAATCCATCCTGGAAACATGGGTATGCAAACCCATTGTAAATGTCAGTGGGATAGAATCCACTCTTGCATCTATGGGCATATGAATCCTAATGTAACTGTCAATGAGATTAATACTATCTAGCCAAGAGCGACGCATACGGCACAATTCCCTGCTGCCGCGCGCTTGCGCATGGCGCTCAGTCCCTGCCGACGGTCGACGCGTATTTTCGCCACTTTTTAATTTATTTTTACGGTAGCTAGACAACAACTGACAGTGTTCTGTTAGGTGTCATAGGAAAGAACAAACACTCAACTAATCGAACATAGTAATTTCGAATCATTTACTTTCAATGTGTAGGCGCGACTGTGCATTGAAAAACATGTCTGACAATAAAAAAAATTCTTTGTTTACATTCTATTCCGTTCTTTTACAACACCAAATCAGAAGATGAAGGGATGGCTGCATCTTCAAACAATTCACTTTCCTCTTCTCTTTCATAGTTTTCTATCCCCTGTATCACTCCCCTCATCACCAGATCCACTTTGTAATATGATTTCAAGCGCTTCATTGAGTGAGAAATCGCTACCACCCCTTCGTCTGACCGACATTTTTTCACGGGGTCAGCCAAGTACACGATAGAGCACTGAAAGTAAGGTCTGCAACTTGCTACAACATCCCCAAGACTAGTTACAGAGCTTATTTCCCTTGGATCAGTTTATGGAAAGTGTTGGAATTTTTATGTTCCAGTCACCCGATAGTAGGTGACATGGCAGAATGTACTGTCTGTCCGTCACCCAGCCTTGGGTGACGCGGCTCGAGGGAAAGAAATCCCGTCACCCACTATTGGGTGACACGGCTGGTAAAGGTTAAAGCAGTCATACAAACATAGGTATGTAAACTCTGTTGTAAATATCAGTGACCAAAAAAGTCCGTCCTTGGAGCATGGCCATGCAGAGCATATTATACATGTTATTTGGGTGGAAATCCATCTTTGCAACATGGGCATGTACATTATGAAATGTGTTTGAGGTCAAATCTATCTTTAAAACATGGGCATTTAAAGCATGTTGTAAAATTTCAACAGGATAAAATCCATCCTTAGAACATCGCCATGTAAACCATGTTGTAAGAATCACTTGAATTAAATCTATCCATGAAGCATGGGTATTTAAACTATATTGTATGATGTTATTGGATATAAGTCTTTCAAACATAACATGTAAATTTTTCATAAATGTCATTGGTGTAAATGTCATTGGAGTCAAACACATCCGTGGAACATGGGCATGTAAACTGTATTATGAATAATATGATAATGAAATCTGTCAGTGAAAGATGGGTATGTAAGCTTTATGCAAATGACACTGACACGATTTATTATTCAAAGATGGATGCGTGAACTGTATTGGTAATACTGGAGCGAAATGCATCACAGAAACATGGGCATGTAAAGTGTATTGTAAATTTCATAGGGATGAAATCTGTCATTGAAACGCATACATGTAATATTTTATCATAAATGTTCAAGAGATGAAATCCAGTTTCAAACAATGGTTTATGAGTGTATTTGTGTTTTGATATTGCTTTGATAAAATCACATGACATTAGAATCACATGATTGTCATTTTTACATTATTGACAGTGTGTGCACAGACTAGTCAGCGTAAAAGAGGAATTATGTGAATAGAGAATTTCTGTTAAACTTTACCTTGTTGATATTTCCGTTTTCCACACACCAATCAACATAGAAAAAGTGCTGTATATAGAGCATCTAGTGTCATATTTTTCATGTTGATATTTTTTTTAATATCCACAAACTGGTCATTACAGGGGAAAAAAACGCATACAAGCGAGTTACACCTCTGTTTTACAGTGTTAATATTGTTGGTGTTTCTGTCATGTTGACAAACTATCAGCAGAAAAGAGAAGCAGTATAAACTGCAAACTACTATCCTGTTTTACGTAGTAGATACAGTTGATACTTCTGTCATGTCCACAGACTGATCAACATAGAAGAGTGGTCCTTTGAAGAGCAAATTACCATCTTATTTGGTATCGTGGATATGGTTGATATTTGTGTCATGTCCACAGACTGATCAACACAGAAGAGTGGTCCTTTGAAAAGCAAATTACCATCTTATTTGGTATCGTGGATATGGTTGATATTTGTGTCATGTCCACAGACTGATCAACACAGAAGAGTGGTCCTTTGAAAAGCAAATTACCATCTTATTTGGTATCGTGGATATGGTTGATATTTGTGTCATGTCCACAGACTGATCAACATAGAAGAGTGGTCCTTTGAAAAGCAAATTACCATCTTATTTGGTATCGTGGATATAGTTGATATTTGTGTCATTCCACAGACTGATCAACATAGAAGAGTGGTCCTTTGAAAAGCAAATTACCATCTGATTTGGTATCGTGGATATGGTTGATATTTGTGTCATGTCCACAGACTGGTCAACAGTAAAGAAGAGCTGTATAAAGAGCAAGCTACTATCCTATTTCACATCACTGATATTGTTGAAATTTGAGCTGTGTCCTAGTTCACATCACTGATATTGTTTTTGTTTTTGTTGTGTCCGCAGACTGGTCAATATAGAAGAAGAAGAGCTGTACAAAAAGCAAATTGCTGTCCCGTTTCACATCATTGATAATTTTCATATTTATGCTGTGTCCACAGACTGGTCAACATAGAAAAAGAACTGTATAAAGAGCAGATTACGAGTAGTTCTAGTTTACATCACCGATACTGTTGATATTTGTTTCGTGTCCACAGACTGGTCAACAAAAAAAGAAGATCTGAATACAAAGAGCAAATTGCTATCCTATTTCACATCACTGACATTGTTGATATTTGTTTGGTGTCCACAGACTGGTCAACAAAAAAAAAGAAGATCTGAATACAAAGAGCAAATTGCGATCCTATTTCACATCACTGACATTGTTGATGTTTTTGCTGTGTCCATAGACTGGTCAACATAAAAAGAAGATCTGAATACAAAGAGCAAATTGCGATCCTATTTCACATCACTGACATTGTCGATGTTTTTGCTGTGTCCACAGACTGGTCAACAAAAAAAGAAGATCTGAATACAAAGAGCAGATTGCGATCCTATTTCACATCACTGACATTGTTGATGTTTTTGCTGTGTCCACAGACTGGTCAACATAAAAAGAAGATCTGAATACAAAGAGCAAATTGCGATCCTATTACACATCACTGACATTGTTGATGTTTTTGCTGTGTCCACAGACTGGTCAACATAAAAAGAAGATCTGAATACAAAGAGCAGATTGCGATCCTATTACACATCACTGACATTGTTGATGTTTTTGCTGTGTCCACAGACTGGTCAACATAAAAAGAAGATCTGAATACAAAGAGCAGATTGCGATCCTATTACACATCACTGACATTGTTGATGTTTTTGCTGTGTCCACAGACTGGTCAACATAAAAAGAAGATCTGAATACAAAGAGCAGATTGCGATCCTATTACACATCACTGACATTGTTGATGTTTTTGCTGTGTCCACAGACTGGTCAACATAAAAAGAAGATCTGAATACAAAGAGCAGATAGCGATCCTATTACACATCACTGACATTGTTGATGTTTTTGCTGTGTCCACAGACTGGTCAACATAAAAAGAAGATCTGAATACAAAGAGCAGATTGCGATCCTATTACACATCACTGACATTGTCGATGTTTTTGCTGTGTCCATAGACTGGTCAACATAAAAAGAAGATCTGAATACAAAGAGCAGATTGCGATCCTATTACACATCACTGACATTGTCGATGTTTTTGCTGTGTCCACAGACTGGTCAACAAAAAAGAAGATCTGAATACAAAGAGCAGATTGCGATCCTATTACACATCACTGACATTGTCGATGTTTTTTGCTGTGTCCACAGACTGGTCAACATAAAAAGAAGATCTGAATACAAAGAGCAGATTGCGATCCTATTACACATCACTGACATTGTCGATGTTTTTGCTGTGTCCACAGACTGGTCAACAAAAAAGAAGATCTGAATACAAAGAGCAGATTGCGATCCTATTACACATCACTGACATTGTCGATGTTTTTGCTGTGTCCACAGACTGGTCAACATAAAAAGAAGATCTGAATACAAAGAGCAGATTGCGATCCTATTTCACATCACTGACATTGTGATGTTTTTGCTGTGTCCACAGACTGGTCAACATAAAAAGAAGATCTGAATACAAAGAGCAGATTGCGATCCTATTTCACATCACTGACATTGTTGATGTTTTTGCTGTGTCCACAGACTGGTCAACATAAAAAGAAGATCTGAATACAAAGAGCAAATTGCGATCCTATTTCACATCACTGACATTGTCGATGTTTTTGCTGTGTCCACAGACTGGTCAACATAAAAAGAAGATCTGAATACAAAGAGCAGATTGCGATCCTATTTCACATCACTGACATTGTCGATGTTTTTGCTGTGTCCACAGACTGGTCAACATAAAAAGAAGATCTGAATACAAAGAGCAGATTGCGATCCTATTTCACATCACTGACATTGTCGATGTTTTTGCTGTGTCCACAGACTGGTCAACATAAAAAGAAGATCTGAATACAAAGAGCAGATTGCGATCCTATTTCACATCACTGACATTGTTGATGTTTTTGCTGTGTCCACAGACTGGTCAACATAAAAAGAAGATCTGAATACAAAGAGCAGATTGCGATCCTATTTCACATCACTGACATTGTCGATGTTTTTGCTGTGTCCACAGACTGGTCAACATAAAAAGAAGATCTGAATACAAAGAGCAGATGCGATCCTATTTCACATCACTGACATTGTTGATGTTTTTGCTGTGTCCACAGACTGGTCAACATAAAAAGAAGATCTGAATACAAAGGGCAGATTGCGATCCTATTTCACATCACTGACATTGTCGATGTTTTTGCTGTGTCCACAGACTGGTCAACATAAAAAGAAGATCTGAATACAAAGAGCAGATTGCGATCCTATTTCACATCACTGACATTGTCGATGTTTTTGCTGTGTCCACAGACTGGTCAACATAAAAGAAGATCTGAATACAAAGAGCAGATTGGGATCCTATTTCACATCACTGACATTGTTGATGTTTTTGCTGTGTCCACAGACTGGTCAACATAAAAAGATCTGAATACAAAGAGCAGATTGCGATCCTATTTCACATCACTGACATTGTTGATGTTTTTGCTGTGTCCACAGACTGGTCAACATAAAAAGATCTGAATACAAAGAGCAGATTGCGATCCTATTTCACATCACTGACATTGTTGATGTTTTTGCTGTGTCCACAGACTGGTCAACATAAAAAGAAGATCTGAATACAAAGAGCAGATTGCGATCCTATTTCACATCACTGACATTGTTGATGTTTTTGCTGTGTCCACAGACTGGTCAACATAAAAAGAAGATCTGAATACAAAGAGCAGATTGCGATCCTATTTCACATCACTGACATTGTTGATGTTTTTGCTGTGTCCACAGACTGGTCAACATAAAAAGAAGATCTGAATACAAAGAGCAGATTGCAATCCTATTTCACATCACTGACATTGTCGATGTTTTTGCTGTGTCCACAGACTGGTCAACATAAAAAGAAGATCTGAATACAAAGAGCAGATTGCGATCCTATTTCACATCACTGACATTGTTGATGTTTTTGCTGTGTCCACAGACTGGTCAACATAAAAAGAAGATCTGAATACAAAGAGCAGATTGCGATCCTATTTCACATCACTGACATTGTTGATGTTTTTGCTGTGTCCACAGACTGGTCAACATAAAAAGAAGATCTGAATACAAAGAGCAGATTGCGATCCTATTTCACATCACTGACATTGTTGATGTTTTTGCTGTGTCCACAGACTGGTCAACATAGAAGAAGAGCTAAGGAAGGAGCAGGCAGAGATGCAGAAAGTGGTCCACGAAAAGCAGCAGGTCATTGAAATCCAGGAGCAGCGGATCCGAACCCTGGACACCGCCAATGCCAAACTGCTCCAGGCTCTGGCCGAACTGCGGGAACACGCGTCCTCCAGCGGCATGGTGGACGACAGCAACAACAACAACAACTCGGGTGGTCTGGATGGGGGTGGTCGTGGCTCCAACAGTGCGGCTCACAACGGGCTGACTACCCCTATCCGCTCTAAACTGACGGCTGCTGACTTTGCCGGCTTCAAGAGCAGCACCTGCTGATGTGATGGACGAGCTTACCAGGCGTAAGCAAGTTTACCACAGTGAACAGCAATTTGAATGAATCAGGTGTTGGCAAGTTCTTTGAATACTGATCAGGATGGATCCAGTGTAAACCAGTTTATATGAGTGAATAGTGATAAGAATGGACTGGGTAAAAACCAGATTACCTGTGTGAAAGGTGATCAGCGAGAACAAGAAAGTGTACACAAGAACACCTGCATGAAGATGAACCAGAAAGAACCAGGTATAAAACAGATTACCAGCATGAATAGTGACCACGGACCGGGTGTAAAGCAGGTTACTAACATGACTAGCGACAGGAAAGGACCAGATGTGAACTAGGTCACCTGTGTAAATAGTTCTCAGAGAGGACCAAGCATCTGACAGCCGCCAGCTTTGCAGGATTCCAGAGCTAAACCTGTTGATGCAAGAATCAAGATTATTTGCGAAAACTTGCACTTAGAATTGATTGGCTTTTCCTTTTTTTTTTTCAACTGTTGCAAAGTGTGTCAGATCTGTTGAAAAAGATTGCCTGTTACATGGTAAGGAAGGTGAACAACAAGACCAGCGCAGGGAAAATGTTGGTTATCTCTTGATTTTTGCAGAGACGTTAGCAGGAAAACTAGGTTGCATTTTAAAAAAAAAAAAAAGAAAGAAAAGAAAGAAAAAAACCTTGGGTCAAGTCTGAAAGATGTCTGCTGACTTCGTGGGACTGACGTCACACCTCTTGTGCAGAGGGATGAGGTTGTTGTGTAAGTGTGGGTCAGATGTGAAAGATATTTGCTGATTTTCTGAAGGTTATAAAGCATGGCTAATAAAACCAGGTGGTGACCTGTAGTTGTGCTGATATCTCATGGAGTTGAGAATGGTTTCAAAATTTGTTAGATTTTTAGAGTGGTGCGTTATGAAACCTACCTGGGCGAGGGAAGAGGAGGAGCTGCAGATTTATTTGGGATTAGCCTTCATTGTACTAGTTTCCAAACTAGTCATACAATTTGACAACAAAAGGCATGCGTGCGCATGCAGACACTACACGTTCACACCCTCACACACACACACACAAACACTCACACAAACAGTCTGTCACACACACACACACACACACACACACACACACACACACACAGTGATCTATCACCGAACGTACCATAAAACATCTCGTGGTCTCTAATGCTCCTGTGTCAGTCCAAAGATTACAGCTCACTCTGATTTGTGCTGGTATGTCATGATATGCAAGGTGATCCTTATCAAAGAGAATAACTCTCACAGGGATTGCTGTAGTGGGATGAGGTTAACCTCCACCAGTTATCACTCGTGACTACACAGTCTGGATATTGTGGGTTCCCCTGTACCCATACACTTTGACGTAGGCTTTACTGTGTAATTTTACTGTGTTCATCCCTATTCAGAAGTTGCGGGTTCTGGTGGACACATATTGGTCAAAGACTTCTCAATAGTTCATACTTCAACAGATGACACAAATTCACCTGGAACCATACTCGTGGCACTGCGATGTCTTGTCGCTGCTCTTTAGAATATGGGTCTACCCGGACCCACGGAGACATCCAGTTATTGCTCTTTAGAATACAGGTCTAGAATGAAACCTATTGCAGTGTCCATTTACTGTTCTTTAAAGTATGGATCTACCTGGACCTGCGCTGCATCAGAAGTGTGTGGTTTAAAGGAAAGGCATGATTCTCTCTTTCCCTTTTGATGCCCAGATACCAAACTTTGCTGACACAGAGCAAATTACCCTTTTGAAAGGTGCCTAAAACTTCATTGAAAGGGTTTGAATGGTTACAGAAATGCAGTGGTGTTTTTGTGTGTCAGGGTACAGGGGTAACCAGAGGTACAGGGTAACCAGAGGGTACAGGGGTAACCAGAGGGTACAGGGGTAACCAGAGGGTACAGGGGTAACCAGGAAGCAAAGGTGAAGGTTAAAGGTGGCTGATGAACGGTAACGTCAGAATAATGTTCTGGAGTGGTCAGATTATGGTACGTTGATAGCGATATATTACAGCGTGCTAGGGCTGTGTGATTTAATGAAGGCACTGTAGTCATGGATAGTGTGTGGATAGAAGGGAATGTTCTGCGTTAGCCTTGGTGCAGTGGGATTTGATGAAGTCACAGTAGTCATTAACATGCAGTGCATGTGAGATGGCAGAGTAGCATACAGGGATGGTCATGTTGCAGTAATGATATGATGAGGGCTCTGTAACTAGTGCAACAGAAATGAACAAATTGTCTTCACCTGTCTTCATTACTTCTGATCAATCTACAGAGTGTTCAAGTTGCAGTGTGACATGGTAAAGGTACTGAAAGACTATCTTCTTTTTTTTTCTAACTAAATTGAGGCTTGGAGCATAAAGCACACTCCTTGGTCTTTATGGACACAATCCATTTTATTCCTAACTATCAGACACGTCTGTTTAGGATGCGTTGATTTCACTGCAATGTTGCAAACAAACTACAGTTTTCCGCTGTTTGTCTGACACACCAGACCATGCCAGTGTGACCCTACCTGAGCACAGAGAGCACAGGTGTTTGTGTGTGTGTGTGTGTGTGTGTGCTGGACTGATGTCCACATGTGATGGTGTGTGCTGTGTACACCCATACCTTGACGGTAACATCATATCATGTGGACAAGTGACCATCATGTCTTCGTGTCTATACTGAGGAAACCTTTTGGAAAAAAAAGAAAAGAAAGAAAAAAAAAAAAGACGCCCTGATCAGAATTTGATAAAACGTCATCATTTTGTCATGCGGAGATTACGGCAATGAACAGTTATCGTCACCACTCTCATCATTAATTCTGATCAAGATGATTATATTCCTGCATCAAACGTTCAGTCTTTGATAATTTTAGGACACTTGATGATATTTGTGATCTGCATGTGAGTTTGTGATTTATTACATGTTTGTTTGCAAGTTGTGAATTGTGTATGTTTTTTTTTTTAATTTTCAATAGCCCTGAAAAGGCTTTGTTAGAGAGAAAAAATACTCAAAAGCATAATTATACCTGTACATTGTTTATTTCCTAGGCATGCATTTTGGTATCACCTTATCAAGACCCACCTGGTTGTGAGCACAGCAGCTGGGCTGTGGTGGAAATGAATAAAAGTTTAAATAGGTTATCATACCAACATGGTAGTACTGTTGATACTGAGCTACTGTCTGATCAATATACTGATGAAAAAGCTTAAGATGACGGCTTACAGAACTGAAAAAAGACACATGGCATAATCAGAGCTGCCAGCGACTGATTGTGCATTGTTGACTACTGAATTTGTTGTGCGCTACGTAATTTCACATTTGCCAAAACAACCATGAAAATTCAGAGTTTTCGATCATCATGCTTCATTGTGGTACATCTGAACATCACGAAGCAGCACATAGTGTTACATTTCAAATGCCTGTATCACTCACTCAGAACCAAGTATGATTGAGTCGAACCAATATCAGATGTTATTGTTGTCTGCCGGTCATTGAGTTTCAAACTAAGCACCTTAAGAAGTAACCATGCATCATGGTTTTGAGACAGTTGGCAAGTTCCTCTGCTGGAGGCTTGCCTCCATGATTTTTCTGTGCTGTGCTGTGCTGTGCTCTGTGTGTGTGTGTGCGTGCGTGTGTGTGTTACTCTTTGATATTGCAGTACCACTATAAAACTGTTGATAAAACTACCGAAATTAGCAGTAGCTACTGTTGATATTGCTTGAGGGAGAGGGGAGGACGGGGGTGGCGTGCTCTGCATAATGTGTTAGAACATTGAACAAAAGACATAATGTCACATGCTACATCAGAGCCTTGAGGAAGAAAAATAAAAAACAGCCATTAACAATGTTTTATCCAAGTTGAAGTAAAAAGCAGCAGAGGCGTGGTGCTAGTTCTGCATGACTCGAGGTTAGCTGGTAGACCAGTTTGTCATGACGTTAGTGTGGTTGCTCAGTGCTTTGAGTCGTGATGTCATGTCAGTATCATCAGGGATTGTGTTGACAGTGTGCATGGCACAGGTTATTATGACGGCAGTGTCACCAGGAACTGATTGTTTCATTGGAAGTGGGCAATGTGCAATAGCTTCATTCCTCATTGCATTTTTTTTTCTGTCTGCTTATTTGTCTCAATGGCCTTCCCTCCCCCTCCAGACACCCACCGTCCTCCCACCTTCTCCTGTACCTTTCCTTCCCACCACCCTGCTTCTCAGTCATGTCTGTATTAGCCCAGGCATCTCTCTGTCTCTCTGTCTCTGTCTGTCTGTCTGTCTTTCTCTCTCTCTCTCTCTCTCTCTCTCTCTCTGTCGTGTGTCCCCATGGTAACGTTTTACCAGTCTTGTTAATCACTCTGTCTCTGGATGTGTCCATGTTTGGGTGAAGGTCCCTTCTCACTGAGGATGGAGGGTAGCTTGCTTTGTGATCTGCTGACTAACCAGCTGTGGTGATAATGTTCATGGTGATGTACTTACCGTTTTACTGCAATTTAAGATGAACTGATGCCTATCGGAGTGATTAATGGATTCTTACAACCGGTCTCAGAAATTATCTGTATATGTCTTAAAGAGACTGTTATCTGTGAACATTCCCTGTTTCAATATTGAAAAAGAAAAAAAACAACTATTTTTGACTAGTTGTCAAGTCAGATTGAGTGCTGAATGTGTCCTTTCCATTCAGAAAAGTTAACAAAAGTTGAAAGGAACGGCGGGATTGACAGCGCATGGAACCCACCACCTCATAATGTGTGGCTACTCTCAGACATTTCTATGACTTGAATCCATAGTATAGTTCATGCCTTGCACGAGAACAGTTTGATTTATCTGTGTATGTGAGGGCGACTTGAAGATGACTGGTGAAGACAGTGCAGGACCTGGTAGCTGATGTGTCTTTGTTTCCTTCACTCCCTCTGGTGGTGTGGTCCTGTTCCATCCTGCTTCTGTGCCTCATGTCGCAGCTTGGAGCACTCACACCCATGGGATTCTTGACACTGAGAGTTAATCTTTACCAGACGTGGCTTTTGGCAACACACCTCAGATGAGATAAGTTTATTACCACTGGCATATTTCACAGAAGTTTGTCTTGAAGGAGTAAGGGTCTTGGAAGATCTGCATTATGGTCAGAGAGTGAGACACAAAAAAGTCTCTGTAAAAATGCATGGGTTATGAGAGACCTGCATTGTCAAAAGTGCTTAGTCAAAAGTGACATCCAGTAAAGGTTATAGTGTATGGATGTTGTATGGTCCTGATCATCGGCAGTCTGCAGTTCAGATTGCGCGAATGATTACTTTTTTTTAATTTTTGACACAGGAACATGCAAGTTCGATGACAAATAGAGTATCAGGTTTTTGGTATTTAAGTCTTTGGTAAATATCTAAATTTTAATTCAAATATTCGGCACAGTTCAAGAGATATCAAGTTTTCATTGTAACTCTCAGTGCGCCCAAAAAGCACCGCAGCGGTTAATGCAACCTGGTTCCCATGGGTGACGTGGAGGGAGTGATGCGAAACCTGTTCCATCGGCCATCTGGAGCAGGTCAGTCCAAGCATTGGGAGTCAGTGTTTGAAAGCAAGTAGCACATGGTGACAAAGTTCATGGGTGTCCACACTGCCGCACAACAGCACACTGCACAACACTACACAGTGACAGCCTTCAGGTCCACAGTCGGTGGCGTAAGTCTCATGTGTGTGTCTCTGTGTGTTCATGCACATGTTTTTGTTACTCCCAAACCATCGGCAGGCAGTGTCTCATGAACATGAAGTGAAAGGTCAAAGTCTCAGTTTGTGTATTGTAGATGTTGCACGGTGAGCGCCGTTTATACACAAACAGCACATTGTTACGCAAAAAATTTTCTTTGGCTCATTGTTTCATTTGTCTCTCTGTGACCGTGTCAGGTGCAGCATTCTTTTCACATTTTGCACATCACTATACAAGAGAACAGTAAGCAGTCTGATAGTGGAGAACAAATCAAGGTATTTCACATGTCAAAAGAAACACAAGCATCCGTCATTGAAAACCATCAAAAAATTGAATACACGCATTTTGCCTTAATGCATGGGCAACTTCGTTCAAAGACAAACATCACAAAAATTGCAGGTGTGACAACAGTGATGTATCAAAACAGCACAAAAGCCGCTGAGATTCATTTGCACTACAGTGTAGGAAAAGCACCCAAAGCACATTTAGATATTAGAGACAACAACAAATAGTGCAGTGCAGCCTAATATAGACCAACAGTATGTTGCACTATGGCAGTCAGTGTCAGCCCAGCAGTATGACTGATGTATCTTTAACCTGTGTTCCGCACTGCTGTTATGATGGCCTGTACTGGGGGTACTCCAGTGTTGTTCACCTGTTGTCATGATTTGAAGCGGAGGATTCACCTGTTGCAGGCTGACAGGTCTCCAATGCTGATGCTGTTAACACTGTGTTCATGTCACACACAATGGGGCAGAGGGAAGGACATATGCACAGTGATTTCTATCCTCGGGAGAAAGTGTGAGGGGAAAGGTTGATAATTGTGTGTTGTTTGTTTTTAAGATTCACTGCCCAAGGTCTGCAGACAAACTTTGGTGTTTAAAACAGGTGGCACATACTCACCTTTTTTTTCAAATATTTGTTCCTTTAAAAGATGGACCAATGTTGTTTCAAGATTACTTCTCAAGTATGGGCATACATTTTTGCACTTGCATTGCTTAAACTAACACACTCTCTCTCTCTCTCTCTCTCTCTCTCTCTCTCTCTCTCTCTCTCTCTTTATATTTCATTTCCTCAATGTTGCCAACATTTGCCTGTACAGACATCATAATTAACACCTGTACCACATTCTGTTTGTTACCTGATGTTCCACACTGCCACATGACACCAAGTCATCAAGGGCTGTAACTCTGGCAACTGGGTGTTGTAAATACAGTTATACTTTTATGTGATGGTAAGTGTAAAGCCAACTTGTACATATCCATAGAATATCACAACAGATGTTTCGGGACAACTGAACAGTTATTGCTTCCATTGGTTTGTGTGGATAAAATGTGTGGAAAATGTTTTCTTTGAAAATGTTTAATAAATGAGGAGAGAAGACAAAGTGTGCACCGGTATGTCCATTTGTTGTGCATGCAAGCATACATTACTGATGATGGTCATCTTTCTCTCTCTCATTTCTCTCTCTCTCTCTCTCTCTCTCTCTCTGAGTTCCACAGTATGTGTGTGTATGAGTGTGGGCACGTACCTAGCAAATCTGATCAGCCTCACAACAGTGAAATTCTGAATCAGTTACTTGCTTCTGAAGATACCAAATTCATCAATGCCAAACCCGAGTTCCTTTAAGAGTGTGATCAGAGATATGTACATATGGACTATAGATCAAGCTCATCCCAGTATAATCAGTTCAATACCATTAGCTTACAAACACCCCCACAACTCCATACTACCGTAAAGTATGCCAGCAAAAAAAAACATTTTTTTTTAATAGGATGCAGTTATACCAGGAGAGGCCCACAGCTTTATGGTGTGAGAGTTTGCTGGAAAAGCTGATGGTTGCAAGTTCAGCGAATCGGTCAAGGGATCAGAGTTTTGCAGCTGGAAAACTCTCACTGTCCACCCAGCTGTAAATGAGTACCTGACTGTGATCGTCCCACTGTGTGACATCCAGGAAAGCGACTTCCAGAGAAGTAAGTCCAGTAAAGTGATACTCGTTGAAGTGACATTCCATTGCAGTGACATATACTACTACAGCAATGTACCACTGGTATTACCCTCCACTACAGCGAATCCCACTACAGCGACAAAACTCTGTGTGTGTGTGTGTGTGTGTGTGTGTGTTATTCATATGGTGACATGTGAATAATGTGCAAGAGGGATTAGGATTGGAGGGTTAGAAGTTCTGCTCAAACACTTTGATGTTCGCCTTCAAGTTCGGAGTGATGGTCAATGCCCTTGCACTGTGCCTCTCGCTAACCCACCAAATACGCAATCCTCCCTTCTCTTCCATCCCCCACAATCCCCGCCCCATTTAATCCTCCCACCTCCACCCCACCCCGTCCTTCACATACACACACACACGCACGCACGCACGCGCACGCACGCACGCAACACACACACACACACACACACACAACACACACACACACACACACACACATGTGCGTACAAGCGTTCCAAACACCCACCAGACACATGTTGTTCATCCGTCGAATCGACGAGGACCACTTCAGTCATCTAGGCGATGTGGGAGATCTGCCCATGATTTGCTGGCGCGGGCTTTCCTTGCCTGTCTCTTTTGTTGCACTGTAGCTGTCCTCCTTTCTTCACATAAACTGGCACCTTTGTGGATAGAGTAACGCCATCTAGCTCGATCCGTAGCTGTTTGTTCCCAAGTGTCACGCTTTCAAGTATGTTTTGAGAGTGTTTTTGAAGCGTTTCTCTGACCTTTATCGGAACGCTTTCCTTGTTACGGCTCACCGTAGAAGAGTCTCTTGGGTAGCCGGTGGTCTGGCATGCGAGCTACATGACCTGCCCATCGAAGCTGAGACAACATCAGGACGGTGTGGATGCTCGGCAGGCCTGCTTGGTCGAGCACCTCTGTGTCTGGGATTTTGTTCTGCCATTTTTTGGTTTGCAATCTTCTGAGGCAGGTTGTGTAGAAGTGATTCAGCTTCTTGGCATGCCGTTGCTACATGTCCACGTTTCACATGCATAGAGGAGTGTGAGGAGAACAACTGCTCTGTACACTTTCAGCTTGGTCTCGAGACTGATGCCTCTTCTATTCCAAACATTGGTGTGTAGTCTGCCAAAGGTTGCTCGTGCTTTTGCAATTCTAATGCTCACTTTATCGTCGATGGTGACGTTCTGGGACATTGTGCTGCCAAGGTAGGTGAATTTACTCACTGCAGCAGGTCTCACACCATTGACTGTAATGTTAGGCTCATGGTAGGGTCTGCCTCGCGCACGTTGAGTCTGTACGCACTTACGTACAAACCCACCAACCTGCCAATCCCAGCCCCTTCCCCTCCCCCACCTTCCTGCCCCCTACACAACAACACAACACACACACACACACACACACACAACACACACAACGCACGCACGCACGCACACACGCACGCACACACACACACACACACACACACACACACGCACGCACGCGCACACACACACACACACACACACACACACACACACACACACACACACACACTCGCACGCACACTCCAAAGTTGAGCAGACCGAGTGATCAAGAATCATATTGCCTGTTAAATTAAAAGCACAAAGTGATTTGTCGCTGTTGTGGCATCCTGCTGTAGGTGTTTGTCGCTGCAGATGTATGTCACGGTAGAGGAATGTCGCTGAAGCAAGTATCGCTGAACTGGATTCGCTTCACTGGAAGCTGCTCGATCAGCTGGATGCCTCTGA
>CM065735.1:28050448-28097948 GCA_033310375.1 Conus canariensis | reverse complement strand
GAAACGAAGGAGCTGGCAGCCTGGAGAATTGCTGACTGCGGGGAGACATGACTGAGACATAGAAATTCCTCTTGCTTATGAAGGAAGCACAGCACATCTTTCCATCTTAAAAGACAGTATTCATACATGGGGGACTCACACTATGACTGGCAAAACCATTCACTGATTTTTTTTTCGATTTTTTTTTTCTAACAGAATCATTAATCTGACAATCTGTTTGAGCACCGCAGGAACGCTTGATATCTAAAAAAAAAATCGTTAGTCATTGGATGGATTATAACTTCCAGATAAATTTGTCTAAAGGAGTCTAGCCTTTACAGAAGCATTGCGCAGTCAAGAAGAATTGAAAAGATAAAAAGTCAACAGCATGTCAACTCTGTTCCCACTACAGTTATGTCCCCGTCTGTGGTTTGTGTGTGTCCAACTGTTACTTCCCTGATCTTGAGGTTTTTCTGTCAGGTCCACTGCCTCTAGTAACTTTCCATTTCTGACGGTCGTGGACCGGACTGATCTCATAGTCTTGTCTCCTGAGTCCTCAATCATAGTTTGTGACCTTGCTTTTCCCACTTCAAGTTGTTCTTCTCTACTCTGGACTACAGGTGTAGCCGTTCCGCTTGGCTTCAGTGGCGAAAATACAGCGTAGCTCCAGCGAGACCAGACATTTGTTAAATTTGGCCTTCACTGATTCCATTTGGTTACTGCTGAAATTGCATATCAACAGAGGCCAGAGGGACTTCGTGATCAACATGCACTGCCGACACCACACTTATCTTCCATGGAGGCCACATTCATTTATCATCTGTAAACCTTCTCCTCCCATATGAATCATCCTTTCCCCTCTTTGTCTCTTTCCAGGAGTTATCATATCACCTTTCAGGGCTCTGGACTAGTTCTTTTGTCACTGTTGGAATAGCTTGGTTAGTGAACTTAACGGTTTCAGCGGCTACTCTCCTGCAGTGTGTGCTTCCCTCTGTGCTTCGTGATTTCAGTTTGGTTTGAAACTCAGCCTGGACTAAGCAACTAGCTCGTCTAACTGCTTCAGCATTCTGTGTGTTTCATCTTTAGTTCCCTGGTGGAAAGGACTAATGTGCCATCTGCCGCCTATGCATAATTCTCTTTGCCAAGGTACAACATACGAGTGCTGGAAAACTGACTTTCAGATTCATCAAGACGGCATTTGAAACCGTTCAGAACGGCTGTGGCTGGTTTAGTCACAATCAGCAAGCCAGTTTAACTACTCCCTGCTCACAGTGAAGGCTAGGGCTGTGCTAGTTGAAAGGCGTCTTCGCTGTCACCGCTATGGCAACTGGAGAGGCCTAAATGAGACACAAAAATTCGAATCAACATCAAGATGAAGATCAAGAATAACTTGATTTGGGCCTGTACCGCTATCAATGCAGTGCTAATTTCAGCACCGGCTTAGGCCTACTTGAAATTTGACTCAAGTCGAAATAAAACTGAGTGAAAAACAAAAGTGGCGGTGGTTATGATGCCGGAATGAGGAAGAGGGACATTATGAGCTGGTCTGTTCCGTCCGGGGTAGTTCGCCTGGGAGCAGGGGGAAGTGTTGGGGGGGGGGGGGGGGGGCAGTTTGAGTGTGTCACCGGTTAAAGTTTTGTTCTTGTGGATCGGTGACGCAGACGATTTATATGAACGAAAATCGAATGAATGGTGAAATTAACATTCCATTAGCGTTAAGACTCTTAAGTATGCAGAAACTGGGGGAAACTGACACTATTATATATAACTGGGGAAACTGACACTATTATTGTCATGTGCTTTGTTTGTCAATGTCATTGGCGGTAACTAACACCCTCTCTTTCTAAATTTTTATTATGTATACGTTTCACATCATTTTTGTTTTTATCCTCAATTGGTTTCATTTCCGAACGGCCCAAGTTGTCAAGCTGTCGAACCAGCTGTCGGTTAAGCTAGCTTTAATCGAAGACGTCTTCTCGTGATCGAGTATGTAAATTCTGGCACTCTTTCGATCTGTGGGCCTGAGAAAAGCTGTTTGAACCTACAAATGACTGTTGACCACCGACATTAAAGTCCAAAGCAACATGTCGTTGTTCAAAAGATTTCTTCGGAGCTCCGGGGAAGGAGGAGAGCAGAAAAATGCGGGCACCCCTCCTCCGGGGATGCAGACGATGGGAGCCAGTCTGCAGAGAAAATTTGCTAAAGGCGTGCAGTATAACAGTAAGTTTTTTTTTTTCTTTTCTTTTTTTTTTTAACTGTGTGTGTGTTTGTTTTTTTTGTGTGTGTTTTTTTTTTAACTGTGGTTGTTCCAGGTTGTAGATGTATGATCAGTCTCAAAGATTACGCGGTAACAGACAACAGATGAAAAAAAAAAAAAAAAAAAACCTCACTCGTTGGGAGAAAACTATCCGTCTGTGAGGATAATGGTGTGGACCGTAGCGGGACTGTAGGAGAAAAAAAAGTCCGTTTTGTTCTTCTCTCCGATGACATACACCTTCATTCTTTCGAGAGTTTTGACGTTTTAGGAATACTTGGGGTTCCCGGTTTCAGTATAGTGTATCTGGCTGCCAGACGATAGCATTAAACAGTGGGGTAGGGGGGGGGGGGGGGGGGGTTGGGAGGGGGGGGGGGAATGTCTGGGGATAGGTAGATGGACATGGAAGATGGATAGGGGATAGGCCTGAAAGGAGGGGTGAAGGAGTGACCATAAACCTGGGATTTGAAGCCATCTACTGAGAAAGATTTTCTGGCTTCAGAAGGCAGTTCTCCTCTGACCAGGACTCAAAATAGACCATGTTTGGAAATCTGCATGGGAGGTAATCTTTCTTATGGTTTGAGTTCAGTGAGAGTGACTCCACCATTTTCATGGGACAAATGGCATTGGTTGGCATGCTTAAAGCAATTTAGCCCCATCAGTCAGCAGAGCAGTTCAGAAAATGTGAAAACAGGGAGTAAAATGGTGTGCATATAATACAGATAAGTGTTACAAACAGTTCGACTTGACTTATGATATTGATCGATTAAAATCTCTTTTGTCTTTAGTTTGATGTGAAATTTGATAACCAAATGACACATGCACAAATGGCGTAATGATCTTGACCTAAAAACTGAGAAAAGAAAACTGTTTGCAAAAGAAAGACTGGTCACATCTTCCCCTGATTTTTTTTTTTTTTTTGTTGAAACTCTTGTTTTCACTGTCTAGATGGTTGTTTGTTTTTGTTTTTTTTTGCTTCAGTAGATGGTGGCATGTTTATGACTCCATCTTCAGAATTTGACGCTCACATTGAAAATTTGGCACTCAAAAATTCTGATCAAAGTATTCAGTGGCATTCAACCAAAAGAGTTAATTTCAAGCTTTACAGTGATGGTATGTGGAAAGAAAAAAAAAAGCTTCCCATAGCTGGTTTTACAGGCAGGAATGAGACAGGATGACTGGTGCTTTTTTGTTGTTGTTGTTGTTGACTAAATCTTGTTGGATGTTAGGGATGGGCCTGTAGTGATGTCTTGTTTGTAATCATTCTATGGTGGAACTTGTAGAATCCAATATAACCAGTCTTGCTGTGTGCTTCCTGTCTTTAAGTGGAGTCCAGTGCAGCTTGTTAAGCTCCCAGCTTTGAAGGTTTAAAGATTTAGTTGTGGTTATTATAACTTATTTATTTATTAAACAACAAGTTTCAGCTTTTAGTGAATAACATTCCACTGTATGGGGGTAAAATTTCCTTCTCGCCCCTTCTCCACCCTGATTTCAGCATGTTTCAGTGTTTGATTGACTTGACTTTCTCGGGCCTGCACTGTTGCAGTGAAAATTGTGATCAGGGGGGACAACAATGTGGGGAAGACCTGTCTGTTCTATCGCCTACAGGGACAGCATTTCAAGGAAGAGTACATTCCCACTGAAGAAATTCAGGTATGTCATATTCATTTTGCAGTGTTCCTTTTGAACTTGTTCAATACTTCCCCTGTTGGCCCCATGCAAAGCTCAGATGCTGCTGAACAACGCCATGGACCTGCACAAGAGGAGGGCTTGGGCAATGAAAGTGAAGGTCTCAGATCCCATAAGATTCAATAACTTTGACGTAGCTGAAAGAAAGAGTTGATCATATGTTGAAGGATTGAATTTGAAGTCTTTGGAACTAAACTGAATCTGCCGTTTACATTCAAACACAGAGTTATGTAAAAAAAATAAATAAATAAAATAATGTTTGAGTTTGTCAAAGCTTTGTAAGTCCAAAGGTGTTTAGAATTTTTTTTTTTTTAATTGAGCGTGTTGCAGAACAGTTAATTTTGTTATAATTGTAGCAAAATTTTCACATCCTGATGGAATTGTTTTCCAGATGTTAAAGTACCCAGTTTGTTCATGTAACAAACAAAAGAAGATTTCATTTTGTTGTAGCACAACATATTGCAGAAAACTGTAATATCTTGCTTCATGAAAACTTGGCAGTAAGTTGTGAATTTGTAGGTCTGCTCTAACTGTCTAAGCAAAAAAGTTTTTGAAGTTAAGTGAAGTATCCTTTCTGTTCATGTGGATCAGCCCAAACTGGCCAGGCAGGAGAGGCTGCTGAGGCATAAACTGGGCAGGGTTAGAAGGATTAAAGCAGACCTGGAGCCAGGTCAGGTCACTGACAAAAATGAAAGACAGATCTTTAGACTTAAGTTCAAAACACAGAATAAGATTGTTTTATGCAGGAAATCAAAGTGATTCACAGTTCTGTGCCAGCAAGGCAGCTAGTCATCAGCAGCTTTTGAGGAAATTGATGAGTTGAACTTTACAAACTCCAGAAGGAAACTGCAGTCTGATACAGATTAGACATTGCAGCAATATCCACTTAAAAAAAAAAAAAATCCCATTGTATTCTTCCCAAACTGTGGAACTGTCTCAAACTGGCCTACCCATGGATACATCCTTAATACTTGCAGGTTTGAGAAAGTTGTCTTTCCAAATTGCATGCAGAACAAGATGGGTTAACAGTGAGCATTGCAATTGTAAGTGTACTAAGTCTGTGTGAGTGTGCTTACAGTACTTAATTAATATTGCAGTTTAAGTCTGTGTGAGTGTGCTTGCAGTACTTAATTCTCCTATTTTGGTATTTTTAGCACCAACACAGACCAATAATTAATTAAATGGCCTTTGTTACACTTTAAGGCAGTGGAGCTGGTATAGGGGGTCCTTTTTCAAACAATTGAAGGAACATTGTGCTGCTGAGTTATGGGTACAGTTGCTTTTACATTTCTTGGAATGAAATTGATATGATGTCTGATTAAAAGAAAAAAAATTCATCAGGTTGAGTTATAATGTTTAGAAAGGACTTCTTTAAATTGTTTTTCTTCTTAATTTCATTTTTGAAATTTGATTGTATAGATGTAAGTGTTTGAGTTCATTGCACTGGGAAACTGGAGTTGACATTTCTTGTGTGGTTCCTGTTTTATCTCAGTTACTATGAGTTGGAGCTAGTAGAGGCAATAGGGTATTGAGGTCTAATATTTTGAACGTGTCCTCCAACAGCAGCCCTTGATGCTAACCACTGTGCAATAGCTGCTGGTGTCATCGACATATGATTGGTTTACAGATGGCCAATGTTCAGTGAAACAAGCAGGCTTATATTGAAAAATTATTGCTTGCAAATGGCCAGTATTCTAGGCAGATGGTGGTATGAAGGCGAAGGAATGCAGCTGGTTAGTATCGAGTTGAACTACCAGGTAGATATATTCTCATAGATGGTGAGGTGCAGGTGATAGTTTTGAGTGGAACTACCAGGTTGATAAGTTGCAAGTGGTCAGTATTGAGTGGAATTACTAGGGTATAATGACATGTGGCGGGGTGCAGGTGGTCAGTACTGAGAGGAACTATCAGGCTGATATGGACTTGTAATGGGGTGCAGGTGATCAGTGTGGAGTGGAGTGACCTAGGTGATAGATTTCAAGTGAACAGATTTCAGTGACACAACCAGTCTGGTCCTGATATGTAATAGGTTGTTGGTGTGACATTGAGAACCACCAGGCTGTTGTTGACATGTGATGGGGTACTGCAGGTTACCAGCATTCAGTGGAACTACCGGGCGACTGATGACGTGGTGAAGGTGGAGGTGTGGGATGTGGTAGACAAGGGAAAGAAGCGACGCAAGCTGGAAGGTCTGAAGCTGGGCAACGATGAACAGCATGTTGTGAGTCCCCTCACCTCCCTCTCACTGTGTGTGTGTGTGTGTGTGTGTGTGTGTGTGTGTGTGTGTGTGTGTGTGTGTTTTGTGTGTGTGTGTAGTGTGTGTGTGTGTGTGTGTGCGCGCGCGCGTGTGTGTGTCTGTGTCTGTGTGAGTTTTTTCATCCACATGTGCCCTCAAATAGCTTTGTCCATCTTTATATGCACCATTTCTCACAATGCATCATAACGTAATGCATGCAGGCAAAACAAAATTGAAAATAAAAACTACAAGGAACATTGAAAGAAGAAAATCACACGTACAGCAGTGGGAAGAGTGCTGTACTGTGTGTGGTCAGCGTCGCTGGTAGTGTACGCAGTGTGAAAATGAAGGGGAAAGGTTTGAGAGTGTTATACAGGGCGGTGAAGCTGGATATTGGTTCATGCATGTGCAAGGATCATACCAGGTGTGACAGAACATTTTGAGTTGTGTTCAGACTGCACCAGCAAGCCCTGTGCTTGTACATCATGTGGCTGCACCCACTTGACACAGAGAATGCCCAGTCTCTATCGCACTGCAACAAAGGGCTATGGGATGATCACAAAATGTGGTCAGCTACAAGTTGTCACCAATGCCTGTCATGTCGCAGTATCAGTGATTTGTCCCCCTTGGCAACATTTCCAGGGATGATGTTCCCAGAAGGGGAGAGATCCTTACCTCCTGGCTGTTGAAATGGCAAGAGCTGCCATCTACACACCCATAGTGATTGGATGACGCAGCCTTGGCTGGCAGGAGTGAACCTCTGCTGCTGGCATCCTGCAAGGAGACCAGTGTTGATAGCACATCATCGTCAAACGCTGCATCAGTGCCACTGGCCACACAGCATCAGAATTGGACCTGGGCATACTTGCAGAACATCCACTTCACTGATAAGAACCTCAAAATGTTCATACATTTGTAACAGTTGCAGTGTGCACCTTGTTTGTGGGGATATATACCCAAATGTGAAAAAACCCATTTAATTCACGTTGCAGTTAACTGCGAGGTACAACACTGTGTACATCTAGCTTGAAAACGTAGTCGAAAGTCAATGGCTGGACTTGTAATGGAAGTGGTGTGTGTACAGATGTGTACATGTAAGACCTCTGTATGGGTGTTGATGTGACATACAACATCATATTCAGTGCAACAGGGCATATTTCATTTCAGAATCAGTCCAACATCCATGTATACACTATCATGGTATGTGGAACACCTAGCAATGTTAGTGACACATTGTTTAAGATGCATGCACCCTGTGCTTTAAAAAGAAGCAGCAATGGCCTGACCTGCAGTCAAAGAGCTGTGTGTGAGTGCAGATGGAAGAACCTTGCCTGGATGCTGAGTTCTTGGACGTGTACAAAGGAACCCATGGCGTCATCTTTGTCTTCGACATCACCAAACAATGGTAAATGTTAGGTCCATAGAAATGGGAACTTGTCAGTGGAGGATCCATTTCATAAAGTGATTCATTTGATGTAGAATTTATAACCAAGGCTATAGTTTGGGCAGTAGAGCATTTAGTGAGTTTGATTTTATTTTCTGTTCCCAAGTTAATTCTATCTTATTTTTTACTAGACAGTTGTGTGACTGCTCTTGCTGAAGTACTGCAAGCTGTTGGCAGATTGTGTCTGCCACGATGAAACAAGATAACTCTCTAGACATGCAAATGCTGTGACTGTCCTTCACTGTAAAAGACTTTTAGACAGAGATGCACTGTGGTGTCTTGGCTTGTGAAGGTGTGAGAACTATTAGTCATGAGACCATTCGAAGCTGCAAACTAACTATACATTATTGGCCCTTCGGCGATGAATCATAAACAGTGGTCAGGTACTTCAGTGTGTAGTGTGTTGATGAATGAATGATTGGACGCCTGACATATCTGGATTCATCTGTTACATCAGGATGAAGATTACAGACAATGATGGCGGCATTTTACTGTGATTGAAGTGATTGAAATGTTACGATCAGAAAGTTATGACTTGTAATAACTGAACATGACATTTGTC
Organism: Conus canariensis; assembly: GCA_033310375.1. Lineage (NCBI taxonomy): Eukaryota > Metazoa > Mollusca > Gastropoda > Neogastropoda > Conidae > Conus > Conus canariensis. The sequence continues at coordinate 28,089,784 of CM065735.1, read as the reverse complement.
ATTACGAAAGCAATGGGAAGGATGATGCAGATGCAGATTACACATCAGAGGTCAGTGAAAGATGTAGGGGGCGTATATGAAATACAGTGAATGAAGAGAGAATGGCTCACTCTGTCTGCTATGATGAATAAGGGTGGATTTTTACGACTCGTGATTTGTGATTGGTGGGAGATTGTAGCATCTTGTTGACCGTGCCCCATCTTATTGGCTTATGGGTCTGCAGGGGTAAGACAAAGAGCCGTGTCCTTTCAATGAGATCATGATAACCAGGCTAAAAAATCAGACGGCATTGAGGAAGAGCATGTTTAGACAGTAGAACTAGGATGTTAGTGTGTAGTAGATTATAGCTGAATATAGAAGTAGGGATGTTTTCCTTCAGGCCCTCTAGGTTCAAATATTGAGATAAGAGCATCAGATTTTGTACTGACCCAGCATGTGAATGATGATTTGTTCATCCTTCTTGTTCTGACTTCATGCTGTTCTTGTGTGTGTGTGTGTGTGTGTGTGTATGTGTGTGTGTGTGTGTGTGTGCGTGTGTGTGTGTGTGTGTGTGTGTGTGTGTGTTCTGGTCCTTTCAAATGGGCTGCTTGTAGGGAAATAAAGAGAAACAAGCGGCTGTTCTGATTGAGTTAAAGCACGTGGGCATTGATACAAACCAACTCTTGCAGGCTTCAGTGATGACCGCATGTTGCCAGATTATGGTGCGAGGTATTTTATCTGGAACTGATGGTAAAGCAATTGTGTGATCTTAAACAGATGATAATGCAGGGTATACTGCGGTATGGAACAGATAATAGTGTAGGATAATTATATTATGGTCTTGAACAGGGTATTTTATGATCTGGACGTGATACAGGATACGCTGATAGTGCTGGGTATCCTGTGGCTTGGAACACAGGATAGTGCTGTGTATACTGTGGTGTGGAACACAGGATAGTGCTGTGTATACTGTGGTGTGGAACACAGGATAGTGCTGGGTATACTGTGGTCTGGAACACAGGATAGTGCTGTGTATACTGTGGTGTGGAGCAGAGGATAGTGCTGGGTATACTGTGGTCTGGAACACAGGATAGTGCTGGGTATACTGTGGTCTGGAGCAGAGGATAGTGCTGGGTATACTGTGGTGTGGAGCAGAGGATAGTGCTGGGTATACTGTGGTGTGGAACACAGGATAGTGCTGGGTATACTGTGGTCTGGAACACAGGATAGTGCTGGGTATACTGTGGTCTGGAACACAGGATAGTGCTGGGTATACTGTGGTGTGGAACACAGGATAGTGCTGGGTATACTGTGGTGTGGAACACAGGATAGTGCTGGGTATACTGTGGTCTGGAACACAGGATAGTGCTGGGTATACTGTGGTGTGGAACACAGGATAGTGCTGGGTATACTGTGGTGTGGAACAGAGGATAGTGCTGGGTATACTGTGGTGTGGAACACAGGATAGTGCTGGGTATACTGTGGTGTGGAACACAGGATGTGCTGGGTATACTGTGGTCTGGAACACAGGATAGTGCTGGGTATACTGTGGTGTGGAACAGAGGATAGTGCTGGGTATACTGTGGTGTGGAACAGAGGATAGTGCTGGGTTATACTGTGGTGTGGAGCAGAGGATAGTGCTGGGTATACTGTGGTGTGGAGCAGAGGATAGTGCTGGGTATACTGTGGTGTGGAGCAGAGGATAGTGCTGGGTATACTGTGGTGTGGAGCAGAGGATAGTGCTGGGTATACTGTGGTGTGGAGCAGAGGATAGTGCTGGGTATACTGTGGTGTGGAGCAGAGGATAGTGCTGGGTATACTGTGGTGTGGAGCAGAGGATAGTGCTGGGTATACTGTGGTCTGGAACAGAGGATAGTGCTGGGTATACTGTGGTCTGGAACAGAGGATAGTGCTGGGTATACTGTGGTTTGGAACAGAGGATAGTGCTGTGTATACTGTGGTTTGGAACACAGGATAGTGCTGGGTATACTGTGGTGTGGAACAGAGGATAGTGCTGGGTATACTGTGGTGTGGAACACAGGATAGTGCTGGGTATACTGTGGTGTGGAACACAGGATAGTACTGGGTATACTGTGGTCTGGAACACAGGATAGTGCTGGGTATACTGTGGTGTGGAACACAGGATAGTGCTGGGTATACTGTGGTCTGGAGCAGAGGATAGTGCTGGGTATACTGTGGTCTGGAGCAGAGGATAGTGCTGGGTATACTGTGGTCTGGAGCAGAGGATAGTGCTGTGTATACTGTGGTTTGGAACACAGGATAGTGCTGGGTATACTGTGGTCTGGAACACAGGATAGTGCTGGGTATACTGTGGTGTGGAACACAGGATAGTACTGGGTATACTGTGGTCTGGAACACAGGATAGTGCTGGGTATACTGTGGTGTGGAACACAGGATAGTGCTGGGTATACTGTGGTCTGGAGCAGAGGATAGTGCTGGGTATACTGTGGTCTGGAGCAGAGGATAGTGCTGGGTATACTGTGGTCTGGAGCAGAGAATAGTGCTGGGTATACTGTGGTCTGGAACACAGGATAGTGCTGGGTATACTGTGGTCTGGAATAAATCATACTGCGGTGGTCTTGAACAGACTCTTTAGTCCCCTGTGGTGCTGACTGTGCAGGACCTTCAGCTATGTGGAGCGGGAGCTGGAGAAGGTCCCCAACCACATCCCTGTCCTCATCCTGGGCAATCACCGCGACATGGGCCCCCACCGCACGTCACCGCCGAGAGAGCCAACAGTCTGGCTGAGTCCCTGCAGGCCGAGAGGTGAGACTTTGATTTGTGATTGTTGTACCCGGAGAGAGACAGGATGCTGGACTGGCTTTTATGGTCAGCGAGGACACAGTACATAGCTAAACACTGTAGACGCACGGCGTAACACAGAGAGGTGAGACTTTGATTTGTGATTGTTGTACCCGGAGAGAGACAGGATGCTGGACTGGCTTTTATGGTCAGCGAGGACACAGTACATTGCTACACACTGTAGACGCACGGCGTAACACAGAGATGTGAGGCTTTGGATTGTAAGTAGCAGATTACGTTTCAGTGCTGTACAGTACAACACAGGATGTTTGTCACAACACAACAGACTGCAGTGGCACTACGTCAGAAGAGCAGACTGAGATGACAGCACAAAAATGCTAGGTCTCGTCAGTTCTTCTATAGCTCCATGCTTCGGAGCAGTACAGCACGCCAAAACAATGCTGCACTGTGCTGCACAAGTGCTTAACACAACAGTTGTACAAACACAGCACAAAGAACACAGTGTAACATGACACAGCTCAACAAAAAGCAGTATCACAGCACAGCATGACACAACCTGGCACAATGCACGTAAAGCTGAACAGCGCAGGTCGTGTAACAAAGTGAGCGGAGCTCTTTCCACACAACGCTGCACAACACGACAAGAGGGGAACCACACACGACTGTTTGACATGCCACAGTGCAACACAGCACAATGGACTTCCCGGTTAAAGAACTTTTGGAAACTAGCATTCATGGTCAAGTCATCTACATCAACAGCACATGCAGAGGAACATGCAGATCAAGCTCCATCCACTAGTAAATGTTTATGCAAAATTTGGTGTGATGTGGATTTGTTTGAATCTTGCAATTTTGTTTCCCATAAGTTTGTGATAGATCCATTGCCCCCCCCCCCCCCCCCCCAGCCAACCCCCACCCCCCAACCCCCACCCCCCCCCCCCCAAAAAAAAAGATAGTCATGGGAATATGACACACAAAAGAAAGTCGACATTTGAAAGGTTATTGTCCTGTCGCAGACCTGAGGGCTCGGGTCAGGTGAGGTACGCCGAGTCGTCCATGCGCAATGGGTTTGGTCTGAAGTACCTGCACATGTTCTTCAACCTGCCCTTCCTTCAACTGCAGGTCAGTGCGCAGGGTCCTCTGTTCCATTCTGTGTCGTCTGTCAGACAGGGATATGCTGAGTGTTGTGGTGCTACAGAGGGAGATGTTACTGGACCAGTTGTCATGTCTTTTGTGTCGTGCATTACTGAGAGAAAGACATTAAAATGAGCCGTTTTGATTTCTGTTACATGGTGTTACAGAGGGAGACATCACTGGACTAGTTGTCATGCCTTTTGTGTTATGGGTTACTGAGAGAGACATTGAAGTGAGCCAATATAGTTCATGTTATGTGATTGTTACAGAGATGTTACTGAAACAGTTAAAACGTGTCATTATCTTATGTGGTGTTTACGGAGAGATGTTACTGAAACGGTTATAGTGTCTGCTGTGTTGCATTGTGTAACAGAGAGTGACGTTACTGTAACTGTAACAACAGTTACGTCTGTTGTGCTACATCTTATTACAGAGGGAGAAGTTACTGAGGCAATTATGATGTCAGTTTAGTTAAAAAGGAAGGTAATACTGTCGCAGTTAATGTCTTTGTATCAAAGAGACGTTGTGTTACATGGAGGTATATAGGGAGACACTACTTAATTGGTTAGTTATTTGTGTTATGCAGTGTTACATCGGAAGACTTTGCTTTGTTGCTGTTTTGTCTATTGTGTTACATCATGTTACAGAAGCAGTTTTGATTTCTGTTGTGGTATGTGGTGTTGCAGAGGAAGACAACACGTCATTACAGAAGTTACATTTCACTAGAGTTACATTGTATTTGGGATGGAGATATTACTGAGGCAGTTGTAGTAATGTCTGTTGTGTTATGTGTCGTCATAGAGATGAAGTATTGAACCAGCTGTAACATCTGTTACTTTACGTCATGATTACACTACCACAGGAAAGGTCACTGACAAAGTTACAGTGTGATTCACTGAATCTGAAATACTGAAGCAATTGTTATTTCTGTTGTTACTTGATGTTTTAAAAGGAAGCACTGATGGAGGCGCTTATGGGTTTGGTTATGTAGTTTTAGAGAGGGAGACTTTACTGAAGCAGTAAAAGGAGAATGTTGTTTATATTTTGTTTCAAGAGGCAGAAGTTATTGAAGCAGTGAAAGGAGAATGTTGTTTATATTTTGTTTCAAGAGGCAGAAGTTATTGAAGCAGTTGAAGGAGACTGTTGCATTATATGTTGTTTCAAGAGGGAGAAGTTGTTGAAGCAGTTGAAGAAGAATGTTGCAGTATATGTTGTTTAAGGAGGGAGAAGTTATTGAAGCAGTTAAAGGAGGGTGTTGTGTTACATGTTGTGATAGAGGGTATTGAAGCTGAGATGAATATTGTGTTACACAATCCGTTACAGGGGGAAATTTTTGCTGAAGCAGCGCGAGATGAAGGGTGTTATATAGTGTTACAAAAGGAGACTTAACTGAAGGTGTTAAAGGTGAAGTGTGTGTTGCATGGTATCAAAGAGTGAGAAATTACTGAAACAGATGGTGATTGGTACATTACATGGTCAGATGGAGACAGTAGTGGCACAGTTAACAACAAAAAAAATAATGTGGTGCTATACAGATGGGGAGGTAAATTTTGTTACATGGTGTTGGGGCCGGAATAGCTCAGTTGGTAGAGCGCCGGACTCGTGATCCTGGGGTTGCGAGTTCAAATTTCGGTACAGGGGGAGTTTTCCCTCGGAGTTAACATTGGTTCTGACTCCATTCCCCATACAGTCCGAATGAGACTATAAACCGAGGTTCCGTGTGTGAACGCACACACAACATCTTGCACACACGTAAAATCCCATCACCAACTTTCGGAAGAGAAGGCCAGTAATGCCGTTGGTATGGATGACACGTTACACATAGCATGCACCTTCCCCAAAGATGGAGTATGGCTGCCTTAATGGCGGGATGAAAAACGGTCATACACACAAAACTCCACTGCCTGTCTATACAGGCAGTGTCCGCAGGAGTATCAGCCTGCATACGCAGAAAGAAAGAAAGAAAAGTTACATGGTGTTAAGTCTGTTGATAGAAAAAAACATTACTTAAGCAGTTAGAGGTGGATGTTGTGTTACGTGGTGTTACAGAGGGAGAGCTGGATGTTGTGTTACGTGGTGTTACAGAGGGAGAGCTGGGTGTTGTCACATGGTGTTACAGAGGCAGACGTGGCTGAAACAGTTAGAATCTTGATGACGATTTGTTTCATAGTGTCAAAGAGGGCAGTGACCATGAAGCAGAGAGAGATTAAGAGTATGTCACGCAGTCACGAGGGGAGTTCTGAAGTGTTAGGTAAGGTGTGTTACATTGTGTCAGATGGATACTGTAGTGTTATGTTACTGCTGTACGAGGGAGACACATAAATTCAGAGGTTAGGTTGTACAAGAGATATATAAGTAGATTGAATTGTGTGTTACATGGTGAAGGTGTGTTACATTGTGTTAAGATGAGACATTACTGTCAGATGTTCTTAGTGTGTTACATGCTGTAACAGAGGGAGACACATAAATTCAGAGGTTAAGGGTATGTTACAAATGAGATATTACTAAAGTAGAATTTAATTGTGTGTTACATGGTGTTACAGAGGGAGACGTTGCCAAAGCAGTTACGTTGTCCGTTGTGTTACGTGGTGTTGGGAGGGAGATGGAACTGAAGCAGTTACAATGTCGATTGTGCTATATTGTGTTACAAAAGGAGGTGCTAATAAAACAGCGTGAAAGGTGTGTCACTGAGGGTGGCATTACTGAAATAGATTTATATAGGGAGATGTTTACGAAGCCTTCAGATGTCAGTGTTGTGTTACATGGTGTTTCTGAGGCATTACTGAAGCAGTAGGAGGTGAAAGATATGTTACATGGTGATACATAGGGAGATGCTACTGAAACAGTTTAAGGTGAAGAATGTATTAAATGATGTGACAGATGGGGGTGGTTACAGAACAGTCAGAGGTGAAGGGTGTGTTGCATAATGTTACGGAGGAAGACGTTACTCAAGAGTTACAGATGAAGGTGTGCTACATGGTGTTACAGAGGGATATATTAATGAAACAGCTGGAGGTGATGGGTGTGTTACATGGTGTTACAGAGGGAGACATTACTGAAGATGAAGGGTGTGTTACAGAGTGTTACTGATGGAGACATTACTGAAGGTGAAGGGTATGCTACAGAGGGAGACATTACTGAAGCAGTTGGAGGTGAAGGGTGTGTTACAGAGGGAGACGTAGCTGAAACAGTTTAGGTGAAGGGTGTGTTACATGGTGTTACAAAGGGAGACGTTACTGAAGCAGTTGGAGGTGAAGTGTGTTACATGGTGTTACAAAGGCGGACGTTACTGAAGCAGTTGGAGGTGAAGTGTGTGTTACATGGTGTTACAGAGGGAGACGTAGCTGAAGCAGTTAGGTGAAGGTGTGTGTGTTACATGGTGGTTTACAGAGGGAGACGTTACTGAAGCAGTTGGAAGTGAAGGGTGTGTTACATGGTGTTACAGAGGGAGATGTTACTGAAGCAGTTGGAGGTGAAGGGTGTGTTACATGGTGTTACAGAGGAAGACGTTATTGAAGCAGTTCGAGGTGAAGGGTGTGTTACATGGTGTTACAGAGGGAGACGTAGTTGAAGCAGTTGAGGTGAAGGGTGTGTTACATGGTGTTACAGAGGGAGACGTTATTGAAGCAGTTGGAGGTGAAGGATGTGTTACATGGTGTTACAGAGGGAGACGTAGCTGAACAGTTGGAGGTGAAGGGTGTGTTACATGGTGTTACAGAGGGAGACGTTACTGAAGCAGTTGGAGGTGAAGGGTGTGTTACATGGTGTTACAGAGGGAGACGTTACTGAAGCAGTTGGAGGTGAACGCCCAGGACATGATCTCCACCACCCAGGAGCTGGCCATTCACGAGGAGTCTGAGGAACAGAACTATGACGTGTAAGCAACCCCAGTGTTCTTTTCCACAAAACAGCTCTGTTTCACCATCTGCCACTTTCCAGGAATTCTCCACCCACCTGTTAACGATAACTGGATTTTGTTTTTACACCGGTTATTCCAGAAGGCTTAACCTCTGCTTCAGCTGCTCTAGGCATCATTCACAGTGTGCTGTGTAATCGTCCAAAAAAAAAAAAAAAAAAATCAAATATTTTTGTCAGCTTGTATCAAGTGTGAAGGGGAAGAAGAGTAGCGTCAGTGACACAGGACAGTTTGTTGAGCATGGCTGCGGATGAGTTGACAGCCCAGGTGCCACTAAACTGAAGATAACAGCAACAACTCAAACTCTGATTTAGACCATACCAGTGTGTTTGAAATTGGTTCAGGTGTGTTTGGTAATGACTTAGGTGACCAATGTATGGTGAGTGGGCAGTGATGTTCAGATTGATGTTTGGATCTGCAGAGTGAAGCAAAGTGACCAGTGGTCAGGTTGTCGACATCACACACACACACACACACACACTTAAACATATCAGACTATGTTCACTGCTTTGTATGCAAAATTTGATGGAATTTTTAATGCACAGGGTTTACAGAAAACAGTGGAAAGAGTACCATCATTTCATGAGTTTTTCTGGTGGTCCGGAACATCAGTTTGGTAGTCTGGTGCATGTTCCTTCCAGAAAACTAGGTTATTAAATGGTTCAAACTCTTTATGAACCATTGTTGGAAGGGCTCCATAGGATAGGGGGTGTCAGGGCCAATCTCCGTCAGGAATATTATTGTGAGTTGTTTTATCCCCAACCAGCTCCCAAAAGGAAGTGTCTAGAGTGTGTTGAATCGGAATACGTACCACTGAACTCTGCCGAATTGACCACACAGCTATGTAATGCCTTCTTCAGTGGAAAGCGTCATGTGTACCTAGGGATAATTGCTGTCTGAGAAAGTTGATGCTGGGATAGGCTGCTGGATGTGGCCATGTAGGAGTCAGAATGAGCAGTATGAGATGAATGCCACTGGGAGAGCACTGGAGATGGGATGGTCAGGGAAAAAAAGGAAAACAAAAGCAAAAGAAAACTGCATGATTGTCTGTGCTAGAATATGCACATAACGTAGTCCCGCAACTTTATGAATATTATAAAGGCTTTGACATGGACGGTGGTTTGGCATCTGAACGTCATGTAGTGCATAACATCAAGGACCTGAATGAGAGGTGTGATAGTTATGCCAGTGAAAGGACAAGAAGATGAGACAGGAAAGAAATATAGTGATGAATGATAATGGACAAAGCATCCCTGGCAATACACAACACCGTACGCTTAGTGTAAGCAACCAGTTAAAATGTTGTCTATTGGTTTCAGGAATGTTTACCAGTCACAAATGTAGTCAAGTGAAAAAGAGTCTGATTCAAACTGATTAGGAACACAGTTTTAGGAGGGAAGAAAAAACAAGACCAGTGCCTATGTTCAGCAGAATTGCAAGACTGTGGAAGATGTTCCCCTGAATGATCTATAAGCCAGCCAAAGGTTGAGACGGGCCCTTGGGCGCATGTGGGTGTGTATTGCCATTGACATAAGAGGGATCAGTCACCCAAGAAATGTGTGTGCAGATTTCAGGAATCATTGACAGCGCGCCGACGGCAGCAGCAGGAGAAGTTGTCGGAGAAAGTGCTGTCGACAGCGGCCTATCACCAAGATGCCACAGGGAAGGTCATCGCCAACAATGACAGCCCCGCGACAACCATTGCTAACACTGCTGCCACACCCGCTGCTTCAGGTAGTGGGCATAGATCAGTTTTTGTGGTGTTGAATAATGGTGTTGAATAATGGCGGTGTTATTCTAGACATTATCATCTGCATGTGACGGGTTGTTGTAATGGAAGTCTGGGCAGTCGGAGATCTCAGCATCTCCCTAGCATCCATCCTGTGCAACAGGGTAGAGAGTTCTGACCAGTCTTTCATGATGTAATTCCAAGATTTGTTCAGTCTGCCTCCGAGATAGCCACTGCGCCATGTAGAATGATCTTGGACAGGAAGTCATGGCCAGATAGATTAGTCAATTGCATTACCAGAATAAGAAGTTCCAGGTGGACACTGTCGTTCAAATCTTTGGAATTAGGAACTGTTTGGCCCTGTGATAAAGCCATGTTTTGTTGATTGCAGTGTTCTGAGTTCGATCCCTGTTTGAGACGGCAGATTAGAGAGTCAGCATTTTTGCAGACTCCAACCCCTTCCGCGTCCTTTGGATGAGACTTTGACCCAGAGTCCTGTGTTTGAATGCATCAATTAAAGGAAAAGAAACCATGACTAATAAACCCATTACTTCCTCATGCATTAACTGGTATTCCATCCTTTGTATACTAGATGTCCAGCGTTTGCCAGTTGGGTGACAAAAAAAAAACAAACCCAAACAAACAACGAAAGAAAACCACACACACACACATACACACACAGATGCAGACACAGACTCCCCCCCTCCCCCCCCCTCCCCACACGCACAATCCATGTACATTGTTGTTATGTTTAGACTGCATCTCGAAGATGGAATGTGGCTGCCTTAGTGGGAGGATTCAGCAAGCAGGTGGGCAAAAATCTCATTAGTGCTGAACACCAGATTTGAAGCCTGGAAACTAAGAAGAAGATGACACTTTGACTGCATGTGATTGTAGGTTGTATCATTTGTTTATGCTTTACGGGAGGCATGGATCTTTCAGCTTGCTGTTGATGGTGGATTTTTTTTTTTTTCTTCTTGATAGCTCTTCTGTGTGTGCATAGAAGCTGGAGTGTCTGTCATGCTGGGGCTGTTTTGTAAGCCTCAGCCTTGCATTCTCTCTCTGACAGTGCCTCGCTCCGCCTCCCAGCCATCCATGCCTCAGTGTACCCTCTTCCTCTTCTGTAGACAAACCTATCAGTCAGCCCCAGGCCACGCCCACCGTCAGAGCCAGCCAGTCGGAGAACTGCACTCCAGCCACCACCCCTCAGACAGAGAACAAGACCGGCCTGTTTTCGCGGCTGTTCAAGAGCAAAGGGCAGGACAATGGGGCGGTCAACAAACCCAAGAACGGTAAATCGACAGAAAAGGGGATGGGAAGAGCTTGATTGAAAGACTAGGATGAGGGGGTTAGGTGGCTAGGTGGATTCATGAGGGAGAGAGGGGTCGGGGGGGAAAGAGCAGTTTTGGGGGGGAGGGAAGGGGGGCATGAGCAGACCCAGAAGTTTTGGAGGAGAAATGTCCTAAGAACACTGAAAAGAAAAAATGTCTGTGTATGTTCTACAACATGACTGGTTTCTTGTGTGTGTGTGTGTATTTCTGTCTATGTGTGTTTTTCTGATAACTGCCCTTTCCAATGTGACATGCATCTGTAGTGAAATATTCAGATTGAAACAAAATGCTCATATGTTACTGAATTTCCTGCTGAAACGGAGAGCGTCATTGCCAGCCCGCCTGAATTTTTTTTATGGAAATGCCCAAATTTAGACATTCCCTAAGTCTTGATTTTTGATAGAAAATCCAGAATTTTGAAATTTTGTTTAAAATTGTGGGATGTAGGGGGGTCACTTTTGAATAGGAATGATATATTGCAGAATAAAGCCCACATGATATATGGATGGTGGCAATTATATGTATGGAAAATGGATTTTCTTTTTAAACCCTACAGTTGTCGACTGAAATACAAGAGGGTTAGAAGTGCTTTCAGTCACTAGCCAAACTGCCCTTTCTTCAGCCCCACCCACCCCACCCCCTTTATCCCCTGGTTTACTGAACTTTGACTTGAGAATGTTGGCAGCAGTGGAGGAGGAGTGGAGGAGGTGGTTATGTGCAGAAAGGAGGGAAGAGTAAGAGATGAGTTTCCCCTTTTTTTGTGTTAATCTCACCTTCCTTATCCCTGCAGTGGTGATGTTCTCTCGCCTCTCACTCTGGCCACATTTGTACACAGCCACATCCAGACCGGTCAAGTCCCAGTCCCAGTACCGGCAGGCCACAGAGAGCCGTCAGTGTTGGGTCTTCATCAGGCAAACCACCAGAGGAGATGCTCCGTTGCTGCCGTGTCTTTGGTGATGTTTAGTGGTGCCATTTTGCATATGCAGGACACAACCATGTGAATATTCCTGCCGACCACAATCATTTCTCAGCTGTGCAGCCAAAAGGAGGGCACCACCAAATCCATGCAAGGACAGTCTCTTGCTGAAATGTATGTTGGGCTGGGATTTGAAAAAAAAGTTAAGCATAGGATTTGAAAAAAAATGATTATAGGATTTGAAAAAAAGAAAAAGATAATCAGTCATGTTATTCAGATAGAAATTGCTGCCTACATTTTTTTTGTTTTTTGAGGAATGGTACAGAATGCTGATAGCAACCTCACTGTCTTTTCTTTGTTATGACAGGCTCATTCGTCCAGCCAGTCCACTCTGACCTTACTTGTGGTTTGTTGCCAGGAACTGTGGATTTATGATGTGCAAAATAAAATGTTACTTTTTTTTTTTCTTATTATAAGAAAAATAACTATTGTTTATAAAATTCTGATATTCATGACATGGGTATAAGAACCCACCACCCTCTCCATTCCGTCACCTCCCCCCCGATCCCCATGGGAAAAAATGGCTGACAAGTATGAACAAATAACTTGATGTGATTGGTGTTCATGGTGTGTCATCCTCTATGACAACAGAGCCTCGAGCTGAGCAGGGTCTGGCGGTGAAGAGTGTGGATGATTTCATTCCTGATGAAGGCACCATTGACAGCAGTTTCCTGGACGATGCCAAGGATGTTGCCGTCAAAGACCACAAAGACAATGGCAAGGAGGAGGAAGACAGGTCAGTGCTGGTGGTGGTCTTTTTTTGTTTTAGCTTGCACGCATGTTGGGTGCTTGGAAAAACACAGGCATGTGCATTGACATACATTTACAGAGCTACACACACACACACACACACACACACACACACACACACACACACACACACACACACACACACACACACATACACACACACACACACAGACAAAAAGACTTACAGTCACATACAAACACACACACACACACACACACACACACACACACACACACACACACACACACGTATGTGAACACAGACACGTTTAAGAACACATTCACATACAAAGCACTCTGGCAGCAGAGAGACACACACAGAATTAGAACTCACTCAAGTACACACTTTCACATACTCACAGTCACACTTACAATATGCTCACACATGCACACTCCCGACGGGAATGACAGCCCAGATAAGTAATATGTAATGTGGTTGACTTGGGTATAAACAACAGGAAATGAGCTGCACAATTATTGTGACCAGAATCAGGATACAACTCTTTTATTACAAAGTTACATGTATGGCTGTTGAGAGAAACGCTGATTTAAAAAAAAAGAAATTTGCTTAAGTGTATATGCGTATGTGTGTGTTTTTGTGTGTGTGTGTGTGTAGTATGTTATTTTCTTTTGGTTTCTTTGCTTGCTGCATAGTGGTTTGGTCATCTTGAGAGATCATGAAAGTATCTTCAGAACAGCTTAAATTCAATTTCCGCTGGAGGGCTTCACCTGCCTGGACCCTGCCAGCAGGGTGTTGCCTCTGGATCCCACCAGTGCCTAGCTGGTCCTGGACCCCGGCCTTTTTCAGAAATGTTTGGAGTAAGCTGTTCTCCAGCCTAAGTATTTCTCTTCATTTTCTTAATCGTATTTCCCAACTATGTTGAAATTCTGAAAAAAACTGTGAAACTATTATCAGCGTCTGAATTACAAACAAAACAGAACAAAGCAAAATTGACTTTTATCTGTGTTTCTAGTGACGAAGACGCTGGAGACAACCCCATGGTGGCAGGCTTTCAAGATGACCTGGACTCTGACGATGACCTCACGACCCCTGCCACATCAAAGCCCTCGGCTGCCTCGTCGGTGCCATCAGTCAAAGCCGACATTGATTTGTCCAGCGAGGATGAGGGAGGGCAGGTGGGTGTCAATCACATGGTGACACCAGATGCTGACTTTTCCAGTGAGGATGAGCTGGGTGGGGCAAACCCTGTGGTGAGTGCAGCCACTGTGGACATCACAGATTCTGAGGACGAGCCGGAGCATGCTCAGAAACACACGGCTCAGAAAAGTGGTCGCAAAGGTAGCGACCCATACACAGAAGAGTGGAAGAGAAAAGGCAAGGGTACTGACGTTCTGTCTGAAAAGAAGACATCACAGCCAGTGAAGAGTGCAAAGGTTAAAGCTGCGGTTGTCGCCGACAGCGAGGAGGAGAGCAGTAGTCAAGGGGGAGACAGTGGTGCCGCCGAAGGAGAGAACTCTGTGCCAGGGGAGGACAAGCAGACATTCCGCATCGAAGTGCCGCAGGAGGACTTTGGCAACTGGCTCGACGAGCTGGAGGCAAAGGAGGCAAAGGTCAGTTCATCAGTGTCGCTCCTTGTGGTGTGATTGATGATGGTGATGACGCTGCTGATAGCTATTTGAGGGTGATAGTACCTGGTAATAAAAAACGTTACTTTTGAAAATCATTTGGAATGGAAGTGTCCATGATAAGGAAAGTGTGTGCACGTCGGGTGTGTGAATGAAAATGTGAGATACTGAGAGTGTGTGTGTTTATTATGTTTTTGAATGAATGTGTGCTAGTGTAAGTGTGTGTGTGTGTGTGTGTGTGTGTGTGTGTGTGTGTGTGAGAATGGTTGCTGATTAGAAAGATTGGGCTGTGTGTGCATGTGTGTGTTTGCGTGAATCGATAAAAGTCAATGTTTTGGTTCTTGTCAAGGATGACAAGGACAACATATTTCTCAGTTAACTAGCTGCTGTAGTTCAGCAGTTAGCATCTCGAATTCCCAGCTGAGAGTTGTTGGTCCGATTCCTACCGGAGCCATTTATATTTGTGGAATTTTTCGACCCAAGACCAGCTCCTACTCAGAGTTTAGTTTGCACTGGGCTCAACTGGGAAGACTGCAACAACATGGTCGAGTTTCATCCATTTTGAGGATACGTTTCCTGACCAACATTGCAGTTGTTAGTATCTCTTGGGCTTGATGCCACCAGGATATGTCATGAAACTAAGCATCCAGGCATGATACCGTCCCTGACCATCCGGGATTTGTCCCGGAAAGTTGATTTTAGAAGCCACTGTCCCGGAAATCCTGGATTTGCAACATGCGTCCTGGAAAAAAAAATCGGGTGTCCTGGAAAAAAAAATCGGGAGTCAAAAAGCCGTTCTTATTGTGCTGCACAGAACTGAGCCAAGAATATCATCTGCTAGAGTGAGTAGACGTAATACGCATGCGCGAAAAAGAACAACAACCTCGCTTTCACTTTCAAGTCAGAACATGGCATCGAAGAGGAGACATGATGTCGATACAGAGTCGGATTCTGACTCTTCGGATGGGTCAGAAAGGAGTGAAAAGAAGAAGAAAACGACCGTGAAGCGAGGTTGTGTCTTCGAAAGAATTCTCGGAAAAGTGTCCTTGTCTACAAGGGAGGAAAGGAGTTTCATTTACCTTGACACTGTTCTGTCCCTGATTTTACGGATTTGTCCCTGATTTCTGTCTGCATTGTCCCTGAAAGCAAATTTTGGGGTAGGCATGCCTGAGCATCGAGTACAGCCCCTGTCATGCTGTCCCAGACCAGAAGGGAACTCTGTAACATCACCGTCGTTGATCAGCATGAACAAGGAGTCTCAAATTCTGTGGCCCTTCATGCCCTGCTTTCATGATGAGCTCGGTTCAGATGTTCTGCCCACTTCTATGTCACGTCCAGGGTGCCAGTATCGGTGGGTTTACTGTGACTGTTAGGAGACCACCATGATGGAGCTCTCCATGATGTTTGCCGTCCAGAGGGGGATGTCCCCTTGTGTGGGCTTCACAACTAAGCACACATTCTTGTCAATAAGGGGGCACAGTTGGCAGAGTCCCGCACATATCGGATCAGAGCAGGCACCACTGAACACAGATGATGTGACTCGGCAGCAGTGCAGTGTCTCCTCTGGTGGGTTGCCGGATGATGGTTTAACTTTGACTTTCCTTTGGATTGTGGAGCTGGGACAGGACAAGGACAATCCAGGGCACGACTGTGGAGGGGGAGCCAGAATGAGCGGCGTGGGGGTAATGCCACTAAAGTGACACAGAAGATCAGAATGAAGAAACAAACCTTGTTTCAGTTCTGTTGACATTGTTTAGACAGGTGTTTAGCTGCAAATGCAGAAATTTTTATGCTGTGTTGATGACATCAATTTAAAAAATCATGCTAACTTCAGGATTTTTTCCCTTTTGGTTGGTTGTTTGCTGATTGTATTGTTTTACAGACGCAATGTTTAACATGCAGAAAGCTTTTAATGTATGACACTATTTCGCTGCCCGAAAATACAACTGCCTTTGGTCTGAAAATCAAATTTTACAGGAGATGAAAAAACTGATTATTTATCCCGACAAGATATACTGCGAGCTGAGTTACGGTACAAGTATTTTGATTACAGCTTGTTTATTTTTAGGACAATGTGATTGGGGCTTGGCTACGTTATGCCCCTTGGCCTGCTCTTATGGTATGCCAAAATTCTCAAAAATGCAAAGAAAATCGAGTTACGGCAGTTGTATTTACGGGCAGCGATTTGGTGTCATGGAAACTGTTATTGTTCTGTCTCATCACTGGCATCATTTCCATGGCACTCACTGTTCTTCCTTTCACAGCCACACCCAGGCCCTAAACTGCTGTGTCATTTTCAGTCATGTCAAACATAGTCTTTTTTTTTTTTTTTTTTTTTTTGCTGTCCCAACGTTTGCACCACCTCAGAGGCAGTGCACCCACGCCGCTCGTTCCGACACACCTGTCCACAGCCACAGCCTGGTCGGCCCCGCCGCAGCCCCGGCACCGGCAATCCACAGGGAGCAGTCAGTGTCAAGTCGTCAAGAGGCAACCCACCGGAGGAGACACTGCACTGCTGCCGAGTCACTTCGGTGGTGTTCAGTGGCGCCTGTTCTGATCTAACATACGCAGGACACCACCTACTAAGCCCCCTACTGATGACAATAATTGCTTAGTCGCAGAGCCGGCGTGAGTGAGCTCTCCCTCCGGAAGGCGCCACCACGTCCGTCCAACGACAGCCCCCATGGACTCGCCGATACCAGTGACCCCGACGGAACCAAACCAAGACCACGGACGTGGAGAGGACATCGAAATTGAGGCCACCATGAGAGCAGGGCATGAAGGGCCACAGAATTTGAGACTTTTTTATGCTGATTGATGAGAATGAGGGATGATTAAGATGATGCTATGGATTTCCATTTCGGTCTGAGACTACATGACAGGGCTGTACTCTACGCTTCCTTTCATAATATATCCCGGCGTCAACCAGGCCCGAGAGATGCAGGCACCTGCAGTGTTGGTCAGGAAATTTGAGCAACACTGTCAGAAACGCATCCATTAAGTGGATGAAACTCGACTGTGTGGTCCCAGTCTTCCCAACTGAGTCCGCAGCAAACTCAACTCTGGGTAGGAGCCGGTCAGGGCAGAAAAACCCACATGACTCTGATGGGATTCGAACCCACGATCTCCCAGCCGGGAGTCCGCGACGCTAACCACTTCGCCACGGCGGTTGGTCAAACATACTGCTTTTGTTACTGTCACTTATGTTTGTTGCCAGTCCCACTCAGTACAGTGTGGGTAAAAAAATGTTTACTTTTTATGGCGGGTCCTGATTTCAGTGCACATGGTGCTAACAAGAAAATATTTGCTTTCCCATGAGGATGGGTGCAAACTTCTGGAAGTTGTGTGTTCATAAGTTCCTCTTTTTAATCATGTACCTGGACTCTTTAGTTGTTGTTGTTGTTGTCATTATTGTAAAACAATTCCTGTTCAAATTTTTAGAATTTTAAGATTTTAAAAAGAAATATTATTGGTTCCATTCAACACCCATTTTGCGCCGAATATGAGGAGATAAATGATCGCTCGTTGTTCGTTTTCATTGTCCTGAATGTTGTTTGTTTTACCTGAAGTGGACCTGAGATGTTGAAATGCATAATGTTTTGTCTGTGCAGTTTGTCTTGCGGAACCAGTAACATTTCTTTTTAAAATTTGTTTCAGTTTCCACGTTAAGTCGCCTCGCTTTTCAACTAAAGTTCATTCGACACTTCAGAGTTTTGTTGTTGTTTTTTGTTTTTTTTTAGAAGAGTTTCATGGAAAGGAATCGGCGATTTGAGGGTTAAAAGGTTGAACCTTGTGTTGTTAGCCATCCCAAACCAGTGTCGGTAGCAGCGGCAAGAAGAGCAAACCAGTGTCAGTTACTGCAGTGTTGGTGACGGACAGCGAGGATGAACGGCCTGCCATCAGTGAGTAGTTCATCAGTGATTTTTCACGACTGTGGTTACTAGGTCGTTGAGTTGTCATTCATTAAGACTTGGCAGTAAGTAGCAGTCATTCAACAATGCTATTTACACTTCAGTTGTTGTTTTTACTTTTTTTTTGTTTGTTTGTTCATATTTCTAAACTGTTATACACCTTGCATTCAGGAAGTAAGATGATCTGTCCAAACTGTTGTTTATTTGGCACGACTTGTCTGAGCAATCGTTTACTTTGGATGAAAGCATTGATTTTTTTAAAAAAGTGAAAAAGCTAAACTTGACTTGTTCTTAACAAAGAAGCAGGGTGACTGTTGCTGTCTTGATGAGATAATTGCATGCTCATAACTCCAAACAGATGCTGCTTACGACACCAGATTGCCTAACAGAAATGCCAGCACAGAGCACACAGAACACAGGAGACATTTTTAAGAAAGGATGTTCAAAGCTTTGCCCTGTACCTGATAGATGTACATAGCAACAACCATTGTGTTTATTCATGACTGGCACAGCCTTTCTGATCTTGAATATAATCAGACAGAACATACGGACAAACAAAACTAAATGCAGAAACCTTGGTCTGGTTAGTATGAAAGGAAATCTTATAAGAGCCAAGGAGCTGTCAAGGGTACTGAGGTTTTTGAATAATACACCAGTTTCAGGAAGATAATCTAATGTGAAATGTGCCCAGATGCCAACCTTAAGGCATACAGATCTAGTACATTTATCAATGAAGGTAGTGACCATAGTCCCTGTTGCAGGGCCAGATGTAGTAGATGTTACACATTGAAGGTGGTGATCATAATTCATGTTACAGGGCCAGGTGTGGTACATGCTGCGTTAAAGAGAGTGATCATAATTCATGATACAGGGCCAGATCTGGTAAATCTTACATTGAAGGTAGTGATCATAATTCATGTTACGGGGTCAGGTGTGGTACATGCAGCATTAAAGAGAGTGATCATAATTCATGTTACAGGGCCAGATGTGGTAAGTATTACATTGAAGGTAGTGATCATAATTCATGTTATGGGGCCAGGTGTGATACATGCTGCATTAAAGAGAGTGATCATAATTCATGTTACAGGGCCAGGTGTGGTATATGCTGCATTGAAGAAAGTGATCATAATTCATGTTAAGGGGCCAGGTGTGGTTCATGCTGCACTGGAGATAGTGATTATAATACATGTTATAGGGCCAGGTATGGCACACTCTGCATTGGAGGTAGTGATCACAACGTATTGGGCCAGGTATGATAAATGCTGAACTGAAAGTTATTATCATAGTTGTGTTGTACTAGCTGCACTGAAGGTAGTGATGATAACACGTTACAGTGCCAGGTGTGGTACATGCTGCATTGAAGGTAATGATCATCATAATCCATGTTACAGTGCCAGGTGTGGTACATGCTGCTTTGAAGGTAATGATCATAATCCATGTTATAGGGCCAGGTGTGGTACATACTACATTGGAGGTTGTAATCATAATCCATGTTACAGTGCCAGGTGTGGTACATGCTGCATTGAAGGTAATGATCATAATCCATGGTAATGATCATAATCCATGTTACAGGGCCAGGTGTGGTACATGCTGCATTGAAGGTAAAGATCATAATCCATGTTACAGTGCCAGGTGTGGTACATGCTGCGTTGAAGGTAGTGATCATGATCCATGTTACAGGGCCAGGTGTGATAAATGCTGCATTGAAGGTAATAATCATAATCCATGTTATAATGCCAGATGTGGTACATTCTGCACTGAAGGTTGTGATCATAACACATGTTACTGGACCAGCTGTGGTAAATACTGCACTGAATGTTATGATTATAAAATGTACAGGGCCAGGTGTGGTACATGCTGCTCTGGATATTTGATCATGAAATGTTACAGGGCCAAGGTATTGTATACATAGAGCACTGAAGACAGTGAACACAACGTGATGTTTCAGGACCTGTATCTTCCGATGTTGAAGAAGCTCCAGCCAAGACCACAAAGAAGAAGAAGAAGAAGACAGAGGAGAAGGTCAGAAACCAGCCGTTCAGAGGCAGCATCTCTTTTGTTCTAGGGGTTTTAGAAACAAACAATGAGAACATGTCTCATGGAACTTCTTGTTCTAAGGGATTTAATGACAATCAAGAGAAACATATAGCAGGCAACTCTCCCTTGTTCTAAGGGTTTTGGTGATAATCTGTATGTCACAGGCAATTTCTCTCTTGATGTAAGGGCTTTAGTGCCAGTCTGTAACAACATGCCATGGGAACTTCTCTCTTGTTCTAAGGATTTTAGTAACAATCCATAGAAACCAGGTTAGGTGGGGGACTGATATCGTGAAAATATAGAGGACAGAGGAGCGTCGATGAATCCAAATGCAGTTGAGCACACTCGCCTTCAAGGGACTTTTTTTTTTTTTTTTCGCGTACGCAGGCTGATACTCCTGCGGACACTCCCTGTATAGACACGCAAGGATTAATCCCATCTACCCAACAAAGGGAGTGGAGCTTTGTGTGTTTGACCGGTTTTTTTTATCCTGCCATTAGCGAAGCCATACTCCAACTTCATGGAAGGTGCTTGCTATGTGTATCAACGGCCAAACGTACCAACGGCCAAACTGGCCTTCTCATCCAAAAGTAGGTGATGGGATTGTGTGCAAGATGTTATGTGTGTGTTCACATTCGAAGCCTCGGTTTGTAGTCTCATTCGAAGGACTGTATGGGAAACGGAGTCAGAACGAATGTTTACTCCGAGGGAAAAATCCCCCTGTACCGAAACGGCCCAGCAGAGATTCGAACCCGCAACCCCAAGATTATGAGTCCAGTGCTCTACCACTAGGCTATTCCAGCCCCCACCTTCAAGGGACTGAACGTTTATGTTGGGGTTGGCCGATTTATAGATTATCGAGATGTTGGGTCAGTCAAATAATGCTGTGGCAACCATTCAACCCATACATGCAGTTTGGAATTTCAGCATGCCTATACAGGGAATATGATTTACTCAACCATACACACTTACTGGAATGGTTGAAATGGCCAAGGTGTTTATGTTTACTGTGTCCCATGGTTTGCTTGTTGGTTTGTTTGCCGATTTCTCTGTGTGTTTACAAGGTTATGCAACAACTTCATAACCCACTTTAACTAGAATTGGAAGAAAGATTGATTAAGACCCAACAACAGACTCTTTCAATGTTGGTCAGGATCTGGATCAAAGAATGGATCAAGGGATCTGCTGTGTAAGATCAGTATGAATTTTGTACTGAACATGAACTCTGTGAGGTGACCATCATGAATTGACAACTATTGATTAAGTGATATGTTCTCAGGGAACATGATCCCTTTTCACTGACATAAAGGTTTGCAGTTCATGTTTCCCGTGTCTTATTTGAAAAAGAAAAAGGTACTCAGGAATAAACTCGTTCAGTTTCTACCAACTATTACTTCTCCGTGTAGAAAAGTGATTATTGTTTTCACCCATGAACGGACTCAAAAGGCAGATCCGGATTCTGTTAAACCTAGGTGGAGGTCTGCTGTCTCCAAGAGACCCTTGTACTTTCCTCTGTGTTGTCCTAGATTGGTTTTGGAATATCTGGGGTGGGTGTATTTGAAACTGAATAGTATCTTCTGGGGAAGTTAACAACATTGTTCTGTTTTGAAATACAAATGAAAAACACAACTTGGTAGTAAGTAGCTATTAACCTATAGATATCAGTCGTAAAATATGCCAGTGTGCATTTACTCTGAGCATTTGGAAACCCACCAGTGTGTTACCCTCCCTATCATTTGGGAAATAGGTGTACCTGTCGATATTTAAATGAGAAGCACAGGCTGTGACTTGTCACACAGTCTAGTAGATGTGTGTCCCTGGAACCAAGGTTGATTCAGCAACATTTTGACAGGAAATTTCCCTGCATTTTGAGGTGAAATTAATTTGATTGGATGGTTGTATAGAGACTAACAGATTGGTGGTTGAAAATGCCGGACGCAGAAGTTCAGACGAGCAGAAATAGCATCAGTACTGACATGAAGTTAACAAAATGTATTTGGAAATGTAGGTAGTGACAAGGTTATAAGAGTGTTTCATGATAACTTAAATGCAAAAAACAAATTTGTTCATTGTGAGTAATGATGGAGGTCAATGAAGCCGATTTGATCGGGCTGAAAATCAGTGGCTGATTGAAAGTTCATGATGAAGGCGTTTCAACTTGTTTGTGAAATTGTAGTTCTACAAAGATTTAGTTGAAAATATTGAAAGAGGCAAGATCGTTCTTTTCAGATGGACATTTCAGATTGAAATTTGAAATTGTCTACAGTTATTTTGGGCAATATTCAGTCATGACTTGGGTTTCGAGGTCAGAGGGCTGAATCCAGTAAATGTAGATTGATTCACAGAATTTGTTCGACCATTGTTTTTATATGGATGGCCATTACAAGTTGAAATGATTAGGCAAGGGAACTTTGAAAATCTTTTTTAAATTAAATGTTGTATGGTTCAAGAGGTGTGTTGTGTAAATTGTAGTGTTTGTTAGAATGAACAAAACTGCAACAATGTGAGCGAGGAAATGGACACATTAGCTAAGAGGCTGGGCTAAAAAAACATTGTTTCAGATAGAAGTGGGTTAGTATGTAATACAAAACAATCGTTATGAAAGTGCTATCAAGAGAGTGTTGCTTTATGCATTTTTGATGTCTTTTTTCATAACAACTGGATAACACGTGTTTGTCAAAAACTTACATTGTCTCTTTGATAATTTGTATTAAAAAAAAAAAGAGTTACTTTGTATTTTGCCTTGTTTTCAGTAAAACTGCAGTCAGTGTCATTTCCCTCATTGTTTTTGTCAGAGGGAAGGCCAAGGCATTGACTTTTGTTTCACACGTTACGGATGTTGTGACATTGACACAGTTCTTTTGTTAACGTTGTCTTAAGATTTGTGTTGTAGTTTAATGAGGGAGTGCAAGTTTATTGTTGTCTTGTCAGTGACAGTGTGGACTGTCGTTTCAGTGACAGCGTGTGTTGTTCCAATAACGGTGTCATCTGTCGATGGTTCCAGAGCGAGGAGAAATCAGCCACCAAGAAAAAGAAGAAGAAAGAAAAGGAGAAAGTGAAAGATGGAGACAACGAGAAGAAGAAGGAGAAAAAGAAGAAGAAAAAGAGGAAAGAGGATGGAGGAGGTGGGGCGTTGGATGACGAGGAGGATCGCGATAATCTGGAAGCATTCCTGGGAAGTTCGAAAGGTGGCGCCGGCGGTGACTACGAGTCCTTATAGTGTCTGCTGTAGCTGTGTGAGGATGGCCTTGTTGCTTATGTTGTGGGTGAAGTATCACGTATGGAAGATGGTGGTTGTTGTCAATAGGTACCAACTGTCATGTGTGCACTTGCCTGGGGATGTTGAGGCTGCTGAGGTCAAATGGTTCTGGTGTGTGTGTGTGTGAGTGATTGGTATGCTGGCAATGTTGCACATTTTCATGTTTCTTGTATTGTTGCCACTCTGACGCTTTCTCTTTCCTTCTCTTTTCCTGTATGTCGGTTTTACATTCAGTAGCAGCCTGGCTTAGTACTGGGCTTACTTGCAGCTTTCTTCATCAATTAAGCTTTTTGATAAGATGAGTGATTCACAGAGAAGTACAAAAAAAAAAAGAGATAAGGCACTTGACCAGAATGGAAGACCATAGCTTTATCTTTATCATCGTTATCCTCATCGATCATCAACAACAGAAAAATGCACTGTTTTCCTCTCCATGCCCGTTTTCATGATGACTTGGCATCAGAATATTTTGTATCAGTGTGAAATTGGAGACTGTCATTGAACTGACGTGGTTGTGTCAACTGGGACACTCGTTCACACCGACTCTGCAACATAGCAATTATTGTTGTTGGCAGGGGGCTTAAGATGTGGTATCTAGAATCTGGGAGTATCAGAACAGGTATTACTGTACCAAACCCACTTGTCCAAGAGTATCAGAACAGGTACCACTGTACCAAACTTGCTTGTCCAAGAGCATCAGAACAGGTATTACTGTACCAAACCCGCTTGTCCAAGAGTATCAGAACAGGTACCACTGTACCAAACCGGCTTGTCCAAGAGTATCAGAACAGGTATTACTGTACCAAACCCACTTGTCCAAGAGTATCAGAACAGGTACCACTGTACCAAACCCACTTGTCCAAGAGTATCAGAACAGGTATCACTGAACCAAACGGACTTGTCCTAGAGTATCAGAACAAGTATCTACTGAACCAAGTATCCTAACAGGTATCCACTGAACCAAGTATCCGAACAGGTGTCACTGAACCAAGCAGACACGTCAGCAGAGCATTGTGTCAGGTGGGTTACTTCATGACGACATGATAGGAATGGCTCCCTGTGATCTGCCAGTGGTGGTGGGTGACGGGGCAAACCTGGATGTGGCTGTACAGGGAGAGCTTGAATGAGCAGTGTAGGAGTTGGCCACTGAGGGGACCCAGGAGACGAGGTAGTGGAAGAAGAAAGGAACGGCTCTGCATAGCAGAGAGAGAGAGCTGTTGTGTTGTTTCTCACTTTTCGTCGTCTTCGACCACAACAAAGAGAGAGCAGATCAGCTCGGCATAGCTGTGGAGGTTGTTCATGTGTCTCGCCATGTTCTTCTGCCACCCGTAGGAGAGGACAGTGTGGACGTGTCCATCAGTTTCTTAATGGTTTTGGTTGTGGGTTTTTTTGTTGTTGTTGTCCTCTTTGTTTCCAGTGTGATGGTGTAGTGTATGGCACAGTACGTTGATGTCAGGTGACAGGGGTGTTGTGTTGAGGAATATGGTGGTGTAGTGTATGGCACAGTATGTTGATGTCAGGTGACAGGGGTGTTGTGTTGAGGAATATGGTGGTGTAGTGTATGGCACAGTATGTTGATGTCAGGTGACAGGGGTGTTGTGTTGAGGAATATGGTGGTGTAGTGTATGGCACAGTACGTTGATGTCAGGTGACAGGGGTGTTGTGTTGAGGAATATGGTGGTGTAGTGTATGGCACAGTACGTTGATGTCAGGTGACAGGGGTGTTGTGTTGAGGAATATGTGGTTAGTGTATGCACGTACGTGATGTCAGGGACAGGTGTGTGTTGAGATATGGTGGTGTCGTCAAGTGGATGTGCCAACAGGGTCTGCTGGAGCTTGGCTCTTTGACTCCTGTCCTGTGCTTGTGCAAGACTTGCTAAGGTTCATGGGTGTATGAAAGTGGTGTGTTTGGTCTCTTAATGTGTCAGGACAGGTGAAAACAAAGTGATACCTGCTGGAGTTGATGGATGTCCCTCTCCTTCCGTGTGTGTGTGTGTGTGTGTTTGTGTGTGTGTGTGCGCGCATGCGTGCATGTGTTGTGTGTGTGTGTGTGTGTGTGTGTGTGTGTGTGTGTGTGTGTAATGCATCACTGCCTACCTTACTTGACCTCTTGTCTGCCAGGCTATGTATCAATTACATAGCAGTTTTGGTGTTGTCATTTGCCCCATTTGTATCGGTTTCGTCACACAGTTTCTCAGCATACTAAAGGTAAAAGTGTTCCAACGCACTTCTGTCGGCTAAACAATTAATTTACATCGATTGTGCATGACCAGTGGTACCCAACTGCATGCTGTGTGATGGAAGCCCTTCGATGTTTGAGACCTCCTTCCCCCTTGTCAAGTCACAGCTACGAGCCAGTAACTGTCTGATTACAGCTCGGTTCTAACAGTTTTGCCTTGCAGCCAAGTCTGTTAATGGGTTGATCGTGTTGATGGGTTGATCGTGTTAATGGGTTGATCATGTTAATGGGTTGATCGCCACGGTCTGTGGACAGTTGTCTTGAACTGGCGTGTAACTTGTACTGTGAGGAGAGAGGTTGATAGGTGGTTAGTTCATGTTGGGGGATGGGGGAGGGGGGGGAGGGGGGGAGGGAGAGAGAGAGCATGGTGGGAGCTTTTCATATAGAGGGCAACATAGTAGGAGTGCATTGGTTTTCAGTTCAGTCTGCACAACATGTAGACTGGCTTGTTTTTCATTGTCTGTGAGCTGCAGTCACTGCATAGGGGTCAAAAGGAAATTCAGCTTTTGCTGTAGCATATATATATATAGGAATTCAAAAGGCAACAACCATCCAGCATTGAAGGGATTACGTTTCCAAGAATTATCCTGTTAAAAGATAACAGCAACCAGTTTTGAGGAAAGAAAGAAATGAATTCTAGAGGGGTTTTTTGTGTGTTTTTTAAAAATTTGAGATCACAGTCTTTTGGACGAGGATAATAAAGTATCAAATGGAGTGTAGTATAATGATCTCCATGATCAAAGGTTCAGGAGAAAAATAGCATTCAGTAGAGAACCAGTCTTTCTGTTGTGTCCACCAACTCCTGAATTTGGATTCTATGGTGTTGTCGTTGAGGTTGTTGCTGGATTGGTCATCCTGATTGATTTAGTGTGGTTGAGGGCTGTTGGACTTTCACTGGGCTGTCTGCTTGCTTTATGCTAATTGACCAGTTGTCAGGATTGATGTAGTTAGATGTTTTAAACAAAGCTTCATGTGGTTTCTTTTACATTTGTTTTTAGATTGTTGGAGGTTGGGAAGGTTTGTGATCATGGTGGATGTTTATTGCAAGAACATTTTTTTAAAGGCCATCAGATGTAGTTGTGCGTTGTTTACTTCTAAATTTTAACTGCTTTTGGTGCTGTTTTAATAATTGTATCTAAGACATTTGTAGTTCTTTGGTATGAAATCCTCCATCTTGAGGCAGAAATCTGTTTTTTTGACTTTCGGAGAAACATTCTCAGCCATTACAAAAGAAAAAATAAAGAAAAAAGTCATTTCAGCCTAAAAACACCCAATATTTAAGGAAAGCTGGTAAATGGCAAAGTGCAGTTCTCAGAATTGTCTGATGAGAACACTATATCATAGTATGCACTATCAGCCATGAATAAACGCAGTTGGATGTCATTTATAAACTTTAATGTTATGCCTCCTCCTCTCTGCCCCATCCACGCCCCCTGCATCCCCCTTTCCCAGTAAATATGTTTTAGACGGGACCCCCACCCTCTCTCACACAACCCCTCTCCCTCTCACCTGCTTACACAGGGTTGGAATGAGAATGCTATGGCCGCCATACCCAGCTATAACTGCACTCTGGTTCGCTGTACATTGATGTTCTCTGCACCAACTTTCCTCCTCTTTTTATTTTGATGCTTGAGTGTTTTAAGTCCCGAGTTCTGTTGTATGTGTGAGTGGCTGAATGATATGATTCTAATCTGCAGGGCAGGCGATTGTACTGGTTTTAAGTTGTGTTTGTATGACTGTGTAAGCTATGGTTTGAGAGGGGGTGGGGGTCGTTTTTTTTCTTAAAGGTAATCTGTGATTTGATCAATCCACTAACCAAGCCCACCAATGTTATTAAAACAACGTCAAGGCCACTCAGCACAGCACATCAGCAGATGACTGCTGGTGTGACTGGAGAAAAGGGAGAGATTTTGTGTGTGCATGTGCGCTGAGTGCCAGAGTGTGTGCTTGGTAGCGTCTGCTGTGCACTGAATCGGTGATGGTAAAAGCTATACAATTGTGATGTCGTGTTAATGACTGGAGTGTAGATCGGTCATGCATCGCTTGATTTTTACTACTGTTTCGGTTTCTTCATGGAAAAATGTGTGCCAGACTATTTATTGCGTATGCATGGTAAGCCATGACAAGAGACAGTGAGGTTGGTGTGACTGCGTGTTGTGGCCGCGAGGTCGGTTTTCTTCCTCTGCCTGCAGAACTATGACCTGCTGTGATCCTGGCAGTACCAGCCTTGTCTCCCAACACCAGACCTGGATGCAGTCTGCTCTGTTCAGAATTCCTCATCATTGATGCTGTTGTTGTCGGCATTCAACTGTGTATTCGTGGACAGGATAGACACGGACTTGGATGTGGGTGTGGTCAGCAGTAGAGATTGACATGAATGTCTGTGTCTTTGTGTGTGTGTGTGTGTGTGTGTGTGTGTGTGTGTGTGCTTGTGTGTGTGTGCTTGTGTGTGTGTGTTGTGTGTGTGTGCACGCGCATGTGTGTGAGATTCTTCCTTATATATATATCTATATATCCTTTATTAGAATTATTAGAGTTAGGTATAGTTATCATGAATTTCCTACTGAGATGATCAGAAAATAATTACTGAAAGACATGAACGGTCATGTAAAGACTGTGATATGAACATTACTGGTGATGAGTATCATCTTATGATTAAGTGCCCGATATAGAGAATGTTGCCAAAACAATATTTACCTGCATATTAATGCAATAGGAAGTCTTATTTTTTATTTCTGTAAAATTATGGCAGGAGGTAGAGAAAGTGCAAATGAAATACTTGCAAGTTCAGAGAAATGGGAAAGTTGTATACTTTTTTTGTTTTGTTTTTGTTTTCTTCAGGAACAATCGGGGTGTGTGTGTGTGTGTGTGTGTGTGTTTGTATGTGTGTGTGTTTGTATGTGTGTGTTTGTATGTGTGTGTGTTTGTATGTGTGTGTGTGTGCATTTAATTTACATTAAAAAAAACTGTTTAGTTGTTGCTACACATGGTCTGTTTATTTGTTATCCTCCATATCCAAAAAATGTGTGTGTGATTACACTGACTGGGGTCAGGAAGACATGCTAGTCACCTTGTTGGGCATTGGCAGATTAAGTCGTGTGTCAGTTATTATGACGATGCGGTGGAGATTCAGCAGGATCACCAGCGAAAAGAAGAAAAAAAAACTTGCTCTGTATAGGCTGTCGATTGTTCTAAAGCAAGTAAAACAAAAGACAGAAGAATTGGGATGCACATTTCTATAAGATGCAAGGTGACTCTGGCTGAGCTACATAACCAGTGGTCTGTCAACACCTTTTAAGCAGACCTCAGAAAGTGGATTCTACATTAAAACTGAAGTGTGCTTCTCCCGTTTCACTTGTAATATGAATATAGCCCATCTGGCCACGTAGGGCTCTTTCAGGGCAGTCACTGACCAGGTTAATGAAGAAAAGATGAAGAGATCTTTGGATAAAAATGCAGATGCGTAAAAATGCAGAAATGTGTACACACAGACTTGACTCTGCAAGATTTTAATGTCCGGAGCATAAAGGCTTTGTATGATGTCACTGATGAGATTATGCCCAAGTATGTTAGAATTCTTGTGTGTGCTGTGGTGTTTTGTGTGTGTGTGTGTGTGTGTGTGTGTGTGTGGTGTGTTGCTATAAACAATGATGTTAAATACATGTTCGTATTGGTTTATGTGTTTTGCTTGAGAGACTGGTATTGAAAAGGGGTAAAATTAAAAAAAAAAAAAGGTAGAGGATATACTTGTCATGTGTGTATACAAGTAACAGCTCTCCCCAGGAAATATGTAACAAGTGATGTGTAAATAGAGGCTGATTGTGATAAACAAGGGATACATCAAGAGAGTGTGTGTATGAGCTGAAGGAGTGCAAGTCGTCGTGGCTGGCAGAAGAAATGGGCTAGGAGTTGTACTTGAAGCATCGCTTCCAGTGAAATGAAGATGTCCCACCATTGTCTTCTGGAGTCTGCCCCTCATGCTTCCTTAATGCCTGTTGGTTATGTTGCAGTGGTCACCTGCATGAACCAGAGGGTCTTTCGCAGTAGAAATGATCACTTACAACACTAGATACCAATGGAAATTTATAAACGGTGTCAATCCAGGGGACACTGTAGATTCCGTTGCTGTCGGTCCTTTTTCAGTCTATTTTACTTGCCTGTTTGGTTGTTTGTCTTCTTGCAGCTGGGATCTGAAGTTGGATCGTCTTTATTCCTAGGTTACTTTTTCTGGTTGGGATAGATATCTATATATTTGCATACATATGTATGTCTGTACTTGTATCCATGTTCATGGGTTGTGTATGAAACTGTGTGGATGTGTTTGATTGCGAGGGTTTGTGTTCAGGCTAGTTAGTGCATGTATGTGTGAGATCGACTACATTTAATTAACAACAGAAGGCAAAACTTGAAGTTCTAGCTGGTGTTGTTGGATTGCTCAAAATAGCTCAAAAAGATAATCCCAATGATGGTTCACTCTGTCTGCAAGCGCACCATAGAATTGCAAATCATACACTCTCTCTTTCAATCATCTCTGTGCTGTCTGGCACTTGAGGTGATGGCAAGGGATCTTACCTGTCTCTGCTGCTTTGGGAGTTGTCTCCACAGTTGGTCTTCTGTCGTTTCATTCTCTCATGATAGGTTTCATTGGGTCGCTCACAGCTTCTTTTCCCCCATGATCTCCCGAAGAGTTGTTTCAGGTGGAGAGCTGGATGGCATGTGACAAATATGTCCCAACCATCCCCATCGTCGTGCCTGGTTCTCTCTATTGCATCATCACCATTCCTGTCCTGCTTCTAAGATCTACACTGGGTATAGTGTCCGTCTAGATCCTGAGGATACTTCACAGGCATTTAGCTTTGAACGCCTCTAACTTCTGCTCAATAGCGACGGTGGTCTGCCAGCACTGCAAGCTGTATAGGAGAACACTGGGGACATTGCTCTTGAAGATCTTAATCTTCATGTGGTCGCTGAGCCCAGTGGACCTCCATAAGTCAGCAAGACAGCAAGGCGTTTCAACCCTGAGGGCTTCCCCAGGCTGGATCAAGACAAAAGGGAATTGACTTGGCTGCATTTGGCTTCAGAGAGCAGAGCCACATCACAGTTCTTTCGTTGTTTTTGTTTGTCCCGTTTTCTACACTTGTCTCACTTGTCACAAAATCATGGAGTGGAAACGGATAACTAACCGTGAAAAGGCGTCAGCGAGCAAGCCACTGAATTCTTTCAATTGGCACCTGTTATTTGAAAAATTGGGGCCCATGGCACGCTGAAGGCCATGCTACTAGAGCAAGAACAATTTTTTAGGTGAGCTGAAACATAGTGGTTTCAGGGAGCACTCAAACTGTAAATTGGAAAAAAAAACAAAAAAAAAACCTGATCATTTGGTCTTCTTCAAAACCTCAATTCAGTGACATCAGTTGATAATTTTGTGTATCGGCGTCACCATTGAAATATTACGGTCAAGCAGTAATAAGACAGTCACATAGTTCTTTTCCTTTTCACCTGGTTTGTTATGTGAAGTTCAGTCTCTGGTCCCACTCTCGGTTGAATCTACCATTCAACAGCCGCCACAGGAAGGGCTGCCATATTGTCAAGAAGACATCCCAGCATGCTAAGACTTGTTCTTGATATAGACACCTGGAAACCCCTTCAGTTCTTAAAACAGACACCTGGAAACCCCTTCAGGAAGTTAACTGAAAATAAGACGCGACATAACAACAGCAGATATGGCTCTTTCATGCTCATGTTTGTTTACCTGGTTTTATAGCATTGTTTGTTCATTTCATTCACTTGGCAGTCTGGTCATCAATCTTTGATTCTCTCCCTTTGCATGGTCATGAGAGGTCTGGAAGGCATGTCTTTGTGAAACATGTCATCAAGACAAAGAATGTAGCCTGGAGCTTGAGCAGCCAATTTCTGTTGCCTTGATTTTATTGCCTGTAAAAAGGCCCTGGTTGTTGACTGGATGTGAGAAATTAAAATTATCTGACCCCTGCACTTCTTCACAGTTCTGTGCTTGCTCTTGCTGAGAGGAGAGAGAGAGAGAGAGAGAGAGAGAGAATTTGTGTGTGTGTGTATGTGTGTACAGAATTGAATGTATGTACCTGTGCATATATATCGGTGATTTTTCCCCCCATTGTTTTGATTATGAATCACAAAAGGACAAGATCGGTGTACCACACCAACCTGTCATTTCCACATCTTGTACACTTGATTCAGCTCTTGATAAGAAAACTACATACCTAATTGTCAGAGTTGCTACAGAGATTCACTGAAATATTCACGGCCCTCATGCACAGACCTCTTCCTTCCCCCCCTCTGAACACTTGTACATCAACCCCCCCCCCTCCCCCCCTACACACACATACAGTGGGAGAGACGATTTCATCAAATAAGAGTACATGTGGTTAATAAAAAGGTTTAGAGTTCCCATAGCCTCTCAGGGCAGCGAAGTGTCAGAGGTTCACTCTGTCTAGGGCACGGCATGATGGAGGGCAGGGCCCATCGCTCTCCTTCTACCGCTTTTAGCCTTCCCTGAACTGAACCAGGTACCCATTTACAGCTGGTTGGACAGAGAGGGTTTTCAAACCAAAAAAATCTGACCACATGAGTGGTTCGAACTCACAACCATCTGCTCAGCAGACTAATGCTGTAACATTTGACCACAGGGTCCTCTTTTGGTTAGATGTTGAAGAACAACAAATACAGAGAAAGAACACACGTTATGTACAGTAGACATGCCAATTGTCCTCTTTTGAGCTGGTTTTTTTTTGTCCCAGCCGATTTTCTCTTTTTTGTTTATTCACCTTTAACTCAAAAAGGCGAATAAGCTCAGTGGTGCATTCTGTGTCATGTACCACTCACAGTGAAACGTATTCTTTTAGAGTGTTGGGACTTGCAAGGTGTGATGCATAAACTTTTACAGCAGACTCCATGAAAACCTTGTTCAGTATGTCCCACCTGATGTTATCTTTGGGTTTCTGAAGGAGATTAACATTTTTCATCTGATCTAAGATTTTAGAGAAGAAAGATTTTTTTAAACAAGATTTCTGGTGTGTTTTTAGGTGTATTTCAAAGGGTTGTGTGAATGAGCTTTTTTTTTTTTTTTTAATGACTTGTGAGTCAACTTCAATGCGGTGATCATGACAGCCCTGATAGGGCCCTTTGTGGTCGGTTGGGCTATAAGCAACATTATCTTACCAAACTGCCACTTAAAATCCTCAGGTTGTCACTTCAATTCCCTGATTTTTTTTTTTTTTTTAATCAATTGATAATATAAGACCTAAAGGAAAACTTATAAATATATTGGAAAGTAGCGAATACGTTGTTTTTCAATGTGAAACATGTGTTCTGCTGTTGCTTTTTTCTCCACTTCAACTGCACCTTCTATTCCTCCCCCTCTACAGTCGTAATTTTTCCTCTTTTTTATCTTTAGGAGGTTGGCATGCCTTATACAAAAGCACACAGTACCTATATAGACCTAAAAGCACTCATACTTTTTATGTTACAGAACATAGATTATGCTACGGATGGTGTGGTGCTGTGTGTATGACTCTCACTTTCAAAAGTTTGGATGCGTTTAATGGTTTTTACCTACACACACCAATAACATATGAACATGGATAGCCAGGCAACACACAAGTTAAGTTTCTTTCTTTTATATGCTTCCTGAACCATCAAACATAAACACATATTGATATATCAATATAAATCTATCACATATATCAATATAATTTAGCACAAAATCAATACACGCCACAGCTAGCAAGGGCATTCAACAAACACGGGTCTCTTCAGATGTCGCTCTCAAAAACCGACACACTGAATATTTCTTTTTTTTAAGCACAGTCCTCAATGGCACCGTCAGTATAACGTTCCATTGGCACCTCAGTTTTTCAACATCAGTTTTCTAGTTTTAATTTCCGTGTGCATTCATTATACATTTGTCACAGGCACGATTCTCAAGTTATGCGCATCTGCTGTGTGCATAGCCAGAGATTTCTTTTTTTTTCATTTCCACTGGTGAACTTTACTCAGCGGCAAACGTTTAGAGAGAGATTCGACTGTTAGACCTGCACAGATCGAGTATGACTGTGGAGTCAGTCACATCTGCTCCGTACGCTCTCTGTCCCCGCTTGTAGGTCGGGTAGTGCTTGTTAATCCCCCCAGAGGGTAAGAATATTTTTTCTAACCATGTCGATTCATTGTACAATTCGAAGTTAACTGATAGCGCTTTCTTTAAACATTTTACATCAAAATGTTCAGACTTTGTAATATTTGCGTTTGTTTTCAAAAGTGCTCAGTCATTTTGCTCGTTTGTGTGTTTTTGCCGAATCGTACAGGTTTGGATCGTTTCGATTCTGCTCTTCCTAATCTATCAATACTTTTGATGTTGAATAGTGGTAGATTATTTATAATGCTGTTTACTTTGTAGGGATTTTTCGTCTAAGAGTGCTGGTCTGGATGGCTGTGTGCTCTGGAGGGAGCGTCTGAGCGGTCCTTCTTCCCCCTCCTGTGGTGTGGTAGCCTTCTTGGAGGCCAGGACTTGCCTTTTCTTCCCCAGTGCCTTTATCTTTGACAGCCCATAGGCCTGTCTACCTCCTGAGCAGCCGTGTCTCCCTTCCGGACAGCTGACTGGTGCTCTACTTGTGACTTCGTCCCCCTGTGTCCAGCCGCAGGCGTGGGACCAGCTTTCTTGTTCTGTGTCCAGTCGCAGGTGTGAGACCAGCTTTCTTCCCCTGTGCCCAGTCGCAGGTGTGGGACCAGCTTTCTTCCCCTGTGCCCAGTCGCAGGTGTGGGACCAGCTTTCTTCCCCTGTGCCCAGTTGCAGGTGTGGGACCAGCTTTCTTTCCCTGTGCCCAGTCCAGGTGTGGGACCAGTTTTCTTCCCTTGTGCCCAGTCGCAGGTGTTGGGACCAGCTTTCTTCCCTGTGCCCATCGCAGTGTGGACCACTTTCTTCCTTGTGCCGTCACAGGTGTGGGACCAACTTTCTTCCTCTGTGCCCAGTCACAGGTGTGGGACCAGCTTTCTTCTTCTGTGTCCAGTCGCAGGTGTGGGACCAGCTTTCTTCCCCTGTGCCCAGTCGCAGGTGTGGGACCAGCTTTCTTCTTCTGTGCCCAGTCACAGGTGTGGGACCAGCTTTCTTCCCCTGTGCCCAGTCACAGGTGTGGGACCAGCTTTCTTCCCAGGTGCAAAGTCACAGGTGTGAGACCAGCTTTCTTCTTCTGTGCCCAGTTGCAGGTGTGGGACCAGTTTTCTTCTTCTGTGTCCAGTCGCAGGTGTGGGACCAGCATTCTTCCCTGTGTCCAGTCGCAGGTGTGGGACCACTTTCTTCTTCTGTGTCCAGTTGCAGGTGTTGGACCAGCTTTCTTCCCCTGTGCCCAGTCGCAGGTGTGGGACCAGCATTCTTTCCCTGTGCCCAGTCACACGTATGGAACCAGCCTTGGGTGCCCAGTCACAGGTGTGGGACCACTTTCTTCTGTGTCCAGTCGCAGGTGTGGGACCAGCTTTCTTGTTCTGTGTCCAGTCGCAGGTGTGAGACCAGCTTTCTTCCCCTGTGCCCAGTCGCAGGTGTGGGACCAGCTTTCTTCTGTGCCCAGTCACAGGTGTGGAACCAGTTTTCTTCCCCTATGCCCAGTCACAGGTGTGGGACCAGCTTTCTTCCCCTGTGCCCAGGCACAGGTGTCCGACCAGCTTTCTTCCCCTGTGCGCCGGTCGCAGGTGTGGGACCAGCTTTCTTCCCCTGTGCCCCCGGTCACAGGTGTGGGACCAGCTTTCTTCTTCTCTGCCCAGTCACAGGTATGGGACCAGCTTTCTTCCCCTGTGCCCAGTCACAGGTGTGGGACCAGCTTTCTTCATGTGCCCAGTCACAGGTGTGGGACCAGCTTTCCTCCCCTGTGCCCAATCACAGGTGTGGAACCAGCTTTCTTCCCAGGTGCCCAGTCGCAGATGTGGGACCAGCTTTCTTCCCCTGTGCCCAGTCGCAGGTGTGGGACCAGCTTTCTTCCCCTGTGCCCAGTCGCAGGTGTGGGACCAGCTTTCTTCTAATGTGCCCAGTCACAGGTGTGGGACCAGCTTTCTTCCCTTGTGCCCAGTCGCAGGTGTGGGACCAGCTTTCTTCCCCTGTGCCCAGTCACAGGTATGGGACCAGTTTTCTTCCCCTGTGCCCGGTCGCAGGTGTGGGACCAGCTTTCTTCCCCTGTGCCCCCGGTCACAGGTGTGGGACCAGCTTTCTTCTTCTCTGCCCAGTCACAGGTGTGGGACCAGCTTTCTTCATGTGCCCAGTCACAGGTGTGGGACCAGCTTTCTTCCCCTGTGCCCAGTCGCAAGTGTGGGACCAGCTTTCTTCCCAGGTGCCCAGTTGCAGGTGTGGGATCAGTTTTCTTCTTCTCTGCCCAGTCACAGGTATGGGACCAGCTTTCTTCCCCTGTGCCCAGTCACAGGTGTGGGACCAGCTTTCTTCCCCTGTGCCCAGTCGCAGGTGTGGGACCAGCTTTCTTCCCAGGTGCCCAGTCACAGGTGTGGGACCAGCTTTCTTCCCTTGTGCCCAGTCACAGGTATGGGACCAGCTTTCTTCCCCTGTGCCCAGTCACAGGTGTGGGACCAGTTTTCTTCTTCTGTGCCCAGTCACAGGTGTGGGACCAGCTTTCTTCTTCTGTGCCCAGTCGCAGGTGTGGGACCAGCTTTCTTCCCCTGTGCCCAGTCACAGGTGTGGGACCAGCTTTCTTCCCAGGTGCCCAGTCACAGGTGTGGGATCAGTTTTCTTCTTCTGTGCCCACTCACAGGTATGGTACCAGCTTTCTTCCCCTGTGCCCAGTCACAGGTGTGGGACCAGCTTTCTTCATGTGCCCAGTCACAGGTGTGGGACCAGCTTTCTTCCCCTGTGCCCAGTCGCAAGTGTGGGACCAGCTTTCTTCCCAGGTGCCCAGTTGCAGGTGTGGGATCAGTTTTCTTCTTCTCTGCCCAGTCACAGGTATGGGACCAGCTTTCTTCCCCTGTGCCCAGTCACAGGTGTGGGACCAGCTTTCTTCATGTGCCCAGTCACAGGTGTGGGACCAGCTTTCTTCCCCTGTGCCCAGTCGCAGGTGTGGGACCAGCTTTCTTCCCAGGTGCCCAGTTGCAGGTGTGGGACCAGCTTTCTTCCCCTGTGCCCAGTCACAGGTGTGGGACCAGCTTTCTTCCCCTGTGCCCAGTCGCAGGTGTGGGACCAGCTTTCTTCTAATGTGCCCAGTCGCAGGTGTGGGACCAGCTTTCTTCCCCTGTGCCAAGTCACAGGTGTGGGACCAGCTTTCTTCCCAGGTGCCCAGTCGCAGGTGTGGGGCCAGTTTTCTTCTTCTGTGCCCAGTCTCAGAAGTGGCATTGTGTGGACTGCCTTCAGCGCATCCGAAATGGAGTTCAGAGTGGTTTCTTTTCTATGTGTGTGTGTGCAAGTCAACCCCAGCTTGGACAGCAACACAACTGACCTGCGACGTGATATCCGGAATCATATCCGGAAAGTCTTGAATGACAATTTTCTTTGAGAAAGTTAGAAATCCTTTTTTTGTTGTTGTTATCATACTGGGACCTGAGTGAAGCTATGAATTATTTTCTAGCATAACAGGGAGTGCAAGTGTACACACATGTTGATGAATTAGTTTACACTTGCATGTTGATGTTGTCCATGTGCTAAAAGAAAAAAAAAATCATTTCCATTTCATTGTTATTGAATGTGCACTCCTCGCTAAATCCCTGTTGGGCTGTGTATGTTGTAGGGTGGTGTGAGTGAATGACAGAAAGATTTGGCAAGAAATACACAAACAACTTACACGCCTTCAGACATCCAGGAGACAAGACCTAAGAGATCTTTTCACAAGCACCCCTCACTCCACTCTGTGACATTTGGTGACCCCGACTCTTTGTTTGTGTTAAAGTAGTCTTTTGTGCTTCTTCTGTTCTTTGATTTTCAGGGGGTTTTCAGTTAAAATTTTAAGTGAGAGTGTGTCGACTGTTTTGTGTATTCTATTAGTTTTATTGTGTAATTTTTAATGAGTTCAGTTTCAGTTTCATCAAGGAGGCATCACTGCGTGCGGACTGGTCCATATACGCTACACCACATCCGCTAAGTTTTGAGACCACACTACGCATGATTTGAAGCTGATGGATAAATGAATTAACAACAAAGATGAGACAATTGAAGAAGAGGGTCTCATGGCTACAACTCAGCGGATGTCTGACCTACGCATTAGCCCAACGCGCTGGTCAGACCTTGAGTGCCTACCTACCATTTTTTTGTGTCTGTGTGTGTGGTGGATGTACACATGTGTGTATGGTGTGTGGGCATGGGCCCATGTGTGTGCGTGGGCGCATGTGTGTGTGTGTGTGCGTGCATGTATGTGTGTGTGCGCGCAGGCATGTGTGTGTGTACGTGTGTACGTGTGTGTGTGTGTGCACGTGTGTGTGTGTGTGTGTGTGTGCACATGTGTGTGTGTGTGTGTGTGTGTGCTGAAGTGCGTGTGCATATGTGTGCGTGTGTGTGTGTGTGTGTGAGCACAAGTATTTTAATGAGAAATTCATTTAGTTGAGCCACATCTCCAGTCGTACGGGTTAGTAGCAGTGTATACATATTGTAACTTTTTTTTTTAATTCTGTGCTACCATAAGGGACTAGGTTCTGACTCTCGTGCATAATTATAGCTTTCATTCTTTTTCTTTTTCTGCTATTTTTTCTGTCTATCCTTTAGGAGTTCTATCATCATATAAGCCAGGAGTTTGTTTTGTATTCATTGTTTCTCATTGGTGTGAATGTAATCTTGAAGTGTATGTATTAGTCAGTGCATGCATTTTCTTCTTTCTTCGTGTAAATTACAAGCTCTTCCTCCGCATTTCACCCATACATACAGAAATAAACTTTTCTACGCTTCTTTGACATGCACTTGTCTGCAACTGTTTTTTTTTTTTTGTATGAATGTGTAAATGATATTCATGGAATTGATGTATTTGTTTCTTTCATTTTGACATTGTTTTCATCCCGTTTTACTTGAAATTTTTTTTACTGAGATTCTTATATATTTTCAACAATACAAAACTTCTTGACCTTGATAAAAACTGATAGCTGTGGGGACATTCATTGTGTTATGGGATTATTTTATGTGATGTCCTAGTACTCAAGCTATTGATTGTTTTTTCTGTGATTTGCTCCCCATTATCATGAATAAGCAGTTATTTGAAAAAAAGTGCTCTCAGTCAATAGCTGCTCATTTCAAGTGATCAGATATAAACTAGTAAGAGTGTGAAGGCAAGAGTTTACTGTTTTTGTAATAATAAATATCTTTTGTCATTTTCTTGATCTTGTGCAACTTTAATCATTATGGAGTTACCACAAGAGGAATTAGATGCCCTGGTGCAACAAGCAAAGTCACTCGGTATCACAGATCCTTTGAAAAATCAATGAGTTCATGGATTCTGCAATGGAGCGTGAATTTAGACTAAAGGAGAGAGCAGCCAAGCTAAGGTCAGAACAAGAAGAAAAAAAAGAAAAGGTTAGAGATTGAAGACAAAAGGTTAGAGGTTGAAGACAAAAGGTTAGAGACTGAAGACAAAAGGTTAGAGGTTGAAGACAAAAGGTTAGAGGTTGAAGACAAAAGGAGCGTGAATTTAGACTAAAGGAGAGAGCAGCCAAGCTAAGGTCAGAACAAGAAGAAAAAAAAGAAAAGGTTAGAGATTGAAGACA
>CM065735.1:28027948-28047948 GCA_033310375.1 Conus canariensis | reverse complement strand
TATCTTCTTATATAATTAGGTTTTCTATGGAAGTGACCCGCTTCTGATTCGTTTACTAGACCTCTATTTGCTTCGCCTCTCTCTATCCAATCGACCCATTTCCTTGGAAAAGCATTTACTAGCGCATAATACTGAAAGAGTGTAACAGCTGGATTTTGGTTAATCCTTTCTTGTACTTCTTCTACAGCAAGAAGTCTGTTTTCATTTAAGCTAACGATGTCACTTAGTGTTCTAAAGCCTGCCTTTTGGCACTGTGGGGAAAACAACATTTTGTTTTTAAACTGAATAAGATGATTATTAAAAAGGCCTTGATCCAACACGTTTTCCTGTGAAACTTCATTGAGCGGAATCCTTGATTTTTGACTTAGGTATGTAAAAAAAGCTTCCAACCAAAACTTGTTCTTTATATACTCCTTTCCAATAAATTCCTTTCTAGAGTATTCTGATCTAGTTGGTGAGCGTTTATTACATATATGCAACACTTGGCACTTCTGCGGATGAAATTCCATTTTCCAAGTTCTTTCTCACTCTTGAGTCTTGTAAAGCGTTTAGATCTTCTTGTAGAATGAGTGTATCATTCTTGCTTCTGATTGTTCTATATACTAAGCTGTCATCTGCAAAAAAGCCTTATACTATAGTTCCAGGAGAGAGATTTCTAGTTATGTCATTTATATAAATTTAAAAAAAGGGCCCCAGAACAGTTGCCTGTTCTCTAAGATGATCAGAACATAAGCATGAACTGTTCGTAAATTGAGTGTAGCACTAAAATATTTTCTGTCAACTGGCAATTTGTCGCAATACTAACTGTTCGTTCATATTCACGGGCGTGTTGCCTATTCATAAAATTCAAATTGCGACATACGTTTATCATTTTATGAAAAAGTTTAAACTAGTTTAAACTAACAGATTGTGAAGCATAATACTGTGAAATCTTATTAACCTTACAACAGTGAAAAAAAAATGATGTTTAACAAAAAAACTAAACTCGCGCATTATTTCCATTCTACACATTAATTTTGAGTAGTACCTGTTTGTGCAGGACAGAGTTGAAAATGTCTGAAATAAGGAATCAAATATGATATATATTTTTACAAGTACATTTTACTGGGTGGTTTCACTGTACGACCTGAGCCAGTAATGTAGGCCAGTAACCCTGGCTGTGAATTGTCCTTCAAAGGTGTTTGTGGTTTGGGTGTTGGTTGACCCCCATGTGTTGATTCAGATGCACTGGGTGTTGGAGAATGTAGGGTAGGTCTCTTCAAACAACGTGGAGGTGGAATAACCCTGGGTGTGGGCGTCACTGTCAGATGAATGTTGCTGCATCGAATGATATCCTTTTAGCTTTCAGTAAAGGGAGAATACGGGTTATGATGAGGAGAATCACTTTACCTGGGCACTGAAGATCTCTTTAATGTAGACTGAATCACCTGGGTGGAAGTGTACACTTTCTTTGTCAGGATGACGTTTGTTGTTGTTCAGTCACTGTTTCATCTTGTTGTCTTCTTCCCTCTGAGCCATGTTGTCCAAACCAGAAGATGGGTAGAGCTTGGATGGTAAAACTGGGATTTTAGAGCAGAGTCTCCTGCCCATGAGGATTTCTGCTGGAGATAATCCATTTTGCAGTAGTGGAGAACAATACACAAGAAAACCAAGGTGAGGATCTGCAGCTTTTTTTTTTTTTTTTTTTTTTGAGGAGTGTTTCACTGTCTGAACATTCCTTTCTGCTTTGCTGTTGCTCTGGAAGTATTGAGGTGAACTCATAGTTTGGGTGAAATTGTAGTCCTTGGTGAACTCATGGAATTAAGGACCGGAAAATTGTGGGCCTAAACTACTACATCAGGGATTCCGTCACTGCAAAAATGATTTTGACAACAAAGATAGTATGATGATGTCTCATTCTGAAGAATTTGAATTTCAGGCCATTGCAACAAGTAGTCAACAACAAGAATGTATTGTTCAGAATTTAGTTCAAATAGATCCATTCGTACACATGACCAAGGATGATCTGGAAGTAATGAGGGAAGTGGTGGTTCTTTTCTTTCTGAACACAGCTTATTGCATGTTTGACATTGATTGATCATTTCCTCAATTTGGGAACTGAAGCCTGGCCACCATACTGAAGACTATCATTGTTCATAATTTTCACCTTTTCAATGTTTCTGTTTGTTTCCGCCTTTCTTCTTTCTGTCTTTCTTTCCTGTCTTCTTTCTGTCTTGCTTCCTTCATCCGTTGGTCTGTTCTTGTCTTTGCATGTTCTTGTTCGCGGTCACTTGTTTCCTTCTTTCTCCTAAAACTCACCAAGATCACTTTCGTGAGTGTTTTTTTTTTTATTTCAGCTCTGGTCCATGTGTTTTAGCTACTTTATGACCTGGGACAAAGTAACATATATCTCAATCACTTCTACCATACTAAACAAGATAATTTGTACCGCAACTCCATCTACTGCAATAGATACATGGTACATGTTACCTCAACTACTTGTGCCTTTTCAGACGGAGGCAGTATGTACCTTCACTATTTGCCCCTCATTAGACAAGGTAGCATGCACCTTGAACACTTCTATCACATTCAGTACATGTGCCTTGTACCTCAGCTGCTTCTACCACTACAGATGTTGCTACCATGTACCTCATCTACTTCTGCCTCTTCAGACACAGGCAAAATGTCCTCAACAATACCGCATGAGACGCAGGTACCCTGTACCTAAAACACTTTGCCATACTGAGAAGATGCGATAACTTGAACGTCAACTGCTTTTACAACACCAGATGGAACAATATATACCTACAAATACTTTGCTCCATTACATAAGATAACATGAATTTCATGTTCTTTTACCGCATCAGATGCAATGACATAATACCTAAATAATGTTTACCATATTAGGCGCGGGTAACACGAGCATCAATACTCCATCCATATTAGATGCGATAACATGTACGTAAACTACTTTGACCACATTAAATACAATAACATGTATCTACACTGCTTTTACCACATTAGATGCCATTACTTGTACGTCAACTATTTTTTGGTTACATTATTAAACACAGGTATTACGTACCACAACAGTGATTTGTTGTTGTTGTTCGGCCTTCGATTTCGAAGATGGCCATGACTTCAATCTCAGATGAAAGATCGCTGAGTGTGGGTCCGCAGGTGGCTGGTGAGGCCGATCTGGGCCCGGAAGGAACGCCCACATGTGGGACACATGTGGGTGGGTGCTACAGTGGAGGTGGAGGTAGCTCTGGCCTTGCGCGCGGCTCGCTTTCTCTCAGCGTCTGCTGTGCGTCTCTTCTCTGATGTACATGCACCCTTTGTCATGCTGCTTCGCCAGACTGGGCGGTCCAGGGCAAGCGACTCCCAGGTGTTGAGGTTGATG
The DNA here is from genome assembly GCA_033310375.1 of Conus canariensis. Lineage (NCBI taxonomy): Eukaryota > Metazoa > Mollusca > Gastropoda > Neogastropoda > Conidae > Conus > Conus canariensis. Next base: position 28,044,566 of record CM065735.1, on the reverse strand, counting down.
TTCAGGCCTTTGAGGGACACTTTAAGGCAGTCCTTGAAACGTTTCTTCTGCCCCTCAACTTTGCGCTTGCCCTGACTCAGTTCTCCGTACAGCAGTTGTTTCGGCAGTCGACTATCTGGCATTCTGATGATGTCGCCAGCCCATCTGGCTCGGGATTTCTGAAGGAGAGTGTAGATGCTGGGGATGCTGGCCCTTTCCAAGACCTCAGTGTCTGGGACTTTGTCCTGCCACTTGATGTGCAGGAGTCTGCGGAGACAGCTGAGGTGAAAATGGTTGAGCAGTTTGGCGTGTCTGCTGTAGACAGTCCAGGTCTCACTGGCGTAGAGGAGAGTGGTTAGTACCACTGCATGGTAGACCTTCAGCTTGGTGGTAAGGCTTAGTCCTCTCCGCTCCCAGACATTTTCACGGAGTCTCCCAAACACAGAGCTGGCTTTGGCAATCCTGTTCCTGACCATTGACGCAGTGATTTGTTACTGACCACTGCACGACGTATGCAGTGAAAAAAGTAATTGTGACTTTTGTTTCCGACAGTAAACTGTGCAACACTCCTTCGTTCTCTGCAAAGTTCCCAGACCATGCACACGTGTGCTAGGTACTATGTTCGCGATTCATAATGATTGTTTTCCTGGTGACCAAAGTTATCATCCAATATCCCTAAGTGAAGATCATGATAATCCTTCACGTTTTTCACTCTGTACGTAAAGTTCCCAAAGTCGAATAGTTAAAGTGTATTGCCTGCGGAACCCACAGTCGTGATCAGTTCAGTTCAGTGGTTTATTTAATGTCTTTTCATCGCCAGATGATATCAGACACTATTTAAAAAGAAGAAAAAAAGTCCCCACTGACAGTATCATCCACGTCAGTACTTTCAAACCCACATCTGATATATGCATATTTACCTAAGTGAAATACCCTAGTGGTACACAAAATTGTTGATCTTTATAAAAAAAAAAAAATGTTGCGACCTGTGACTGCGAAATAACCATGGCAATTTTAGCAACATACGAACCACACAAAACAGTATTGACATTATCTAAGTTAGTCATCTCAATACCTTTCTCCTGATCGAGTGAGGTCAACGCTGAGCATTCAAACAAAAGATGATGCCCATGGTCGTGAGTTTTTTGTTTTTTTTTTAAAGAGAGTACTTATATAGCACCTATCCTCGCCGGCCAGAGACCAAGCTCTAAGCGCTTTACAATCCGCATTCTGGTTTGTTGGTTTGAAAACCCTTTATGTCCACCCAGCAGTACATGGAGACCTGATTCAGTTCAGGGGACATTTGAAGGCGGCAGAAGGACAGGGATTAGCTCCGCCTTCCAACATGCCGTGCCCTTGTCACTGTCATCCTCTAACAGTTCGCTGCTCCAACGGCTGAAAGGCTATAAGAATATTAACCTTAATCTTTTGACCCCCCCCCCCTTTTTTTTTTTTTTTCTTTTTCAAAAGAACGTGCTACACCACCATACACAGCATTGATGTACACGCAGTGTTCGTATGCTGATCACACACTGTCTTCATAGTGCGAGATAGAAAAAGAAAGCAAAACACACAACAAAAAACAAACAAACAAACAACGCCGTCGACATCCAAAACAGAACACTTTATAACAAGACATGCCCAATACACATCCCCACAAAAAAGAGAAACGTCAAATGAATTTTATTTTCAAGCGTAATGTATATTCCAATGATGCTTAAACAATCTTTGCACAATATCCCAATTTACATCTATAAAATACAGAGAACCGGATTGAAGGTCAGATCCGTGATCCGTTCCACGTTGGTGGAGGTCTGAATTCTCCCCGTTTCACTTGGAATCGTTAGTGAGAGTGTACTTTCGTGTGTGGATGTCTTTCTTTAAAGTGTTTGATTGCTTTGCTGGGGCAGAGCTATTAGTCTTTCTCCTGCACCAGACTGGAACTTTCATCCTTTTTCTGTCCGCCACGATCCGTCATTCTCATCCTCCAGTCTTTCCCTGATGCCGTCCTTGTTCATGTTTCTTCTGATGTAGTAGTAGTAGTAGTAGTAGTAGTGAGTAGTTAGTAGTTGTAGTTGTTTGTTGTTGTTGTGTGTTGTGTGTGTTGTGTGGTGCGTGCGTGGCGCGCGTGCGTGGTGTGTGTGTGTGTGTGTGTGTTGTTTCTCTTCTCTCTCTCTCTCTCTGTCTGTCTCCCTCTCTCTTTCTCTGTCTCTCTGGTGCGTGCGTGCGTCCGTGCGCGCGTGTGTGTGCGCTTGCGCGTGCGTGCGTGCGTGCGTGCACGCGCGCGCTGCGTGCGCGCGCGCGTGTGTGTGTGGTGTGTGTGTGTGTGTGTGTGTGTGTGTGATTTCATAGATGTACTAACATATTATCAATATTTGGAATAAAATGGATCAGCTGATGACTCCTTTGTTTCGCTCTAAAGCAAATAGGAAAAGAGCCCATAAAGTATGATGGTAGTACTGCCAATCTACAAACCCCATATGTGTGTGTGTGTGCGTGCGCGCGCGCGCGCACACACACACACACACACGCGCGCGCGCGCGCGCGCATGCAGTGCGCGACACACGTGCTTATGTGCATGCCAGCGACCAAAGAGCCGTGACATATATAACTATAAAGATATCTCTTTCTTCGGTTAGAACAGAGAAGTATGACACATGACTGTCCATGAAGTAAAGGCCGAACACAGATTCTGTGGTTATGACTGTCTTTGTTGTTGTTGTTGTTTTTTTTAATGTCGGTTGTCTTCAATCATGTTCAATTTCTTCAATTACATACAATCTATCATCCACTACTTATTTGGCAGTTCCTTTATATTCCAGTGTTGGGAAACTTTGTGCTGAAAGAGTACTGGTTGTCCTGGGCCACTAGATCCTTGGCTTGCTTGACGTAATCCCGCTTGACAGTCAGCTTACTTCGAGTAAAATAGGAACCTTAAATGAGACAGAGAACAGTAAACAGTAAACAACGAACAAGTACGGTAACTTTTGCTCCCATGATGAAATAGACGCACGCCCACAACTCCAAACGAATGCTGCTTACGACACCGAATCGCCTAGCAGAAATGACAACACAGAGCACACAGAACAAACAAGGCGACACCCCCTAACAATGGATGTTCCAAGCTTGCCTGTATACCCTGTACATGACATATATACACAGCAACAACAACTGAAGAAATGAACAAACGCAAATCGATATTTAATGAAGACTAGTACGGCCTTTTCGATCTTGACTAATGTAAAAAAAAAAAAAAAAAACAACAACAACAACAACAACAACAACAAGCACGGACGAACTGTAACAAATCCAGATAACCTCAGTTTGATTGGTGGAGGAAATCTTGAATAAGGCGGGGAACAGTGAACAATAAAGAACGACTTGGTAGGGTAACTCTTGCTCCCATGATGAAGCAAATACACGCCCACAACTCCAATCGAATGCTGCTTACGACACCGAATCGCCCAGCAGAAATGACAGCACAGAGCACACAGAACAAACAAGGAGACATCCCTTTAAAAAAACAAAAAAAAAAAAAAAAAAACGTTGCTGAAAAACTAAAATCACCATTTGAACAGTATTGAATACATTCAGCGAAAAATCTTTCAGTCTACGCTTGAGGAGCCATTAAGGATACAAGGGAGGTAAAAAGGTGTCAAAGTCAGAGAGGTCAGTTCTACTGTTTACATATATATATATATAATATATATATATTTTTTTTTTTTTTTTTTTTTTTTTAAGTCGAACTGGTGCGGAGATTTCGTGATGGACAAAATACTTGCGTGCAGTTGATGCGTCGTAAGTTCAGCTTACTTGAGTAACACACAGAATTTGCGATTAGATCGGGAAAAAAAATGATCATGAGCGATTTATAAGCAAATGTAATTTGAAAAATGTGACGTGAAAACATTCTTTGGCATTAAAATGACATACTGACTCAACGGATATTGAAAACAAAAGCTTGATTTGGATTTTGTGTCCTTTTGAAAAGGTGCCTGTATTTTATTAGTGGTAATAGAATTTTCCTACTTAAGGAAAAAAAAAACAGAACTATAGTTTTACATTCTTCAGTTTGCGCACCGTTCTGAATTTATGGAACCCAGTTTGTTTGACAGTTTTCATCCTGTAAGGTTGTCCGTAACATGTGTTCTGCCCAGCTGTGCATACATGTTGTCTCCCTTTAAAAATATACCGGTAAAGCGCGCGTGCGTGTGTGCGCGTGTGCGTAAAAGATGCTATATCTGCATTGAGTGCACACACACACACACACACACACACACACACACACACACACACACACACACACACACACACACACAAGCTCTCTCTCTATCTCTCTTAGTCTCTTTCCCCCTCCCTCTAGTATTTACAAACACACCTGCGCGCTCACGCACACACTCTCTTTTCCCCTCTGTCACTCACACAACACACACACACACACACACACACACACACACACACACACACACACACCACGCACGCACGCACACACACACCACATCCTCTCTCTGGCTCTGTCTCTCTCTTTCTCTCTCTCACACACACAGATGCATGAGCATGCTCTCTCTCTCTCTGTCTCTGTCTCTCTGACTCTGTCCTCTCTCTCTCTCTCTCTCTTTCACACACACACACACACACACACACACACACCACACACACACACACACACACACACACACACTTGTGATTGTGTATCAACGACGAGACAATGCATTTGAATCGGGACTTATGTCAACACAGCTTAATTATGAGCGACGTTGGGAATTCCGTGCAAGTCAAAGGTCCTCTGTGCTGCACGTGCCTCGACCGTCCGGCCTGCTGTATGCGCAATCAGTCCGCGCATCCACCCCGGGTGTCGGCACACCGGTGTGGGACCAACATGGCGGAGAAGATCCACCACCAGCTCGACACGCAACACGACTAAGTTTTATCGTCAGTAGTCTTCACAGAAGTTTCTTCTTGTGACGACGATGGTGTTAGTCATTGTCTACATTGACCCACGTGTGTATAAAGATTTGAAACTGGCATGGGTAGTTCTATTCACCGGAGAAAGTGGCTGTGCTGTGCTTCCAAGCAAGAGTGGTAAGTTTGGGACACCAGGGCCAACGTGAATATACCGCTTGGTGTCGGATGACGCCTGTGTTGGAACAGATTGACAACGACCCCAGTGGGTAAGTTGTTATTTGTGTGTGTGTGTGTGTGTGTGTGTGTGTGTGTGTGCGTGTGTGTGAGTGTGTGTGTGTGTGTGTGTGTGTGTGTGTGTGTTGTGTGTGTGTGTGTGTTTGCGTGTGTGTGTGTGTGTGTGTGGCGTGTGCCAGCGTGTGTGTGTGTGTGTGTGTGAGTGCGTGCTTGCGTGCGTGAGTGCGCGCGCGCGCGTGCGCACGCGTGTGTGTGTGTGTATGTTTGAGCCGGCGCGCACGCGCGTATGGTTGTGTGCATGTGTTTTCTTTCTTGGGGAGCCGGAATAGCTCAGTTGGTAGAGCGCCGGACTCGTAATCTTGGTGATCCTGGGGTTGCGGGTTCGAACCTCCGCCGGGGCGTTTCGGTACAGGGGGTTTTTCCCCCGGAGTTAACATTGGTTCTGACTCCATTTCCCATACAGTCCTTCGAATGAGACTATGAACCGAGGTTCCGTGTGTGAACGCACGCATAACATCTTGCACACACGTAAAATCCCATCACCAACTTTCGGAAGAGTTGGCCAGTTTGGCCGTTGGTATGGATGACACGTTACACATAGCATGCACCCTGCGTGAGAAATGGAAAGAATGAAGGAAGTAAGGAAAATGAGTGATCGATATTGGACGATATTGACTGGATGACACGGGAAACGACTGAATGAAGCGCCAGCTGGCAGCTCTTCAGTCGGCACTACCCAGGTAGGCAGCCCGTTGTGTAAACGAGTGTTGATTGTAAAGCGCTTAGAGCTTGGTCTCTAGCCGAGAATAGGCGCTATATAAGTATTCATTATTATTTATTATTATTGTACTACGCTCTTTTGTGTCCAGTTGTGTTTATGTTTGTCGTGTATTGATGCGCACGCGCGTGCGCGTGCGCGTGTGTGTGTGTTTTTTTTTTTTTTGTGTGCGTGTGTGTGTGTGTGTGTGTGTGTGTGTGTGTGTGTGTGTGTGTGTAGTACGCATGCACATGTGTGCTTGAGGACAGCGATTCCTCGGAATTTACTTTTTTTTGTAGTACAAAATTAATAATGAATTCTTTCCTTGAGTTAAGGAAAACTATTCATTAATCAGATATAAAAAAAAAAAAAGTAGTCGCGATTTATAGATAACAAATAGGTAAACAAAAACATCCATCGATCAGTCAGTCAGTCGAGCAGTTTAATAATCAGTCACTTGGATACGCGTGTATTCTCCCATTAATGTAACTTAAAAATCTGTCCATAGTTTCTCTTGCAGCGACTTCAAACAGTTCATACTGTCCTAACCGGCTAAAAAAAATAAAACGACGCGCTTCATGTATGAACGGCTCACTTGTAACGTATAAGATTGCTCGCAGACTGCGAGATCCCTTTTGGCAAGATTTCCGCCCCTTCGCCTTATCTGTCAGACTTGTTATTTTTAAAGGAAGGAAAATGAAATGGAATTTGCGAAGAGAAACGAAATATATGTTGGAAATAATTCGTTTTTCACCATCTTCATCTGTACAAGAAGAGCGTCTTCCTGTTACATGTTGAAGCTGTTGTATTGAATTTTCGTGGTATTGTATGCCCCCAAAGCATGTAAGAACGTTGTTCTATATATGCCCCATGGATCTTTGACGCCACGAAGCTCTTTACTGTGGAGAGAGAACGAAGGAACATTCCCTTTTTACCTTTCTCTACGAGATTTCGTTCATGTACTGAAGAACATTGTCCTACTTGCTTATTCATCCGTTTCCTCACTGGTCTTTCTCGTGTCCTTACGCCTTGTCTGTTGACCCATGGCCTTCTTCTTGTCCTCACTGGCCTTTCTCTCGTTGTCCTCACTGGCCTTTTCTTGTTGTCCTCACTGGCCTTTCTCTCGTTGTCCTCACTGGCCTTTCTCTCGCTTGTTTTTTTTGCCTCACTGGCCTTTCTCTGTTGTCCTCACTGGCCTTTCTCTCGTTGTCCTCATCTTTCTTCGTTGTCTCATGCTTCTCTGTGTCCTCACTGGCCTTCCTGTTCCCTATGCTTTCTGTTGTCCTCACTGGCCTTTCTGTCGTTGTCCTCACTGGCCTTCTTCTTGTCCTCATGGCCTTCTTTGTCCTCACTGGCCTTTCTGTCGTTGTCCTCACTGGCCTTCTTCTTGTCATTTCCTTGTCCTCACTGGCCTTTCTTCTGTTGTCCTCACTGGCCTTTCTCTCGTTGTCCTCACTGGCCTTTCTCTCGTTGTCCTCACTGGCCTTTCTTCGTTGTCCTCACTGGCCTTTCTCTCGTTGTCCTCACTGGCCTTTCTCTCGTTGTCCTCACTGGCCTTTCTCTCGTTGTCCTCACTGGCCTTTCTTCGTTGTCCTCACTGGCCTTTCTCTCGTTGTCCTCACTGGCCTTTCTGTCGTTGTCCTCACTGGCCTTTCTCTCGTTGTCCTCACTGGCCTTTCTGTCGTTGTCCTCACTGGCCTTTCTCTCGTTGTCCTCACTGGCCTTTCTTTCGTTGTCCTCACTGGCCTTTCTCTCGTTGTCCTCACTGGCCTTTCTGTCCGTTGTCCTCACTGGCCTTTCTCTCTGTTGTCTCACTGGCCTTTCTGTCGTGTCCTCACTGGCCTTTCTTTCGTTGTCCTCACTGGCCTTTCTCTCGTTGTCCTCACTGGCCTTTCTGTCGTTGTCGTCGTCGTCCTTGCTCACCATGTTCCCATCTTTCATTTTCTCACCATGTCTTCTTCCATCGTTTTCTTTCCCATGCCATTTTTTTCCCTTTTTTTTTTCTTCTGCGTACGCAGGCTGATACTCCTGCGGACACTCCCTGTATAGACAGGCAAGGATTAATCCCATCAACCCAACAAAGGGAGTGGAGTTTTGTGTAGATTAGATGAACTTGTTTGTTTTTTTCTTTTATTTTATTCCCCATTCAGGCGACTTTCTCTCAATCTTCGTATCCCATGTCATTCCAGTTTTATACATTTTCATGGTTTTGAAGATGTGACGTCTGTACGTCCTTTCTACACATCGTTCTATACCGTCCTTTCATTCCTCATCTGTTTCTGCTATTCATTCCTTCACTGTCATGTTCTTGTCATGTCCATTTCTTACATGTGTTTTGATACACCCGTTTCTTTTTCTCAGTCCATGTCTCTCGTGTGTTTTCCTCCTCCATATCGCTTTCATTCCATCTTGATATCTCATATTGTCCTTTCTACTTCCATCTTTCTTTTTTCTCAGGTGTCGTCATGGCCTTCTTGCATTTCTATGATGCCGCATCCTCTTTCCATTCGCTTGATGTCACGTCACGATTGTCCTGTCTACTTCCATCTTTTCCTTTCTCACGATGTCGATATCTATTTTCTGCATGTTATGATGTCCAGACCGATCCTTTGTATGTGACTTTCTGTCTAAGAGGCACGCTTTCGGGTGTCGTATTCCCTTTCCTTTCCTTTCTCATGATGTCATCATCTATCTTTCCGTGCTCATGATGACCACACCCATCTTTTCCTTTTCGGATGGTGTTTTTCCCGTCTTGTTTTGATTCCATATTGATTTGTCGTTTCTTCCCGTTCCTTTTACATGATGTCCTTATCCATGGTATCTTTTGATTTTAAAACCTGATGTTGCCGTTTGTTATTGCCTTCCCCATCATGTTGTCTTGATCTTCCTTGCAGTTTGTGATATCAGGGTTGTCCACTGTTTTTACTTGTTTGATAGTTCACTGGCCAGTTCAGGCCTGTCTACTTTTTTTTTAATAGTTGCTGAGAGAGGTACATTGGCTATATACGGGTTGTCTACTTATTACAGTTGTTTGAATAGGTACATTGGCTATATACGGGCTGTCTACTTATTACAGTTGTTTGAATAGGTACATTGGCTTACACGGGCTGTCTACTTATTACAGTTGTTTGAATAGGTACATTGGCTATAACGGGCTGTCTACTTATTACAGTTGTTTGAATAGGTACATTGCTATACACGGGCTGTCTACTTATACAGTTGTTTGAATAGTACTTTGGCTATACACGGGCTGTCTACTTATTACAGTTGTTTGAATAGGTACATTGGCTATACACGGGCTGTCTACTTATTACAGTTGTTTGAATAGGTACATTGGCTATATACAGGGCTGTCTACTTATTACAGTTGTTTGAATAGGTACATTGGCTATACACGGCTGTCTACTTATTACAGTTGTTTGAATAGGTACATTGGCTATACACGGGCTGTCTACTTATACAGTTGTTTGAATAGGTACATTGGCTATACACGGACTGTCTACTTATTACAGTTGTTTGAATAGGTACATTGGCTATACACGGGCTGTCTACTTACTACAGTTGTTTGAATAGGTACATTGGCTATACACGGGACTGTCTACTATCTACAGTTGTTTGAATAGGTACATTGGCTATACACGGGCTGCTACTTATTACAGTTGTTTGAATAGGTACATTGGCTATACACGGACTGTCTACTTATTACAGTTGTTTGAATAGGTACATTGGCTATACACGGGCTGTCTACTTATTACAGTTGTTTGAATAGGTACATTGGCTATACACGGACTGTCTACTTATTACAGTTGTTTGAATAGGTACATTGGCTATACACGGGCTGCTACTTATTACAGTTGTTTGAATAGGTACATTGGCTATACACGGGCTGTCTACTTATTACAGTTGTTTGAATAGGTACATTGGCTATACACGGCTGTCTACTTACTTACAGTTGTTTGAATAGGTACATTGGCTATACACGGGCTGTCTACTTACTACAGTTGTTTGAATAGGTACATTGGCTATACACGGACTGTCTACTTTCTACAGTTGTTTGAATAGGTACATTGGCTATACACGGACTGTCTACTTACTACAGTTGTTTGAATAGGTACATTGGCTATACACGGGCTGTCTACTTATTACAGTTGTTTGAATAGGTACATTGGCTATACACGGGCTGCTACTTACTACAGTTGTTTGAATAGGTACATTGGCTATACACGGGCTGTCTACTTATACAGTTGTTTGAATAGGTACATTGGCTATACACGGGCTGTCTACTTACTTACAGTTGTTTGAATAGGTACATTGGCTATACACGGCTGCTACTTATTACAGTTGTTTGAATAGGTACATTGGCTATACACGGACTGTCTACTTACTACAGTTGTTTGAATAGGTACATTGGCTATACACGGGCTGTCTACTTATTACAGTTGTTTGAATAGGTACATTGGCTATACACGGACTGTCTACTTATTACAGTTGTTTGAATAGGTACATTGGCTATACACGGGCTGTCTACTTATTACAGTTGTTTGAATAGGTACATTGGCTATACACGGGCTGCTACTTATTACAGTTGTTTGAATAGGTACATTGGCTATACACGGGCTGCTACTTATTACAGTTGTTTGAATAGGTACATTGGCTATACACGGGCTGCTACTTATTACAGTTGTTTGAATAGGTACATTGGCTATACACGGGCTGTCTACTTATTACAGTTGTTTGAATAGGTACATTTAGGCGTGATGTCCACATGCGCCATAACTTACGTGACAGGTAAGAATATAACATTTCAGATTGCACGTGTGTGGGCGGGGAAGGTGGAACACGGGGAAGGGGGAGAATAAGGCATTAACATGGGCAGTGAGGATGACAGTTTTTATGTAAGTTGCATCGCTGCTGGGTCAAACAGGCCTCATGTTGTTTTCGGTGTGGAATATCCGTTCATATATGGCACCATGTTATTTTCGGTGTGGAATATCCGTTCATATCTGGCACCATGTTGTTTTCGGTGTGGAATATCCGTTCATATCTGGCACCATGTTGTTTTCGGTGTGGAATATCCGTTCATATCTGGCACCATGTTTTTTCGGTGTGGAATATCCGTTCATATCTGGCACCATGTTGTTTTCGGTGTGGAATATCCGTTCATATCTGCACCAGTGTTTTCGGTGTGGAATATCCGTTCATATCTGGCACCATGTTGTTTTCGGTGTGGAATATCCGTTCATATCTGGCACCATGTTGTTTTCGGTGTGAATATCCGTTCATATCTGGCACCATGTTATTTTCGGTGTGGAATATCCGTTCATATCTGCACCATGTTTTTTCGGTGGAATATCCGTTCATATCTGGCACCATGTTTTTTCGGTGTGGAATATCCGTTCATATCTGGCACCATGTTATTTTCGGTGTAGAATATCCGTTCATACTGGCACCATGTTATTTTCGGTGTAGGACATCCGTTCATATCTGGCACCATGTTATTTTCGGTGTAGGACATCCGTTCATATCTGGCACGATGTTTTTTCGGTGTAGGATATCCGTTCATACCTGGGATTATGTTATTTTCGGTGTAGGATATCCGTTCATACCTGGGATCATGTTATTTTCGGTGTAGGATATCCGTTCATACCTGGGATCATGTTATTTTCGGTGTAGGATATCCGTTCATACCTGGGATCATGTTATTTTCGGTATAGGATATCCGTTCATACCTGGGATCATGTTATTTTCGGTGTAGGACATCCGTTCATACCTGGGATCATGTTATTTTCGGTGGAGGACATCGTTCATACCTGGGATCATGTTATTTTCGGTGGAGACATCCGTTCATACCTGGGATCATGTTATTTTCGGTGTAGGACATCCGTTCATACCTGGGATCATGTTATTTTCGGTGTAGGATATCCGTTCATACCTGGGATCATGTTATTTTCGGTGTAGGATATCCGTTCATACCTGGGATCATGTTATTTTCGGGTGTAGGATATCCGTTCATACCTGGGATCATGTTGTTTTCGGTGTAGGACTATCCGTTCATACCTGGGATCATGTTATTTTCGGTGTAGGATATCCGTTCATACCTGGGATCATGTTTTTTCGGTGTAGGACATCCGTTCATACCTGGGATCATGTTATTTTCGGTGTAGGATATCCGTTCGTATCGGACACCATGCCTTTTTTGGTGTATGAATATTGATTAATATCTAGCATTATGTTATTTTCGGTGTAGGATATCCGTTCATACCTGGCCTCATGCTATTTTTGGTGTATGATATTGGTTAGTATCTAGCATTATGTTATTTTCGGTGTAGGATACCCGTTCACACCTGGCACCACGTTATTTTCGGTGTAGGATGTCCGTTTACCTTTGACACCATGTTACGTACTCCGTAAGGTGTAGTCTGCCCGTGCTCACCCGGCACCGTGTTACATTCTGCGTAACATATAGACGATCCAAGCACACTTAGCACATGTTTTTTCCTTTCTCCTATAGTGTGTAAGCTGGCATCCATGATACTTTCGCCGTAAGACGTGGGATTTCCATGCACTCATTGCAACATGTTACCCGTAATATGTAGGAAATCCGTGCGCACGTGGCATCATGTTATTTTCGCCGTGAAGTGTAGGATACCCTAGTCCACGCCCGGCACTGTTACTTTCTCTGAAAGGTGTAGGTAAGTCCACGCCCGCAGTTACTTCTCGAAGTGTAGATACCCAGTCCGCCGGCACTGTTACTTTCTCTGAAAGGTGTAGGATACCCAGTCCGCACCGGCACTGTTACTTTCTCTGTAAGGTGTTGGATACTCGCGCGCGCACACACACACACACACACAACGCACCGCACGCACGCACGCACGCACGCACGCACGACGGAGAGAGAAGAGAGAGAGAAGAGAGAGAGAGAGAGAGAGAGAAGAGAAGAAGAAAATGGCAAACGTACATATAGTCATGTACACCAATGCGTGCTACACAATCTGGACAATTGGCATATTAGGACATGTGAAACTAAGCCATGTTGAGAGCGTCAGCCATCGGTTCTTGCCATTAAGTAAACATGAATTTCAACACTGGCCCGACGATTGTTTTCTCTCTCCCTTTGTTTTTGCGATTTGGGTGGTTTGGACAACGGCTTCGACTCCCCCACCTCCCAGTTTGCTTTCCATATTGTATGCCTTTGGGTGTTTTTTTTTTCTTTATCGGTTGATGTAATTAACTGAGTCAATGCTCATTAAGATGATCAGGATCATACGCCGTGACAGTCGGTGTCTGCGGAAATAAAGAACTAGTTTGATGTGGGCAGTCAGCTAGAGGCACTAGGGGATGGAAAGCGGGGCCGCTTCTCTTGTCTCTTGTTTCTCCTTGCTGCCGATCTGTGATCATTTCAGACAGATGTCATGCACGCTCGGCTTTTTTTCTATGTAAGTTGTGTTTTATTTGCCTTCCTTCGAAGTCGAACTGTGTTTGTTCCCCTCTCTTTTTGGTTTGCATGCTCTCCCCCACCCCCCACCCCCACCCCAATCCCCGCCCTTTTTACACTAAAATATGTCACTGCTAAGCCATGTATTTGTTCTTCTCTTCTTATTTAACCACACTGGAATTTTGCAATATGGAATGGGATGTTGAAGGACCTATAAAATGCACTTAGTTATCACGCTTAGCAATGATCGTGGACTTCAGAAGCTCGTGTGCAACGATCGTCTTTTTAGCTCCTTGTTCGATAACATAGCAGCGACTTAAGACGGCCGTAACCCTCTCTCTCCCTGTCTCCAACGTCGGTTTTAGAACCACCCCACCATCCTTCTTTTTTCCCCTTTCTTTCTTTCTTTCATAGATCTGTTGCTTCAAAATTCAATTCTGACAGGGTTTAATAATTATGGTCTACATGAAATGAGGTTTGGAGGGAAGTCAGTAAAATCAGATTGTGACCACAATCTAACAGGTATATACTACCTTTTCGCTGCTTGTTCTGTGCGAACTTATGGCAACGTTTTCTTTACTGTTACAGCTTGGGAAGTTTCACAACGGTTGACAGAAAAGATCTTTTCAAACGAGATCAAGAGTATTAAATGGTGACTACATTATTGACAACTTTCCTTATGATTTAACTGGAAATGAAAATTTAAGGGAGGTCGGGAGGAAGGGGGGGGGGGGGGGGGGATTGACCTATATTCTTACAAGCTTCATCGTGATTCATGTTTAATGAAATCTTAAATGTGTTCAGAGGAAGTAAGTAGTGACCACACACATACACACACATTCACACGTGCGCGCCGCGACACCACACACACACACACACACACACACACACACACACACACACACACACACACACACACACACAACACACACACACACAACACACACACACACACACATTCAGACGCACGCCACACACACACACAACACAACCACACACACACACAGCACACACACACACACACACCACACACACACACACACACACACACACACACACACACACCACACCGAATACGCCAAGACAGAAACGGATGGACAGATACACACACACATACACAAACATAGAGAGAGAGAGGGGGGGGGGGGGTGGAAAGACAGATAGCGACAGAAGGACAGAGAGACAGACAGACAGACAGAGAAAGAGATAGGACAGACAGACAGACAGATAGCGAAGGAAGGACAGAGAAAGAGAGAAGACGAGAGAGAGACAGGGACAGAGCAGAAGGACAAGAGAAGAGAAGAGAAAGAGGAGGGACAGACAGACCGACAGAATAGCGACGGAAGGACAGAGAGAGAGAAGACAGAAGAGAGAGAGAGAGTAGGAGAGAGACGACAGACGACAGACAGGACAGATAGCGACGAAGGAAGAGAGAGAGGAGAGGAGAGAGAGGACGAGAGGAGGAGAGACAGAGAGAGGGAGACAGAGGGAGAGAGAGGACAGAGAGAGGACAGACAGAAGCGACGAGACAGAGAGAGGACAGACACAAGAGACACACACAACACACACACACACACACAACACACACAACACACCACACAGACGACGAAAGGATTGACTGATTGACGGGGACGGGGTGGGTAAGGGGAGGGAATCGAGAGAGAGAGAGAGAGAGAGAGGAGACAGACAGACAGACGGAAGGACAGAGAGACATCAGACAGACGGACGAGAAGAACAGACGACAGAAGGAAGAGGACATACAGACGACCGACGACGAAAGGATGGACTGATTGACGGACGACGGAGAGAGAGACGAGAGAGAAGAGAGAGGACGAGAGGACAGAGAGAGAGAAGAGACAGACAGACAGACAGACAGAGCAGACAGAAGGACAGAGAGACATACAGACCGACCGACCGACAAAAGGATGGACTGATTGACGGACGGACGGACGGGGGAGAGAGAGAGAGAGAGGAGAGAGAGAGAGAGAGAGAGAGAGAGAGAGAGAGAGAGAGAGAGATTCTATTTCAGCCCCGTCAGGGCCTTTTTCTGACTTATTCTCACGATCCGTCTTCAAACCCGACTTCCTGCCCTTTGAGACACGTTTCAACAATCAACCTCACCTTGGTGGACGTCCGCCCGAACCCTCAGCACCGGGATCATCTCCCATGCCTTCAAACGGTGGTTCCAAGCGCCTTCCCTCCAGCATGTTCCCTCCCTTTTTCGATTTTAGACTGGGGTCAACAGAGGGTGCCATCTTCTTGGTTCTAGACAAACGTGATCCTCCGAACACCAGAGAATGTTCTAGGTCACAGGTGCTTAAAAAAAAGCAAACAAATCCTCTACAGCTAACAGGACCAATAACGTAGTCTGGTGCTCAGGTGCTACTAAAATACGACTAAAGACTCGTGAATACCTAATTGTTACTAGGACTATGACAGTTAATGTTATTGTCGAAGAAAGGGCGATAGGGGGGGGGGGGGGGGGGGGGACTCCACTCTAACGGGGCCAATGGCGCAGTCAGATGGTATTGAATACGCCTAATGACTCGTGAATGCCCTACTACGTGGATAAAAAGGTGTACTCGGCAAATGAAGAAGGGGAAAAAAAACCCACAGCTAACATGGCCAATGGCGCAGTCAGATGGTATTGAATACGCCTAATGACTCGTGAATGCCCTGTTGCGTGGATAAAAAAAAATGTATTTAGCAACTGAAGAAGGGGAAAAAAAACTCCACAGCTAACACGGCCACTGGCGCAGTCAGATGGTATTAAATACGCCTAATGACTCGTGAATGCCCTGTTACGTGGACTTAATGCAGGTTGATTTTATAATTTAATTCAGGGTTTAGCTACGGGGCCAATGGCGCAGTCAGATGGTATTAAATACGCCTAATGACTCGTGAATACCCTGTTATGTGGACTGCAAAAAGTTAATTAATCATCGGAATAAGGGGGGGGGGGGGGAACTTTCCACAGTTAACACGGCCAATGGCGCAGTCAGATGGTATTAAATACGCCTAATGACTCGTGAATGCCCTGTTACGTGGACTTAAAACAGGTTAATTTTATAATCTAATTCAGGGTTTAGCTACGGGGCCAATGGCGCAGTCAGATGGTATTAAATACGCCTAATGACTCGTGAATGCCCTGTTATGTGGACAAAGCTAATGTTACCATATCATAACACTTAAAAGAAAATAGCATGTAACTGCTGGAAGCCCGTGTGTGGGTAAGATGACCAACGCAGCTCAAATCGGGTCACGGACTTCTAGAACCTTGGAGAGCTGGCACCCTGTGTTGGTCCCGAG
>CM065735.1:28004854-28027848 GCA_033310375.1 Conus canariensis | reverse complement strand
TGGGGGGTGGGTTGTTTGGGGGGGTGGGGGGGGGTGGGGTGGGGGGGTGTGGGGGGTGGGGGGGGGGGGGGGGGGGGGAAGGTTTTGGGGGGGGGGGAGGGGGTGGGAAGGAGTGGTTAAGGGGGGTGAAATTTTGGGTAAGGGGGGTTTTTTTGGGTGGGGAAAGGGGGGTTAAAAGTTGGCGGGTGGGTGGTGGAATGGGGGAGGGGGGAGGGTGGAAAGGGATGGGGTGTAAAAAAAAGGGGATATTTGGGGGGGAAAGAAAAAGGCAGGAGGGGTTTAGGGGGGGGGGGGGGAGGGAGGAAGGTGGTTTGAAGGGGAGTTTGGGAATGGTAGGAAGGGGGTAGAAAGAAAGGAATGTTACGCATAAAACCCAAGAACAAAAATCTTTTTTCCGGAGAAAAAAAAAAACAAAAAAAATTAAAATTCCCATAACACCAAGTCAAAAACCCCGGGCAGTGGAAAAACACCAACTAAACCAAAAAAACCCCAAACCGGGCCCCGAAAACAAGCGACAACCACAAAAAACATCACAAAAACAACAAAACACACAAAAACCCCAAAAAATTTACACACCCCAACCCCAACCCCAAACAAAAAAGCATAATACACCCCTTTTTAAACCCCGCCGCACAACGCACAACACCCAACGACCCACACAAAAAATAAAACCATTAACACAAAAAAATACAAAATTAACCCACCCAAAAAAATTAAAAGCCAAATAAATTTTAAGGGGGGGAAAGTTAAGTTTTAAAACCAAAAAAATTTAAATTTTTTTTCCAAATCCCTTTTTGGGGGGGTTTATTGGGGTTGAAAAAAAGGGAAAAAAAATAAATCTAAAAAAACATAACTAAAGTCCTAATTAACCTAGCCTCACCCCAATTTTACCTAAATTTTTCCCCTTTTAAACAAAAAATTAGTAATCCAGCTAAAAATTTTTTTCCCCTTTAAAAAAATTTGGATGTGGGCCGGGGGGTTAGAGAGCAGGAAAATTGACAAAAAAAAACCCCCAAAAGCCCTTTTTGGGGGTTGGCTTGAAATTTTTTAAAAAACCCCCCCTTTGCAACTCCTTTCATCCTTTTCCTAAAAGGGCCGTCCTTTGGCCAATTTGGAAGGTGAGACTTGCGGTTGGTTTGCAGTTTGAAAAAAGGTATTTTTGGTAAGGCCATGTGTTTTTTTTTTTTTTCGATTTTTGTAGTTTTGATTGAAAGAATGTTGTATTTTAAGCCTTTACGGTCACTATTATCTGGTTCTT
Source organism: Conus canariensis (assembly GCA_033310375.1). NCBI lineage: Eukaryota > Metazoa > Mollusca > Gastropoda > Neogastropoda > Conidae > Conus > Conus canariensis. Next base: position 28,026,590 of record CM065735.1, on the reverse strand, counting down.
CATCGAAATGTGCAGACAGTTAATGATGGTGATCAGCAGCATGTGCCTCAAGTCAGAAATGTAAATTACGCAATTTTCTCAACCCATGCCGGATAATTATTTAATCTGGAATAAGATAAGAGTGTTATTTTTCTTTCATCAGGGGGGGAAAACTGACTTTCTTCTTTTTTTTTGGGGATGGAAACCCAAGTGTAAATAATGAAATTGTTTTGATGTTTTACAAGACTTCTACCCTGTACTTACACAAGATGAGGTTTAATGTACAAAAATGATCCAAGGACTGTGAGACTGAAGAGTGGAACATCAAACAAGGACATATATGGTTTTTAATTTATGTCTAGTATTTGGCACTGGAGAACGACTGACCATAATGTGGATATGCACACTCAGTGGACCATATGCATGGTGTTCTCATCCACTTTACAGACATTTAAAACATTTAAAACAAGGGTATTCTGTTTATTACGTGTGAATTACTTGCAGTATCGTCCCGCTTAGGTCACCTATCTGTGACAGCTTCTTTTCAACGTCGGTCACAGCCAAGGGGTCAATGGTCAATGTCAGCTTCCGGTTCACCTTGACAGAGGTCAGGAAGTCAGGACAGAAGTCCAGGCTGCTGACGCATGTTTTCATCATGGCTATCATGTCACTGAATGACCCATGGGTGGACAGCCTCTCTGCCTGCTGAATGATGTGGGAATGCATGGCAAACCTTCCACGCTGTTTCTGCAAGCTGGCCTTCCCATCAGCCATCTGGCTCTTCAGGTTGGAACTCGCTCTCAATATGCGGTCCTCCAGACGCTGGCAATAGTCCTGAACAGCCTTCTCCAAACGTTGACGTACAGCATTGACATCTGCCACTCCTGCCTCCGTCTGTCTGTCAACCTCCTGGATGTCTTTTTCCATGTCTCCAATGGCTTCATCCAACGAGTCCAACCCAGATTTCAGAGTCGTTTTCACTTCTGTCAGCAATGCTTGAGATTCTTCCAATCTGGTTTCCAATTTGACCACATGCGGACAATGGCGGTGGTCAGTGGTAGCACACAAAATGCACACAGACATATTGTGAGTGGGGCAGTACACTTGTGCGACTTCGTTGGCATGAACGGTACATGTTGTGGAACGTTTGGTAACAAGGACATCAGCAGTTAGAGTGGACAATTCCTCCACCTGGTGATGTTTGCTCACAGACTGCTTCTTGTGCATCTTGCTACACGCCTGACAGAACATGTCACTGCAGTTGAGGCACAGAGACACAGCAGCCTCATCCTCACACACACAGCACACATGCTGTTTGGACAACAGGCATTCAGCCTCCACCATGGCAGCCAAAAACATTTGAGTCGGGAAGCTGTCGACGACATCTGCGACGTTTTCTTGGGGTGACAGCGATTTGTCCAGGATAGGGTACCTGCAGCTAGGGCACTTAGCTTCAGGTTGGGTCTTCAGCCATGCAATGAGACAGTGCCGACACAGGATGTGTCCACAAGGAAGGATTTTAGGAGTGGTGAACAGTTCGTTGTACACCATACACTCCTTTTCTCCGGCCTCCTTCTGCAGTGTTGCCGTTGCCATCTGTGGGTTCCGATTCTTATTGTTCAGACAAACTGCCAGAACAAAACATTTCCTGTAATGTCACAACAGTAACAGCTGTAGTGCAGAATGCCTTTTGTGCAAATCCTGAAACAAATAAACACTGGGAGACAGACAAGACAGACAGAGAGAGAGAGAGAGAATATTAGTTCAAACTAAAAAGCTAAAGTGGAACTCTTCAAAATAATCATACAGTATTAACTCAAGGACTGTCTGTGCATTTACTCTACCATATAGAAATCCCACACAGCACATGAAGCCTGCTACAACCACATATTTCTAATTCTAAAGTTTGGATCTATAACATTGAGCTGCGAACAATATATCTTGTTTGTCCATGCACAGATGAAAACCATCTCTTGATGTGAAAACCTCTCAAATTAGATTTGTCAACTATGTCACAGTAAAAGCTTTGGCGTTGAGGACACTGAACACACAGTGAACAATTGACACACTGATTTAGAGCAACTGTCGCCCATTCCTCACAGTCAACACCGAGGTGCCCAAGGCACTCAGAGCTGAAAACTCCCATACTTGTACGCTTCTGTAGCGTTTGAACCCTACCTCCCAGCCTGCACTCACTTTCAAACCATTGCACTGCGACCACAAGTAGCAAGTCAATACTGGGCCCAAGTGACATGCAACAGACCCACAGTATGAGTCAACCCTCTTGTTTCTGATTCTGTAGATGTTAGCCATGGATGTCTGTTTTTTTAACTCTGCATATGTACACAACACCCTCCCCCCTCCCCCATGCATGCATATGCAAACAAGGGATTCACATTTTTTTAATTTTGTAATTCTATTCTACGCTAAAAATAGAAGTTAAAAAAAACAATAATACATGTATAAATCATGAACAAACTGTCACCCCAGTTTTACTTCAATCTAAACTCCATTCAAAGAATGTTGACTGTCTTTGGTTGCGGAAAGACAGACTTAAATGCCAACTGTATGAATGAAAGGGTTGTTGGGTAGGTTTTTTCCTTTTTTTTCATTTAAAAAAAAAGAAGTAATTTTTCCACAGAAACACGGAAGGCTGAAAGGGGTGGGTGGGAAAGGAGAGAGGGCTGAGATGGATTACTCATAATTACATTCATACATAAAGACTGGAAATGGATTACTCATTGTCACATTCATACATAGAGACTGGAAATGGATTACTCATTTTACATTCATACATAGAGACTGGAAATGGATTACTCATTGTCACATTCATACACAGAGACTGGAAATGGATTACTCATTGTCACATTCACACATAGAGACTGGAAATGGATTACTCATTGTCACATTCATACATAGAGACTGGAAATGGATTACTCATTATCACATTCATACACAGGGACTGGAAATGGATTACTCGTTGTCACATTCATACACAGAGACTGGAAATGGATTACTCATTGTCACATTCATACACAGAGACTGGAAATGGATTACTCATTGTCACATTCATACATAGAGACTGGAAATGGATTACTCATTATCACATTCATACACAGAGACTGGAAATGGATTACTCATTGTCACATTCATACATAGAGACTGGAAATGGATTACTCATTGTACATTCATACATAAAGACTGGAAATGGATTACTCATTGTCACATTCATACATAGAGACTGGAAATGGATTACTCATTGTCACATTCATACACAGGACTGGAAATGGATTACTCATTGTCACATTCATACAAAGACTGGAAATGGATTACTCATTGTCACATTCATACACAGGACTGGAAATGGATTACTCATTGTCACATTCATACACAGAGACTGGAAATGGATTACTCATTGTCACATTCATACACAGGGACTGGAAATGGATTACTCATTGTCACATTCATACACAGAGACTGGAAATGGATTACTCATTGTCACATTCATACATAGAGACTGGAAATGGTATCTGTCATCATACATAGACTGAAATGGATTACTCTTCACATTCATACATAGAGACTGGAAATGGATTACTCATTGTCACATTCATACATAGAGACTGGAAATGGATTACTCATTATCACATTCATACATAGAGACTGGAAATGCATGCCCCATTCCATACAAGGATCAATGATTTGCAGACTGAAGAAGAGAAGAAAAAGACACGACAGTGAAACTGGCTGGAAGTTCATGCAACCCAATCAATAAACCCTGCAAAGTTTGCCAGCTGATTCGACAGAGACAGAGATAATGTTGCTTATAGCCTAGTCGACCGCAAAGGGCCATATCTAGGCTGTTCACCAAGTTGAAGTCAACTCTCATGTCATTAAAAAAAACATAAACAAACAAAAATTCGTGCACACAACACATTAAAATACACCTTCTCAAAATACGCCTGAAATTTCATTAAAAATCTTCCTTCCGTAAAATCTAAGATCTGATGAAAACTGTTGCTTCCTTTCAGAAATTCAAAGATCACATCAGGTGGGACATCTCTGAACAAGGTTTTCATGGAGTCTGCTGCAAAGTGTGTATGTCTCACATCATGCAAGTCCCCCAGCTGATTCTGCCCATGAGTGTCACCGACAGAAGAGAGGATAATGAGTGCCAGAAACTGTTCCTTGGAACCCTCTCTGTCAGGTTGAAGTCAAATGCTCAATGACAAAAACACAGGGGTGAAGAAAAAAAAGAAAAAAAAAGGGAAAAGCTTTAAGATGACAGTGAAATACTGGAATGACCCATCACAGACCTTATATGGAGCCACAAGGCAAAACGCTGTACTGAAATTTGCATCACAATAATGCAAAGAGAGGAAGCTGTGCTATTCTTGTCTGCTGACTTACAAATAGCAGTTTGTATGAACTTTTGTACAGAACTTCCATCACTGCTCCACATACATACATAAAGGAGACATGTGAAAGGGAGAGACTGCAACAAAGACTGAGAGAGAGAGACAGAGAAAGAAAGAATTACAGAAAGAGATCATGGTGGTATTGGTGACAACGTTGGTGGCTGCCATCTAACTGCGCACACACACACACACACACACACACACACACACACACACACACACACACACACACACACACACACACTGAAACATATTCTGTTAGAGTTTTGGGACTTGCACGATGTGAGACACAAACATTTTACAGCAGATTCCATGAAAACCTTGTTCAGAGATGTTCCGCCTGACGCGATCTTTGAGTTCTTGAAAGAGATTAACATTTTTCATCGGATCTGAGATTTTACAGTGGAAAGATTTTTAACAAACTTTTGGATGTTTTTAAAAAAAATGTATTTTAAAGAATTGTGTGAATGAATGACTTGTGAGTTGATTTTAAGGTGGTGACAGCCCTGATGTGGCCCTATGCGGTCGGCTGGGCTATAAGCAACATTATCTTATCTTACACACACACTCACACACATGGGCAAGGGCGTGCGTGCGTACAGACACACACACACACACACACACATGAGAGACAGAGAGGGGTAAGGGGTGTGGGAGAGAGAAACAGAGAGGGCTATCTCTACCAGCCAGTCCTAACAAAATCCAACTTGTGGTCCATGCCTACAGCTTCCCTGCTTTTGAGACAATTGACATTTTTCGGAATCGCATTTACCATCTGTGCAGATTTTTTTTTCACCCGAAAAGTATGGACACCCTTAAAGGAGAGAAGTTTGCACTTGTCTGAACCTAACAAGTACAAACCTTGTCTCATCACTGTAGGTGCAAAGCATCCCCCCCCCTCCCCTTCCCCACCCACCTCTTGACAGGCTGCCCACCCCGTGGCATCTGGTTGTCACACCTCCTGATGTATTAGACACAACCTCAATGTACAAACTTGGGCAGAAGAGATTTTCCCATCATACTGTTGCAGATTGAAACAGCATGCCTGCTGAGACAGACAGTGCCTTCAAGTCTATGATGGCATCACTGGCAGAATTTATTATGCTCTCCTTTCCCACCCCCTCCTCCACCTCTTTTTGCATCCCCACCCTTCTCCTCCCTCACATCCGTGCAACCATGTTTTCCTCCTCCCCTCCCCCCTCCCTCCCTGTATTTAGGTTCTTACTGGGCTTTCTCAACGTCAGGTTGATACTGGGGTTAAGCTTGGGGTAAATGTGGGCGGATCTCTGACAACTCAATCTCTGACCCCCTCACCAAAAGCTTTATGCATGCAGACTGCTCTAGTACAGCTGCACAACAGCCATGCGTGCATGCGTGTTTCTCATCTAGCGGTTCTGCAAGTCACCTGGTGCAGCAGAATCTTCAAACTATAAAGCAGGTTGCCTACAACAAGGATGAAGAAGAGGGTGCAGAAGATTGTGCTTCTTCCCCGTGATGGCTGTACCCTATTTCATCCCCATGCTTCGAGCAGGAACTGAAACCGAAACTACATGGTTCATGTCACGTGACTCTTCTCCGCCCTACCTGCACACCGGCGAACAATGACGTTAAAGCTTAAATCCTGGATCAGTGGCGCATTTTCATTTAATTGAGCACAGATTTGCACGGTGCCCAGAAAATGGGTTGCTTGCATGATATCTCTGACTGCGTTCACTAGCAGACTGGTTTTGTTTTGAGTGTGCAATCAAGTTCAAAAGTTTTCAACATGGTGGACAATAGGCCTATCCCGAACTTTCAGCCTTTGCTGTTTACAGGGTTCTTTCGGCTTTTTAAACATAATAATTACACGTATAACCGTTACCGTTTGAGACAGTCAGAAGAGCAGAAACTTACTTTCGGCAACGTGACCAGACAAAAAGTGATGAACGGCAGTACAATGGAACTTCCGCGTACTGCACCACGGTTAGTGCGACAGTCACATGACAAGGGCTCATATCAATCCACAGTTACAAGTTAGGCTCAAAACACTACATCTATCTATCTATCAATCTATAGAGCTGACCACTCAGACTGTTCCATATCTTTTGATCTCCCTTGCATCCTTGAATGGATCCTCAAGCATAGGCTCAAAGATTTTCCCCTATATTTTATACTGTTTCAATAATGCTTTTAGTTTTTCAGCAACGGCGGGAGAGAGGAGGATGTTATTGGTGAGAGGTGAACCTGAAGCGGTCCAGGGTCTCCGCCATCACCACATCCTCTGGTAGTTTGTTCCACGCTGGGATGGTTCTCGGGATGAAGGACATTCGTCGGTAGTCTGTCTTGCATTGTGGGATGTTGTAGCCGCAGCTGTTGCTTTTTCTTGAACTTCTTCTGGTCTGGGATTTCCTGGGCAGGTACTTGTTGTGGTAAAGGTCGGCGGTCCTTATTGAAAGGGTAAGCACACATAAAACACAGCAAACAAAACAAAACAAAACAAAACAAAACAAAACAAAACAAGAATGGCTTGTACAAATTATATAAGTGAACCCAACAGCATGTTACGAATACAAAATGAAAACAACATCTTACTAAGACTCATCACGCAGTTACCTATGTGCTGGTATACATACATGGTTCAATTTGATTGGGTACACTCATGATTTGCCAACATCACATCTAAATGGCTGAGAATGTGTTAAGCTGCCGCGCACTTTACTCGACGACAGAGAGAGAGAGAGAGAGAGAGAGAGAGAGAGAGAGAGAGAGAGAGAGAGAGAGAGAGAGAGAGAGAGAGAGAGAATACGAATATTTTTATTAGGGTAAATATTTATATATGCTGAAAGCTTCTTTCACACTATGCTCTTAACAGAAATCAGGTATTCAGCGAATAAACACATACACAATGCAAGATTACGAGGAAAAGGGAAAACAAAAATTGAAACAAAACCAAATACAGAAAATCAAGACGGTTCAAAACATCCATATCATGAAAACACGTATTCCTCTCCCTCTACACACAACAAAGAGAGAGAGAGAGAGAGAGAGAGAGAGAGAGAGAGAGAGAGAAGAGAGAGAGAGAGAGAGAGAGAGAGAGAGAGAGACTGACAGGTGTGTATGAGTACAAATACGTACATAGACATCAAATGAAGAAATAGTAAAACATCAAGAAATTTGGGCTGTCAACAAGGAACCTGTGATAAGATGGTTTGAATTGCACAAGCTCTTTTTTTTCATTCTTTTGATGATCATAACTTTCAATCCATAGTTACCTGTCTCCATACGTGAAGGATGACATGATTAAATCTGTTGTTAGGCGGGGAATGAACAATTCATCTTTATCTCGTACACTTTTCACTGCGAGTGTGTCGCAAAGATAGTGAGGTGCACGTTTGTTCATGATTTTATATATGAAAACGGCTTTATTTAGTCGACATCTTACATTTAAAAAGGAGAATATCAATAATGTTGTACATTTACCTGAAGAGACGATGATTTGAGAAGTACAAACTTTATACAAGGTCTATACAAACTCTCGAGTGGCTTCAGACACTTCTAACTCGCGACGCTCCAGCATGTTGAGAGAGAGAGAGAGAGAGAGAGAGGAGAGAGAGAGAGAGAGAGAGAGAGAGAGAGAGAGACTGCGCGTGCGGGCATGATCATATGTATGTGTGTGCACACAATTGTGTGTGTGTGCGTGTGTGCATGCGTGCATGCGTGCGTGCGTTCGTGCGTGCGTGTGTGCGCGCTGCGCGCGCGCGCGCGCGCGTGTGTGTGTGTGTCTACTAGAGCAACCAGGCGATTTGTTTCATTACGCCTAATCACTGACTAATGTTGCATTAAATGTCACGTGCATGCCTCGTGAATCCATCACGTGCACAGTTTCTTCCTGTCCTTTAACAATACGGAATTACGCTTCCAAGAAACTTTTTTTTTAATGACTGGTTCACATACGCATCATTCACCAGACTCCACATTTGTGGAGACATCAACATGGAATCCTCTTGAGGAATTCACATATTCAACCAATGAACGTTTTTACTGTTAAAATTCTTGATTCAGACAATATCTACAGCCATATCAGTGCTGTGATGTGGATGATAATACGTCCTACACTTTTTGTGTTCGGGACTTTTGGCAATGTGATAACTGGGGTGGTGATGGGAGGGATGCGATATTGAAGTACATCCCCCACCCCCACCCCCCACCCCACACACACAAAAAGCTACCCCATTATCTTGGCAGTATCGGGAGAAGGCTCTTCAGATATCTATTCACCCTTACCAAAACCTTTAACCCTTAACTCTTGTCTAACGATTGTGCGAATGCATATTTTCAACGTCTCGATAGGAATACGCTAAGGATAATTGATCCATACACAACGGAGGTACAGTTCGGTTCATACAAACAAACGTTTCCTCCAAAATATGACCTCCGACAGAGACTTATCCATAAGCCTGTAAGTACAGTATTCCATTCCTATCTTGTTAAACTTTTGTGAAACTAAGTGGTACAAAATGACAAACGGATATACAGAATAAGCCCAAACTTTTGTTCTGTCCCATCTTCTGTGCCGTTTCTGTGGCATTGCAGCCATGCTGCTCATTCCGATCCCACGTCTACAACCACAGCCCGTCCTGCCGCAGCCCAAAGCACCGGCAATCCACAGGGAGCAGTTAGTATCAAGTCGTCATGAGGCAACCCACCGGAGGAGACACTGCACAGCTGCCAGTCACTTCGGTGGTGTTCGGTGGTGCTGGTTTTGATCCAACACATGCAGGACGCCACCTAAGCCCCCTACTGACGACAATAATTGCTCAGTCGCGGAGCCGGCGTGAGTTCTTCCTCCGGGCGCCACAACGTCCGACCAACGAAACTCCCCATGAATTTGCCGATACCGGTGACTGCGACGGAATCAAACCAAGGCCATAGACGTGGAGAGAACATTGTAGCGGAGATCAACATGAGAGCAAGACATGAAGGGCTACACAACTTCAGACTTTTTAAAAATGCTGATCGATGAGGATGTCGATAACGGAGATGATGCTATGGATTTCCATGCCGGTCTGAGACTGCTTGATAGGGCTGTACTCTAAACTTAATTTTATAGTATTTCCCAACGTCAACCAGGCCCGAGAGATATAGACACCTGCAGTGTTGGTCAGAAAATTTGAGTTACACTCTCTGAGACGCATCCATTTAGTGGATAAAACTCGGCTGTGTGGTCTCAGTCTTCCTAATCGAACCCATAGCAAACGCAGCTCCGGTTAGGAGCCGGCCAGGGCAGAAAAATCCCACATGGCTCTGATGGGAATTGAAGCCGGGAGCCCAAACTTATAAGCCATCTCATAAAGCTCATGTAGAATGTGCAGCAGTCTGGCCATCAGGGTGTGGATCAGAGGGCATACGGGCAGCGTCCCCAAGACAGTACTTCCGAGCTCCTCTCCCATCATTATCAACAGCCAACACTGGATCCATTCTTTAGCTGACTTCTCTTGGCTGGGATTGAATCGCTTCTATGTCTCTCTCGCCACTAATGCACGTATCTGTTGATTAAGCCCCCAGAACCCGTCCACCAATTTTTCCATTACATCTCGGGACTTTGACTAGTTCAGATTTCTATTGTGTCTAACGTATGTACCCCTGTGGAGAATTTTGGAGAATCTTGAACTTTCTGATTCTCATTGCACACATTTACCGATTGTGGAAGGTGAAAAAAGAAGAGGAACAGAAAGGACAAAAAGGTGAATAAACTTTGGTAGGTTATTCACTCATGGGCTGACAATATTGCCAATCGTGTATTCTGTGTGTGCCCTTACACTCGGGTGAAGAAACGGTGGCATTCCAATGTGTCTGAGTCACCTTTGTTAGTCTTCTTTGATGCTTCTTCATCAACATCCTGGAAGCCGTGCCGAGACATAGGTGTCCAAGGTTTTAATATGCTGCTACTTGAATTTTTTTTTCAAAACCACATTGGGAGTTCGTGCGCAAGGTGTGCGTGCGCGAGCGTTAGTACGTGCGGCGTGCTTTAGTGTGTGTGTGTGTATGTGTGTGTGTGTGTGTGTGTGTGTGTGTGTGTGTGTGTGTGTGTGTGTGTGTGTGTGTGTGTGTGTGTTGCCAGTAATATTTTACTTTTTGACTACATCAACAGATCTGAACCCCCCCCCCCCCCCCCAAAAAAAAAAAAAAAAAAAAAAAAAAACCGGCTGAAAAGGGTTTATAACTGGGTCTAGAGAGAAATGTAACATATTTTTTAAAGTAAATTAAAACTGAATCATTGCGACTGGGGAAGTACGTGGAAATTCTGGGCATTACTTTATTGGTAATGATGTTAGCGCAGCTTCTGAAACAAGAGATAAAAAAAAAACATATACTGAGTAAAATTACGATGGCACAGCACTGGGTAATATTGGTTACATGAGGAGGTTTAAGTGTGATATTCTTTTTGACTGAATCCATAAATAAATTGACAACAAATATCCTGTGGAGACTGTCATTTTGTTTAATACATGAGAGAGAGAGAGAGAGAGAGAGAGAGAGAGAGAAGAGAGAGAGAGAGAGAGAGAGAGAGTGTGTGTGTGTGTGTCTGGAGAGAGAGAGAGAGAGAGAGAGAGAGAGAGAGAGAGAGAGAGAGAGAGAGAAGATGCAAGGGAGGCAATCATAGCCCCGTGTACCCACTTGATCAGTGTTGAGTTACTTCCTTTGGGCCTCACACCTTGTGTGTGTGTGTGTGTGTGTGGTGTGTGTGTGTGTTGTGTGGTGTGTGTGTGGTGTGTGTGTGTGTGTGTGTGTGTGTGTAAAAGGCAAGAAAGAAAACTGCGTTACTGCGAGTCTTAACTGAATTCCTCTAATAAATTATCGATCTAATCTTATCCATGTTGCTTTAGGGACAGTTCGTTCGGTTTAAGTTGCGGTCAAGAAGTCTTTTTTACTGCACGAAAGACAGATGCACATAAGTTAACTAGTATAGCACTTAAAATTGCTATGGGGCTTCTAAAATGGGCATCAATTGATATAATTACAGAGAGGCAGGCGTTTTGCCTTTAAATGAACATAGGATGCTCTGTGTTTGTAGCTACTCAGCACGAGCAAGAACAGTCCCTAACTCACTTACTTCTGAACTTAATAAAAGCACCTATGTTTCTACAGAGATACGGAATAACGCAGCATGTATTTCATTATCTGATTATGTGTCTTCTCTTTTACATGCATGCGACTTTTCTCTTGACAACATTGTTAAAATGACCAAATACCTTTTCCCCCATTGGTTGATGTAGCAAGCAGATATTTTCTATTCGTATGGTAAAGTTACTAAAAATGAGAATCAACTATTGCTTGCTTCTCTTGTTAAAGAATTGATTTACACTGAATATAAATCTTATCTGCATATTTTCACTGATAGTTCAGTTTTGAGTGCTTCTGAGGTTGATGATGCTTTTGTAATACCTTCCTTTGACGTTGAACAACAGATTTCATATTACCAAAGGTTGTTCTGTTTTCACTGCTGAGTTATTTGCTGTCATAAAAGCTATTAATTTTATTCTTGATACGCAAGTTTTACCAGAAAGAATACTGACTTTGTCACATTTCAAGTCCTGCTTTAAAGGCTTCACACCTTCAAAATACATCAAGTCGTCCTGATCTCGTCAGTGAAATTTTATTTTCAATTCACCAGTTAATAATGCGAGGTTCTAACGTAGCATTATTATGGGTACCCGGTCACTGTAATCTTCGAGGGAATGAACTGGCTTGTAACCTGCGCAAGAGAGGCTTCAATGTGCAAATCGAATACAGTTTTATGTGATATTCCTTATTCGGTTCTTGAAGTAAACAATATTCCGACAAAAGCACTCTAGGACCAGAGAAGAACGCAGTACCTTGAAGCTGCCATTCAGAAGAACAGATGGGATCTTTCTGCCCCCAGCAGTCGTTGTATAAGTCCGCCATGTTCTATACCGAATCGAAATTTATTACACAGAATACAGGTGGATGGTTGGTTAGGCAGGTTTTTAAAACCATCTCCTTTGTGTGTCTGTGGTCAAAAACTTAATGTGTCTCAATTTTTGCTTGAATGTTCCATAACAAAGGCGTATTTTTAATGTCTTCATGATAAAATTTTGCCTAACAATCTACCTTTAACATTGCATGGTGTTTTTGTCCCAACCCAGAAAACAGGTGGAGTCTAGCCAATTTAGCTGTACACCTGATAAAGTTTCATCCACTTGGCAGATTGTTCTAACGGAATTGGTTTTGTTGTTGTTGTTGTGTTTGTTTTTGTTTGTTTGTTTCATTTTGGTTTAGTGGTCTGATATACACGCAGAGTAAAGGATTTGTTACATAACATAACGGTCCGACTCTCACGTGTACTAGGTTGCATTATTCCATTTACGAAACTTTTGCATATGCTGTGCGCGCTAGAGAGAGAGAAGAGAGAGAGAGAGAGAGAGAGAGAGAGAGAGAGAGAGAGAGAGAGAGAGAGAGAGAGAGAGAGAGAATGAATGAATGAATGAATTCTTTAATCAGAAGGCCATTGGCCCATTCTGATGGGGCCTCAATCAAAATACAGTTACAAACGATAATCACACAGTGTAAATACATGTCTACCAGTACAATGCAAAATAGTAGCATCTAGTTCATGATGACAGCACGTCTTGCAAAGGCTTTATATAAGTACAATGACAAGTTTCGCATCGTTACAATGTTAGATGATGAAAGTAAAAGACACAACCTGAACATACATGGATTAATGTAGTATTTTTTGGAAATGAATTCTTTTCTTAAATCACTGCAAGTTGGACACATAAAGACAAAATGGATCTCATCTTCCTCAGCAGATGAACATATTGGACATAACATCTGTAACTCAGTTGTTCTTGAATACCTTAAAGAATGTGTCAATATAGGTGAAACTCCAAATCTAAATTTACTAAGGGCATTCTTTACAAACTTGTTTATATTCATAGACACATAGGGCTCCCTTAGATAACTATTTTTAAACGCTCTGTAAAAATTGTATCTCTCACTTGTTTGCGTATGATTGTCCCATTCCTGCCACCTGCAATCAGTTATTCTCTGTCTAAATTCTTTAATGAACATTGAAACCGACTCTACACCCTGATTATCCCAAACATAAGAAAATCCATACTTGTCTAAAGTTATACGAACATGTGTAACCCACGTATACTTCCCCTTTTCGTCAAGACAACATAACATTCTATATGCCTTATATGGTAATCTATGTTCCCCCATACGGGTCAGCTTTAACCAGAATTTAATGCAACGTACATAAGAGTTTAAGTATATAGGGTATCTACCTAGATCGCCATACAAGAAGTCGTTCGGTGTTCTTATATCTACACCTAAGAACTTTTTAAGACCATATGTGTGCACCTTTTCTATTTCTAAAGCTGCCTTATCCAAAGCCCATATTTCAGCACCATACTGTATTATAGGCTGAACTTCGGCATCGAATAGCTTAAAAAACAGTTCAGGTGAATTATTCTCAAGTTTATACAATGTTCTCTGAATTGTTATTAGGCTAATGCTCGTTTAGCTTTACTTACCAATTCATCACATGCTGTATAGAAACTAAGTTTGGTTGAAAAGCACATACCTAGATACTTATAACTGTTAACAACTTTCATTTCTGTTGTACCATATATCCATTTTTCCCTTGAAGCTAAGTAACCACCTTTCCTGAAAACCATAATATTACTTTTATTCATATTCACCGTCAATTCCAGATAACTGGATGTTGTATACAAACTATTCAACTGAGTTTGTAGTCCAACCACTGTTTCTGACATCAAAATGATATCATCTGCAAATAATAAAATAAACAACTCAGAGAAATCAGGCGAAAATGTCATTCCATGCCTTCCATTTTCAATTATTTCTAAAGCAAGTTCGTTAATAAACAAAGAAAACAAAACTGGACTGCAACATCACCTTGTTTTACCCCTCTTGAACAAGTAATAAAATCTGTCAAATCTGCATTATTCCTTATTCTTGCTTTAACATTATCATACATACTTCTTATACAGGCATACATTTTCCCCCTTATTCCATTTTTAACAAGTATTGGCCACAAAAGTTTTCTTGATATAGAATCGAAAGCTTTCTCAAAATCTATGAAAGCAACATACAACTTTCTATTGTTCACTAACTGCTTTTGAACGGACGCCATAAGTGTGAAAATATGATTTATTGTTGAATAATTCTGTTTAAATCCAGCCTGATACTCACCAGTGATATTATTTTCTTCAATCCATTTTTGCAGTCTTACGTTAATTATTGAACTGTAAAGTTTACTGCTCACATTGCTCAGTGATATGCCCCTGTAATTATTCGGGTCATTTACATCTCCCTTTTTATGTAATGTACAAATTATGGATTCTGTCCATTGTTCAGGATATACACCTTTATCAAACAGAGCATTAAACAACCTAACCAAAAACATAACAAAATGATTATTAGAAAACTTTAAAAATTCACCTATTATACCATCTGGACCCGCTGATTTTGAATTCTTTAATTTCCCCAATGCACCAATAACCTCTTCTTTCGTAATTGGCTGATTAAACCATCTCTCTTCATTGTCTTCAACTGAATAGTCATACTCCTCTTCTAAGTTTGTATTATCAACCTGCTTGTCAAGAATATTTTTAAAATGCAAAAACCAGTCATCGGTACTAATATTATTGTATATACCACGTCGTTTGGGAACAATTTTGTGCACTGCTTCCCAAAACTTGTACTGATTACCTACAGAAGACACCAGATCATTAAGTTGCAAATTTCTATATTCCTTTTCTTTTCTTTCCAAGAGATTTTTGTATTCTCTTCGAGCTTTACAATACTCGGTTCTGTCATTATCTTTTAACGTTCTACAAACCTTCGAAAGTAACATTCTCACATTTTTTCTTCCAATTTTACATTCTTCATCAAACCATTTATTTCTCTTTTTGTCTGATCTCTCATCAAAATAAATCTTTTCTTTCATACAACCAGCACGTTGCAAAATACAATCATTAAATAATTCCAGAGCTCCATCTATGTCTGCATCAATCATTTGAGCTGCACAACTTAAAGTGTCTTGAAAATCCTGATGACTCATGGCTTCAATGAATTGTTCAGCATAGTCAACTTTCCATCTATACCTCTCAATGAAACATGTTTCCTTTGATCTACAGTTTAACAATGCAGATGTATTCTTATTCTGTGTTTTAATACATAATTCTATAGGGAGGTGATCAGATTCTATCCTTTCCACCACATGAATTTCACAAGATGAATGCAAAACAGAGAAAAAGTCATCACATGCCAAAATATAATCATTCACACTACTGCCAGTATCAGAAATGTAAGTAAAATGACCATCTTTATCTCCATCACAAACACCATTCAGCATACATATTCCCAATGAATTACAAAGGTTTAAAAGCTTCCTTCCATATGAATTTATTACTTTATCTTGCGAATTTCGAATCATTCCTTCGTTGATTTCATCATCTACAACAGTGTTGCCAAAACCACCATTAATCCTTGGAAATGTATCTCCTGTTCTACTGTTTAAGTCCCCACACACCAAAATATACATATCATCACTTAGTACAGTATCAGTAAGAATATCTTCAAGTAATCCCACATCACTGTCTATACTACTAGAGTTATAATATGGAGAATGCTCTGGCGGGATATAACAACAAATAAAAAGAATATCTTTATCAGTACCAAACAATGATTTGTTTATAGAAAAACAAAGGAAATTCCTGCGTTCAACTATTCTTTCCGTTACATAATCAACAACTTCGTTTTTAATGAGACAAAGAACCTCCCCAGAACGTCTCCCTTGTTTGGACAGCTTAACTGCTGGTTTACAATATGCTGTGTAATTCGGAAATGCTAGTGGATCAAAGCTATCAACAAATGTCTCTACTAAACAAATAAAGTCAAAAGATGAAAGATAGGAAGTGAAAGAATTGTCATTCAATTTGGACAAAATACCAGATATGTTCCAATGCAAAAAATGAACATTCTTGTTCATATTTACATGCACATTCTTTGGGCCATTCTTTTTATTGTTAACATTTTTTTCAAAAACACTTTCAATACGGCCCCCTAATGAATGTGACCCATTTTCTTCAAACCCCACTGATTTCTGCGGCACGCTAACAGGTTCGCCAACGACGGAAAGCACATGTTTTGCATGATCTGTTTTTGACACAAACTCGACCGGTGTAACTTGTTCAGTGATCCCCTGTGTAAATTCTGCAACGTTGAAATCATGATTACCAGAGGCTAAATTTCTTTTGAACACATTCGGCCGGCCTAATCCCTATTTTGTCTGAACAAGATTTCCATTAGCACCGAGGTAAAATTTGGTTCCGTCAATAATAAGGTGGTCAAAGACCATGCTGGCTCTTTCCCCAGCCTCTCTCGCCTCTTTTAAATAAGGACCAAGTTTTTTCCTAATGTCTCTGACTCTTCTACTGAAGTCCTCTCCAACGAAAATAGATGTGCCTTTCAGCTTACCTTTAGCTCTCAGAATGTCTTCTTTGTCTTTGAAAAATGTACACCTAGCCACAATCGGAGAGTCCTTATTGGAGGATACACGGTGCACACGGTCGAATTGACACTCTCCTGTCAGTTCCAGTTGGTCCACAATCAGTTTCCCTGACACAGTCTTCACAATCCTTCCACGTTTCATTGTTTTTGCGAGGTATTCCATGGAATATGAGGTTGTTTCGTTTCGATCTGTCTTCAAGTTCATCAGTTCTGCGCTCAAGATTTTCACATCTAGCTTTTAACATTTCATTTTCACTTTGCAGGGCTTTCTTTGCTTGGTTTAACGTCAAAACCTCCTCTTCGAGTGTCGCCATTTTGTATTTCAGACTTCTAAATTCCTCTTTCAATTCCTTGATGTCACCTTGCATTGCGTCGAACTTTGTATTTAAGTCATGGTTCATTTTTAATAAAGTGTCCATCACCTCATTGACAGTGTGGTCAGCTTTTCCATCTGTAGATTGACGTCCAGGGGAATCCATGTTGTCCTTGCTGTTCATCTTCCCAGCAGAGGTCAGTCGTGACTGTCGGGTTTCCTTGCCTTGAAGTGGTCCGGGGTTCTTTTCGACGTCACCACACCGGTGTAAAAGGTCCCCCCAGAACAGAAGTGTCAGCAACACTCCCACGACGACACCGGTTGACCTCTGCCGAACTCTCAAGGTCAGCAAAAACATGGCCTTCTTCCGATTTGCCCTAAGGTACATGAAGTGGATAAACACAGCGGTAAAACTCCCACATACCGCTCTAAAGGTGAGTGGAGCTACTGGCATGGCTTGACTGGTATCGTCATCAACATGTGAGCAGAATGTTAAACTTCAACAGTTGAATGGGCAACCGTAATTCCAATTAATCTGCGGAGCTCTGAATGTAGGCCCTTTCTCTGTGACATCCACGCATGCGCCCCCGAGAGAGAGAGAGAAGCAGAGAGAGAGAGAGAGAGAGGGGGGGGAGGGAGACAGAATCTGGTTTTGTTTGTATGTGAGTGCATGTTGTGCGTGCGTCCATACGTTTTTGTATGGGTATGTTTTGAGTTTGTGTGTGTGTGGGGGGGGGGGGGACGGTTTTGTGTGTGTGTGTGTGTGCATGCGCGCGCGCCCGCGCGCGCGGGAAGGAAAGAGAGAGAGAGAGAGAGAGAGAGAGAGAGAGAGGAGAGAGAGAGAGAGAGAGAGAGGAGTGAAGAGGAGAGAGAGAGAGAGAGAGGAGAGAGAGGATTTGTTTTTATTTGTTTGTCTGTGAGTGAATATATGTGCTGCACGCACACATGTGAGAAGGGGAGGGGAAGGGCTGTCTGTGTGTATATGTGTGTGCACGCGCGCACGCGTTGTGTATATGTGTGTTGATGGTGGTGGTCTGTGTGTGTGTGTGTGTGTGTGTTGTGTGTGTGTTGTGTGTGTGTGTGTGGTGTGAGGAAGAGAGAGAGAGAGAGAGAGAGAGAGAGAGAGAGAGTGAGTGAGAGAGAGAGATTTTTAATTTTCAGTACAGTTAAGATGTAATTTGTTTTATTATTACAATTTCTGATTTTATTATTTTACTAATAGATGTTAAATGTTTCCCTGTTAAGTTTCCTTCATGATTTTAATGCCATTCAGATGTTATATGTATTATTATCGTTTCTCATTAATCTATTAAGGTAGTCAGTCAGACAGTGTGTGTTCTGTTTTCGGTCATGAATTCTAGTTTCGTTAGTCGAATGCTGCGGGCAAAAAGGCTGAAGACCCTGTCTCACTGCAAGGTTTCACAAGAGGCTAGACAGGCTGTTCATTTTGCCAGGTATATTTTGCGACGTACAGGATTGAATTTTTTGCTGGTTCCTACCGTAGCTAATGGGTACAGTCTAGGATTTATTGCCTTAATTTGAGGCTTTGCAGATCATTTTCCCGACGGCTGTGAAGCCTAAAGCAAATATGTTAACGTCTACGCTCGTAAATTATATGTTTTAGATTAGCAAACCGACTATCACCAAACCGGGGAATTGTTGCTACTTGTCCAGCAAGTGTTAGGCCCAGAGCAGCATTGAGAAGATTGTGTGACTTTATTTCATTGCTGTGCAAGTCTTCATACAATGACAATCTGTCTCTGTCTCTGTCTCTGTCTCGTTCTCGCTCTCTCTCTCTCTCTCTCCTCTCTCTCTCTCTCTCTCTCTCTCTGTGGTAGCTATCTATGTCTGTATCTACACACACACAAACACACACACGCACACACACACACACACACACAAGCGCACGCGCGCACACACACACACACAACACACACACACACACACACACACACACACACACACACACACATACAATATATATATATATTCTTTATTGGTGCGTTAGAAAACAAATATGATTATTCTCAGGACCAGAAAAATGGGGGGGGGGGGGGGGGGGGGGGGGTGGAAGCTGAAAAGCAGGTAATGCGGTTAAAGGGACGTAGTCGCACACTGATGAAGCACACGAAAGAGCGACAATTGCCTCCCTTAAATCTAGCGCTCGCGCGCGCGCGCGTGCGTGTGTGTGTGTGTGTGTGTGTGTGTGTGTGTGTGTGTGTGTGTGTGTGTGTGTGTGTGTGTGTGTGTCGGGAACAGTTAATATCAATTTTCCATAGAACCGTTGATTTATCTGTATATTAATTCATTTTCAATTCATGGTGATGCGTTGGTGCTACGCCATGAAAGAAACACGCACTGCGCTACACCACAGATTCATGGGACCTCAGCCTGGGGAACCGCGGGCTTTTGATGCCCATGGCTATTGCAATGTGGGTGGATGAAGAGAATGAGATGCTTGTCTCGTGCCCGATCCACGACACGCGTGTTCATGTGGGAAGGGGGCGGTGGGTGTAGTCAATGGTCTGTGTAGTTAGGCGTGTCATGTGTTCTACGTGCTGTGGTAGAGGGAAGAGAGGAGGGGGTGAGGTGAGGGAGGGGGTAGTGGTATGCCTGTTCGTCCATTGATGATCTCACTCGGATCTGCGCGTAAAGACATTCTATGTTCAGTTGTTTCTTCTCTTTTATTGCTATTTTTCATTATTATCACATCAATATTCTCTTATATTCATCATCTCATCATCATCATCATCATCATCATCATCATCATCATCATCATTCTTCTTATTATTATTATTGTTTTTTTTTTTTTTTTTTTAAACTCAACTGGCATTATGATGCCAATGCCATCATGCTATTTCACTTATGGCAATGAACAACATCCTATAGCACTGTTTACCCCACTCAAGACAATGACCAATTATCCATTATTCTTCATCCCTTTTTTTTTTTTTCCAACCGGCATTACTACATCAATGCCATGACATTATTTCACTTATAACAACTGCCACCCCCTACAGTACTGTAGATCTCATCACAGCTATCAACATCCATCAGTCTTTATAATCATTTCCTTTACTCCCCCACTGGCATTATCACACTTACTAATGCACTCTCCTACTCCTTTTACAAAAATGACCATCATCCTACACCACTATGACCATACCTACACCTTTACCATCATCATCATCCACCCATCTTTAAACACCTGCACCATTCCCCCACCGGCACTTTACACCATGCCACAACATCATCCCACTTATACCAACAATTATCATCATCCTACAGTATCTCCAATGAAACATGACCATCACCCACCAGTCATCTACCCCAACCCCCCTCCACCCACTTTCTCAACCTGCAATATTATACCAATGCCACCTTATTATTCCACTTACCTCAGTGACTATCATCCTACAGTACCATTGATCTCACCCATGCCAGTGAACATCACCCACAGGTCATTGGTATTTTCCTATCCCCCCCCCCCCCCCCCCCACCTTGCACCATTGCACCATCACCACTGCATTTTTCCACTTGTATAACAATGGTCACCACCTTGGTACTACTGATTTAAAATTATTACCATTATCAGTCACTGAAAATACTCCCATCCAGTGAATACCTTCACACTGCACTATATGGAAATGAAGAAGCTGACCAACTGACAAAGGAAGGACAGCAGCCCCAACTGTAAAAGGTAGTCTCCTTGGAATAAATCTAAAATATTTCCAAGGAGACAAATAGGAAGATGACTTGAGCAGCACCCAGACTTCAACAAGAGGGATGCATACTACCGGACGCCCAAATCAGACCAAGTGAACATTGTTGGACTGAGGATAAGGCTCCCCTGACCTCAACATCACAAGTCCACTATACTCCACACCTGTGAGTCTTTCAAACCATCAATGCAGTGCAGCCCCAGAGACAGCGGAGCATTCCCAGCTTGGCCCAAAGTGGAAACCTGGCCTGCCAACTCACCAATGAGTGCAAAACCATACTGACCACTGGAGGGTCTTCACCATACAGCAGCCTCCGTCAGTACCTCCAGGATTCCGACCTAAGTAGACGAAGAAGAAGACCATCATTGTGATACTGAGAACCGGGCACTCCAGACTATGACATAACATCTCTGCAATACTCCACCCTGGCGGGTCTGCATTCATCCATGCAGCCCCAATGACGGTGGAACAGTCCCAACAGCACCAAAAGAAGAATCCTGGCCTGCCAACACACTGATGAATGCAAAACCTTATTGACCACTGGAGGGCCTTCACCATACAGAAGCCCTTGCCAGTACCTCCACCATTCCTGCCTAAGGGAACGGAGAAGAATCTCTTCCTACACTACCGTTGATCTCATATGATCATCACCCATCAGTGACTGATTAATGATAATAATTTTTACCCCTCTTTGTGTTGGTGTGTGTGGTGTGTGTGTGTGTGTGTGTGTGTGTGTGTGTGTGTGTGTGTGTGTGAAA
>CM065735.1:27994854-27999854 GCA_033310375.1 Conus canariensis | reverse complement strand
TAAATGGTCTTATGTTTTTCGCCAAAGTGCAGTACGTAGCACTTGTCCGGGCGGAATGACATGAGCCAAGTCTGCCCCCATGCTTCTAGCATATCCAGGTCTTCTTGGAGGATGGATCGCTAGCCTTCCGGACAGTCTTGTGGCAGGCAGTGTCGTCTGTGAAAGGTCGCACGGTTGTGGAGAGACCTGTCGGGATGTCATTTATGTAGAACAGGAAGAGGCAGAGGCCCAAGACGGAGCCCTGGGAACACCTGACTCAATCCCTACAAACACCGACGTCGCTCCATCCACCACCACTGCCTGTTGCCTGTCCGCCAGGAAGTTCTGTATCCATCGGTTAAGAATACCCCTGATACCACAGTGTTGGAGCTTATGGACTAAAAGTGAGTGGCAGACCTTGTCGAACGCTTCGGAGAAATCTAACACCACGACGTCGAGCAGTCTGCTCTTCTCTGGTCGAGAGTGATTTCGTCCATAAGTCCGAGCAGTTGGCTGACTACATGAACGACCCCTGCAAAACCGTTGTTTGCAGTTGATATGTTTCTCAGCAAAGCTCATCAATGTGTGGACCAGTATGTGCTCGAGGATTTTTCCAGGCACGCTCGTCAATGAAACTGGATGGTAGTTCTCTGGTCTGTGGCGTTCTCCCTTCTTGAAAACTGGTGACAACAATGTGCTCCAAGATCTTGCAGGGCACACTTGTTAACGACACTGGTCTATAGTTGGCTGGGTCGTAGTGTTCTCCCTTCTTGAAAATCGGTGTAACGAGAGCGTCTTTCCAGTCTGATGGTACTTCGCCTGTTGAGATGGATGATTGGTAGATGGTCGTCAGTATCAGGGCCACTTCCTCTGCCAACTCCCTCAGGACACGGGGGCTGATGCCATCCGGTCCGCTTGCCTTATGCGGGGTCTGGTTTTGCAGGAGATTCTTGACTCTGTCGGAGGTTATGGTGATATCCCTGAGTTCAGTGTAGCTGCCCGCTGACATCCTACATTTCTGCTGGAATTCTGTCCTGTGAATGTTTTTCCCTCACCAAAGATGGAGTGGAATTGTGCATTGAGAGTGTCTGCTTTCTGTTTGGCATCCACTACCAGGCGGCCGTTGACTTTAAGGGGGGCGACTCCGACTTTCGCTGTGCGCCGGTGTTTGATCAACGTCCAGAAGCGTTTGCGGCTCTGTCTTCCCTCCTCGTCCTCAGTCACTGTCTGGTTAATGTATTTCCAGTACGCACGTCTGATTTTGCGCTGGACATCTCGCCGTAGCTGGTGGAACTTGGCCAGCATGTCACCACATCCAAGTTTCTTCATCAGCCGGTAGGCCCGGTCCCTTTGGTTGATCAGCCTTTTCAAATCCGGGGTGATCCAGGGTTTGCCGGCTTTTCCTCCTTCGGTGATGACTTTGTGTGGGATGAATTTCTTCACTGCTTTGATCAGAGTGTCTTTAAACTTTGACCATAGTGTTTCAGTCGAGAGGCTCTCGGTTTCCCCTTCAATTTCTTGTTGGTGGTCCCGCAGAACAGTCCTGATACTATCCCAGTCTGCCTTTTCATAGAGTGGGATGTGTCGTTGTACTTGCTTGGGCTTGGGGGCATTAACAGCTACTTCGCAGTATACCACATCATGGTCTGAAAGACCAGGCATGGTTTCCACGCGTGGAATGAGGTGCGGGCTGTTTGTGCAGATCAGGTCTAAAGTGTTCTCTAGTCTGGTGGGTTCAGTCACAATCTGTTCCAATCCATGATCTTGGAGAAGGTCTGCGAACATGTTGTGGAGCTCGACATAGTGTGTTCCCGGTTTTAGCACCATCTGCTGCCAGTCCCATCCTGGTAGGTTCATATCTCCTCCAATCAAGTTGTGGGCATTTGTCATTGACTCTGCTCTGTTGAGTGACTCCCTGAACTCCGTCAAGCTATCTTTATCCGCGGTCTTGTTGCGGTAGTATGAGCAAACATGTAGAGCTTTCCTGCCTTGCAGCTGGACTCTCACCCATACCATCTCGCAATCTGTGGCCAGTTCTGGAATGAGGCGGCTTGACAGAGTGTTCCGCACGGCAACAAAGACGCCTCCTCCCTCTCTATTCCTGTCCTTACGGAACACTTGGTAGAAATCCGGGAGAATCACTGTATCAAGAATCTCTGCATCTAGCCAGGTTTCTGTAGCTAGGATGATGTCTGGCTTCACACTGTCCAGGAAACAAAGTGTTTCTGCTCGCTTTCCTCTCATGGACTGGAAGTTTATGTTTACAACTCGCAGGGGTCTGTGCTTCCACTTACCTTGCTGATTTGCTCTGGTGGATGTGGATGCATGATGAGGGGCAAATTTTGATTCAGTTGGTGTAGAGCAAGATGAGATGCCAGATGAATCTCGAGTCCAAGACCCCGACACACCAGGCCAGTCCACACCATGCAAGTCAAAGACTGTTTGACTATTTGGATTGCCACAAATGGCACAGTACCAGTGTATGTTCTCGTCATGTAGGTTTTCATATGACTGTGAGTTCAAACTTTGGCATCGTGCGTGAAACCAAAAGCCACAAGTTTCGCATTCTACACCTTTGTCCTCCCAGGTGACTGTGACATCGCATGTTCCACAAGGGTAGTGTGAGGTGTCTACTGGGCCATTCGGGGTAGGGCCAGGGTTTGGTTCTGGTGCATATGATTCTGCCAGAAGTATCAAAGCTAAGTACAGTAGCACAAGTTTTTTCCTATACATTACTGATTTGGTACACAGGGTCGCATGTTTTGAAGAGACCTGGAACACGGTGCTTGTACCACATGTACGGAAGATGAGTTTGTAGCCAAACTGAATATCATCCAAACGGGAAAACACTTCTTTCGGTCTCGTTGCATCGTGGTCCGGGAAAAAATTTACTGTTTTTCTGTAATTTCAGGATAAATTAGTGTTCCCTTGTTCTCCTTCTTCCGTACATTTGGTACAAGCACCGTGTTCCAGGTCTCTTCAAAACATGCGACCTGTGTACCAGAAGCAAAGTCAATACCAAGAGAAACGAGGCAAGGTTGTACTGTAACATACCTGTTTTAGCATTTGTACGTAATGCAGGTTGACACCAAGCACGCCACATGAACACTGGGTAGTCCTGAGTCTGTAAAGTTGTACTAAATTCTTGGATTCCACCAAAACACTGCCGCATCGTCCACATCGTGAAACCGGAAGCGTAGAATCGCAGGTGCATGCACGCTGGTAGATGATGATAAATCACGGTGGCGGGGCCAAAACAGGGGGAATTTACCACGCAGCGTGTATTTTCGAAAAAATGAGATCGTTTAAACATTTGCAGAAACAAGGGGAACACTAATTTATCCTGAAATTACAGAAAAACAGTAAATTTTTTCCCGGAGTCTGATGGATGAACTCCTAACTCCGCGCATGCGCAGACCCATATTTGTGTAATGTAATTGATAAACAAGATAATGTTTTAACAAATCAAAAAGACATACTGAAAGAAGTATATAGTTTCTATAAAACATTATACACAGAACATGCTGTAGAAAATTGTGATATAAAAGATTTGGTGAAAGACATCCCACATTTAAATGAAACAGAAGCAGCGGACTTAGAAGGTCTTATTACATTGGAGGAAGCGACATATGTCTTAAAGACAATGAAAAATAATAAAAGCCCGGTTCCGATGGCTTTACTACTGAATTCTTTAAAGTCTTTTGGAAACAGATTGGTGTATTTGTCGTTAGAGCATTAAATGCAAGTTTCAAGAAAGGAGAGCTGTCATGTGTACAAAGAGAGGGAATCATTACATGTATACCAAAAGGTGATAAATCCAGACAGTACATAATAAACTGGAGACCTATTTCTCAGTTAAATGTCGTTTATAAGATAGGATCCTCTTGCATTGCCAATAGATTAAAATCTGTGTTGCCTAAAATCATAAATGAAGATCAGACGGATTTATTAGAAATAGATACATCGGCGACAACATGAGATTGATGTTTGACACTATATCCTATTTAGATGAAAATGATCTGCCTGGTTTGTTGTTAAACATAGACTTTGAAAAAAGCCTTTGATTCGATTAATTGGGAATTTATGTCTAACGTCCTAAAGGCATTTGATTTCCAAAGAGATATTTGTAGATGGGTAAGCACATTCTACAAAAATATCAAGTCTTGTGTTATTGTGAACGGACAGGTTTCACATTGGTTCGATATTAAAAAAAAGGATGTCGACAAGGAGACCCAATTTCACCATATCTGTTCGTAATTTGTGTTGAAATATTAGCCATTATGGTAAGGGAAAATCAAGATATTCAGGGAATCAGAATGAATGAAACTGAATTTAAGATATCTCAATATGCTGATGACACCGAGTTTTTACTAGCAGGGGATAAGAAATCCTTTGAAACTTGTATGGAAGTTCTTTTAAGATTTGACTGTGTCTCAGGTCTTCATATGAATTTAAGTAAAACGAGTGCAATTTGGCTTGGAAATGTAAAACATAGTCAAAACCACCACATGGACCACTTAGAAATTGTATGGAATCCACAAAAATTTAGAGTACTTGGTATATGGTTCACAAATGACTTGAAAGATTGCATAGAAATAAACTACGCAGAAAGACCAGCAGATGTAAATCTTTTGTTCAACATATAGGTAAAACGCCAGATTACGCCCCTAGGTAGAATAGCAATTTTGAAATCCATCATCCTTTCAAAGTTGACTCATCTTTGGCTGTTTCTACCAAACCCACCAAATGTTTTCTTTCAAACATGCCAGAAAATATGTTACAAATTTGTGTGGAATAAAAAAAAAACAACAGAAAAAATCAGTCGAAAAACAGTGCATAAAAGCATACGGAATGGAGGTATTGGCCTTCCTGATATAAAAACCTACGTCACATCTTTAAAACTATCCTGGATCCGTAGGACTGAGAGATCAAACCACAAATGGAAACATATTCTTCTCAGTAATTTTCCTCATTGGCCTCATATGAGTAAACATGGTCCAGAGATTATCTCAAAATTTACA
>CM065735.1:27984854-27989854 GCA_033310375.1 Conus canariensis | reverse complement strand
CCTCTTTGATCAAGTATAAGATAAGAGAGAGAGCGAGAGGGAGGGACGAGGGAGGGAGGGAGGGAGGGAGATAGAGAATAGGGGAGGAGTACAGAGAGAGAGAGGGACATTAGCACATGCATAACTCTATTTCATAAGAGTAAAGTGTGGGTATTCACAAACCATTTCGGTAGATTTTAAAATCTCTCTCTCTCTCTGTCTGTACTCCTGCCTTATTCTCTATCCCCCCCCCTCCCCCGTCTCCCTCATTTCACCTCTCTCTCTCTCTCTCTCTCTCTCTCTCTCTCTCTCTCCACACACACACACACACACACACACACACACATATATATATATATATATATATATATATATATATATTGTGTGTGTGTGTGTGTGTGTGTGTGTGTCCCCGTGCGTACATAGGTATGAGCGTGCGTGCGTGTGCGTGTGTGTGTCCCTCGTTTTCCTCAATCTAACAACAATACGTAAGCGTGTGTGTGTGTGTGTGTGTGTGTGTGTGTGTGTGTGTGTGTGTGTGTGTGTGTGTGTGTGTGTGTGTGCGCATGCGCTTCGCCTTCCTCAGTCTAACACTTGTGTGTGTGTGTGTGTGTGTGTGTGTGTGTGTGTGTGTGTGTGTGTGTGTGTGTGTGTGTTGTGTGCGTGCGTGCGTGTGTGTCCACTTTCTTCAGTCCAACAGCCAAAAACAAAAAAAAGAAGAAATCAGCAAAAAAGGAAAACAAAACCAAAGAAAGAAAAGAGGCAGAAACAAACACACAAGGGAATCTGAAGTGAAGCACATGGACGGACACCTTCATAACATACAAGGAGGGAGAGGGGGAGGAGGGAGGAACTAGCCTATTCAGAGAAAAAAAAATCTTTTTTGATCTCTCAGCCCTTACAGATAATGTTACTGCAATTCTATCCAAGATGAAGAGGGTTTCAAACAGAAAGACTGGGTTGTTTACACTATGTTTTTCTTTTTTAGACTGGTTAACTTCCACAGCCGGAGAGTTGTGATTCCATTCGCCTTATTCGTCTGTTTGTTTTTTGTCTTTTAGTAAGTTTACTTAACACCTTCTGTTGAAAAGATGGAATACGTCCGAAGGGGGAGCTCATTCCAGTTTGCCATGGATCCGTTTTTCGGACCCGAATCAAATTACGGTTTTATGATCCAATTCTGGAAGATCATTACTTTTTTTTTTTTACAGAAACGATGTCAAGTTACTGTTTACGAACTGATAAGCATCTGTGAGATGATATGTTTGTATGAAATAGACCTACTAAAACTTTCTGAAAAAGCGATCTTTAACATTTCTTATTTTGGTTATCCTATTAAACAACAAACAAACAATACAAAAAACAAACAAACACACAAACAAACAAACAAAAAAGCGAAAAACAACAAAAAAAGTGCATGGGAAGTAAATCTTTCTGCCAGTGCTTACTATTACTTCCCCTGACAGCGATCAAATCGCGGATCCAGGATCCGTTCGACCTTGACGGAGGTCTGTGCTGTCCAGAATGCCCTTGTAGTTGAAATAATCACATTAACATAATGATGTGTCGGCCTATGGATTTCGCCAAAGACTGCTGACTTTCTCGCCATTGGTACGTGGAACCAGTGATTCACATTACTCTGTTGTGCTTTGAAACTATGATTATGCATGTAATTGTTTCACGAACATTACAAACCAAATCATCCAAGTATCCATTGCGACTGATCAAGCGTCTGGCTGATGGTACCATGCACTGTGTAGTAACCAAGAATATTTTTGCGTAAATTCTGTTAGACAATAAACAAACAAACAAAGAAAAGAAACAAACGAACATGAATAAAAATAAAAATCTTTGTAGAAAGAATTGTGATAATTAATAATTATAATAATAACAATAATGATGACAACAACAAAACGCACAACAATAATAATAATAATAATAATAATAATCATATAATAATAAAACAATAATAATGATAATGATGATGATGATAAGCAGAAGTAGCAGTCGAAGTTGCATTAGTAGTATTCGTCTCAGGCTCAAAAATGCAACTCCGAAGGATCACCTTTATCCTCTTGTTGTTGTTGTATTGTGTTGTTGTTGTTGTTGTTGTTTTTAAATCATTATTGAAGACAAAAAAAATTGTGATTGTGTAGTCCTTTATGCCCCGCTCTTTTGGTGACTTGATTCTTTCTGTTTCCTTCCTTTATGCACGTCTACGGATGACATGGTGTCAGGGTCTTCTCGGTAATCGGCCAGAACCACTGGGGAACTCCAGGGTGGAACGTGAGGGACGCCTATAGAAGGAGAAAAGGAATTAGGGGACGGGCGATGGGGAAAGGAAAGGGGGGAGGGGGGTCGTAGTGAGGGTAGGCGGTTACTCCCGGGTTCACTTATGTTAGATCCACGCCTTTGCTATACAGTTATTGATCCAAAATGGGATGGAGGGGAGGGGGGGGGGGATGGAGATGGCGTGGGGGGGGGGGGGGGGCGCTCACTGATTGAAAGTCTCGGGTATGTTGTCTCAGGATAGGCCCACCCTGAACACTAGTTGTTGGAGTAGCTGCAGCAGTTGCAGTGTCTTCTCTACTGGGTTGTCCGTCAACGACCTGACTTTGATAACTGCTGTCTAGGTGGTAGACTGCCGATGCTGGGGCTGCAACAGGACAGGCTGGGGTGTGGCTGTGACCTGGCTTTGATGACTGCTCTCTAGGTGGTAGACTGCCGATGCTGGGGCTGCAACAGGACAGGCTGGGGTGTGGCTGTGACCTGGCTTTGATGACTGCTGTCTAGGTGGTAGACTGCCGATGCTGGGGCTGCAACAGGACAGGCTGGGGTTGTGTAGCTGTGTATGAGCGGGCGGACATGGAGGTTGTGCGTACGGGAGCAGTTATGGGCTGAAAACACTTCAATGCTGGTTGTTGTGTAGGCCCTGCAGACAGCTAATGGTGGGCTATTGGTGAGGCAGGGAAAGTGTGACGGTAAGGTAAGGTAAGGTAAGGTAAGGTAAGGTAAGGTAAGGTAAGGTAAGGTAAGGTAAGGTTGCTTATAGCCCAGCCGACCGCAAAGGGCCATATCAGGGCTGTCACCACGTTGAGGTCAACTCACAAATCGTGAAAAACAAACAAACAAACAAGCAAACTCATTTATTAACCCTTTAAAATACACCTAAAAAACACCGAATTTTTGTTGTTATATAATCTTTTTTTGTACATTCTTAGATGAGATGAAAAGTGCTGATCTCTTTCAGAAATTCAAAGATCACATCAGGTGGGACATCTCTGAACAAGGTTTCCATGGAGTGATTTAATGTCTATGTCTCACATCATACAAGTCCCAGCACTCTATAAAAGAATATGTTTCAGACCTGACGGTAATAGACGAATACGGACATACATAACTTATAACAACAATATCAACATTGTGTTAAATAACATGTGCTGTTCCGAGAGCCGATTATCCACCCAACGTTTTTTTTTCCCCAAGAAAAAAAACAACACTTTTTGATAGATTTACATTCTTTAGACCCCTGTCTCTACCGAACTCTCTCCTGGCTCCTCCCCATGCCTTTCCTCTACCGTTTCCCCTTTCTCCTCTCGGAGCCTCTGTCTGTCTGTCTGTCTGTCTGTCTGTCTGTCTGTCTTCCTCTCTCCCCTCCCTCTCCCTCTCTCTCCTCTCTCTCTCTTTTCTCTCTCTCTGCGCGTCACTGTCTGTTTCTCTCTGTCTGTCTCTGACTGTGTCTATGTGTCTATCTGTCTGTCTGTCTGTCTGTCTCTGTCTGTCTCTGTCTGTCTGTCTGTCTGTCTCACTGTGTGTGTGTGTGTGTGCGTGCGTGTGTGCGCCACGCACACGCGTCATGTGTATGGGGTTGTGTGTATGTGCGTATGTTTTTCTAGCTTGTAAAGGTAAAATGTTTAAACATCTTCAAGCCCCATTAGTCCAGTTTATTCCTCCACAAACCATCTTCTTTTCAAGTTACAAAATCCCCTGAACAAGGAAAAAAAAAGAAGAAATCAGACACTTCGAGTCCACAGTTCCCACAGCTGAAAAGCGATGCCCACAAATGTAGCACACAGCACTGGCCACATTAGTTTCTTTTTCAATTGGCTGATGCTGTCTGTTGTCACCAAATGAACCAGTCGAAAGATAGGGGGTTGATGTCTCTTGCTGGTGGTAGCTGTATGCTGCGTGTTGATTCTCTCTGGCCGCTGGCTTACCTGCTCAGGCCTGGCCTGTTACAGTTCGCTGATCATCTGTGTCGTGGTTCAGGTAAAGGTGAAGGTCCTTTTCCTGTGTTATGACCTGTCTCCATCCACCCCCACCCCCCACCCCCCTCTCCGCATTCCTCCCCTCCTGTCCCTCTCTCCGTCTTCTTCCGTTTGCCTGCTGCTATCAATTTTCGTCTTTGGTGTGTGGTACAGTGGCAAAGACACTCCTAGACGGTAGAACTGGGTACGTGTTTGCACTTGTGGAGAAAGGGTGTTACGTGTTGTTGTGTCGAGGGGTATGGTGTTGAGGCAAAGGGTGGGGGTCTTCTGTTTCAGCTGTATCAGTGACAGAAGTGACTGCATGCATGACAGAGCTGCGTCTGTCCATCTTGGATCTCGTACAGTTTTAACTGAACATGTATACACATTGGAGTGGGCTTTTTATCAACTTGTTTGTGTATGTACTGCTGTTTCTTTTTATTTGTTTTTTCCCCTCTGTTACTGTCCCAGATATTTTTTTCATTATTATTTTTAATCAGTTAGTACCAGGGAGACTTGATGTGCCATTCTTGAATTCTTGACGGCAAGGCTTAGAAGGCAACAAACCAAACAAAAAAGCAAGCAAGCAAACGAACAAACAACCAAACCTTTCCTTCCATAAAATGTCTGTGAACGGAAGAAATGACGAATGGAGTGACGCAGTGAACAAAATACTGTTAGAGTGATGTGTCATCTGGAAGTAAGAAGCCTCTGTCATTCTGGGGTCAATAGTATCAGCCAACAGAATGGACTCTTACACTGACCAATCCGAAC
>CM065735.1:27869854-27979854 GCA_033310375.1 Conus canariensis | reverse complement strand
GACTTTGTCGAACGCCTTCTTCATGTCAATCCAGACAGCAAGCGTGTTCTTCTTTTCTTGGAAAGCGTCCTCTATGCTTTGAGTGATGAATGTGATCTGATCTTCTGTTGATCTGTGTTGGCGGAAGCCCGCCTGTTCAGGGCTCAGCAGCTGATGCTCCTCAAGGTGCCAGACAAGCCTTGTGTTGACAAGTCTCTCCATCAGCTTTCCTAAGCAGCTTGTAAGGCTGATGGGTCTGTAGCTGTCAGCCTTCGACTTGTCCTTTCCCTTTTTGTGAATGGGGATCATGTCTGCTTTCCTTCAACACTGTGATACTGATCCTGTCTTCCAGCTGGAGTTAAAAATTGTTAGAAGGACTGCCTTGTTCTTCATCCCAAGATGCAGAATCATTTCATTGGTGATTCCGTCTGGTCCAGGTGACTTCTTCAGGTTGAGGCTCTGCAACGCTTCCTCCAGCTCTTTCTCTGTGAAAGCTGTGGTCATGACTTCCTCTTGGGGCTCTTTCTCATGAAGTTCACCTTGGGCCCTGTGCACTGCAGCTCTATGTTCAGGAGGGACTTCCAGATTGCTGATGTTTTCATAGACGTCTATGGAGTGGTCTTGGGCCGATCACAATAACCACCATGTCCATTGATAGACCTGTACATGGACAGCAGGTAAGAACTGTTGGATAGTTCACTGGCCTGGGCTCCATCGTCAGCAGTGAGGGATCTACACCAGAAATGCTCTCAAGGGCAGCAAAGACAAGGTGAGCGCTGTCCAGACTGAACCCTGTGTGGAAAGACAATAAGATTTCCATAGCATACGAGATCAGGCTCTGACCCATCACTGTGAATGCATGCCAGACATGGGAACTCTCACCACGGATCAGGAAAGAAAAATCCGTCTCATAGATATTAGGTCTTGCTGCAACATACAAAACATCAGACCCACTGATCAGTCTTCAACGACCACGCGCGTCCAAGCATAGAGCAGTGTTAACGACCAATTTGTCGCCCCTGACCAATTTGTCGCCCGGCGACAGATTGGGCCTCAACTCCAGGACCAATTTGTCGCCCAGGCGACAGATTGGCCCTCAGCACCAGGACCAATCTGTCGCCCATTCTAAGTGTTTGAGGGCGACAGATTGGGTCGCACTTCACTGTCCAATCTGTCGCCCCTTGGCCAATTTGTCGTCAACTTACTTTGCTCTCAATAAGTTGATGTTAGGCCACAGTTTATCTCATTCCACACTTTCTCTCACTTTAGGAGAAAGTGTGGGGGCTAACTTTCTCTCACTTAAGAAGAAAGTGCGGGATTGAGAGAAAGTGTGGTCCTTCCCCTTTCGCACTTTCTCCCATGTGAGAGAAAGTATGAGGGCGCCCCCACACTTTCTCCAATTGTGTGAGAAAGTGTGGGAAGTGCCCCATATTTTTTATTTATATATTTATTTATTTTCAATTACGTTATTAGTTTCTTGTCTTTCCTTAACATCAAACTAAGAGCCAAATGATAATAAAATCCAATAAAAAGTGATGGAATGAGACAGGAGCTTATTGTTGTTTTTCTATTGAATGGTCACATTGAGAAATCTTCCCAGTGCATAATCAATCAGAAAAATCAAACATGCAAGTGTCAAGTAGTTAAATCAACTAGTTATCAAATCCAAATAATATAATTCACGCTGGAAAGTAGGCAAACACACAAAAATGTTGCTTATGTTATTTTGGTAAGTTTATATTGACATGGTATTAAACATTGGCCATAAACGTTACCTGTCCAATACTCTCCCTATCGAACGGGGTGACCACGAAGTAGTTCAGTTTATTGTAAAATCCAAATGTTCACTATTTAGGCTGCGTATGCTCTAATGGTATTTTTTATAATATTCACAACCTAGATAACTACTGGTCAGTGCCAAAACCAGTGGTCAGCTTCATGAAAATTTCACGTTTTCACTATTTCACTGCATATTGGTGTGTTATAAACGCTTCTGTACAGTTTACAATATAGATGCCTGGTGGTCAACAAGACTGGTCAGTTTCATGTAAATTTAATATTTTTCTGAGTTCACTCCATATTGATATATTTAATGCTTTCTTTTTTAATATAGAAGACCAGTGGTCTGCAAGAAAGACTTGTGGTCAGTTTTATGTCAATTTCATATTTTCACTATCTCATTCTGTATTGATGTTTTATAGGGTGTATATGCTTCTTAAAACGTAGTATGACTAGTGGTTAGCAACAATGATCAGTGACCAGTTTGGAAAACGTAATTGCTTACTGTTTATTATATGAATATTTCTGTGCTTCTTGCAGTTTAGATGACCAGTGGTCAGTGACAATGACCAGTGATCAGTTTGATGCCAATTCCATATTTTAAAAAATGTTTGACAGACAGAATGTTGTTGTGGTATGGGCGTTTCTCTGCTCCTTACAATGCAGATGACCGGTAATCAGCAAGAATGACCAGTTTTCATTGTGATGTAAATTCCATGTTTTCTCTATTTGATTGCATATTATTGTGTGATGAGCATTTTTTCCCTACCTTTCATGTCGTAGATGACTGTGGTCACTTTGATGCAGTATCTATCTATCTATATTTTTAATATATACGTCTCCTCTTAATATGATGTAGGTCAAAATAGGTTGTATAGATTCTGTATCAAAGAGATCATGAACACCACTGAACTGACCATGTACAGTAAAACCCGGTTAACTGAAAGAGCCTTTGAACCACCTATGGACTTTTAATTATCCGAATTTAAGACTATCCACGAGTTGAGTTAATCTAAATTTTTGCCCAATCTAAAACAAACTCAAAATAAACCTAACACATTGAAATTAACTGAGCAAGTCAAGGAGTACTCCCAAGTCAAGGAGTAGTCCCAATTTCAATTAACTGGGCTTTGTTGCAGCATTGGCATTACTGGGAACCGAAAATGACGAGAGAGAGAGAAAGAGAGAGAGAGAGAGAGAGGAGAGAGAGAGGGAGAGAGGAGAGAGAGAGAGAGAGAGAGAGATTTGACCCCAATACCCTGGAGTTACAGGGGCTGCAATTCTTTATTACCCTGCCACAGAAGTAGAAACACTCCATCTTCAAAAGTAGTTCGCTGTGATGCTGTGTTTTTCTATCCGCTTCAATCATGATGTCTTCCCTATAAGGTCTATCCCATCAAAATATGCAACACCCAGGCCCAATCTGTCGCCGGGTGACAGATTGGTCCTGGTGTTGAAGACCAATCTGTCCCCTGGGTGACGGATTGGTCCTGGTTTGAAGACCAATCTGTTGCCGGGCAACAAATTGGGCAGAGGCGACAGATTGGTCGTTAACATACGTCTCCTCTTAATATGATGTAGGTCAAAATAGGTTGTATAGATTCTGTATCAAAGAGATCATGAACACCACTGAACTGACCATGTACAGTAAAACCCGATTAATTGAAAGAGTCTTTGAACCACCTATGGACTTTTAATTATCCGAATTTGAAATTATCAGCGTGTTGAGTTTATCTAAATTTTGGCACAATCTAAAACAAACTCAAAATAAACCTAAAAAATTGAAATTAACTGAGCAAGTCAAGGAGTAGTCCCAAGGAATTTTAGTTAACTGGGCTTTGTTGCAGCATTGGCATTACTAGGAACTGAAAATGACGAGAGAGAGAGAGAGAGAGAGAGAGAGAGAGAGAGAGAGAGAGAGAGAGAGAGAAGAGGAGAGAGAGAGAGAGACAGACAGACAGAGGACAGAGACAGAGAGAGAGGGAGCGTGGATGTGGGGTGGGCAGGGGGAAGGGGGGAGGAGAGGTAAGGTGCCAATTCTCATGCTATCTCAATGTGAACACAGACTCTCAGTGTTTTTATATTGTTTTTGTTTCTAGTTTTTTTTTCTACACTAAGAAAACGTGTGTGAGAGGTGCCTGCCAGAAGTGACTATCACAAAAGGAATTGGTACAATAAACCCTCACACCAAATTAGAAGAGAATTGGCCCCAATACCCTGGAGTTACAGGGGCCGCGATTCTTTATTACCCCGCCACAGGAGTAGAAACACTCCAACTTCAAAAGTAGTTCGCTGTGACACTGTGTTTTTCTATCCGCTCAAATATTCCCTCTTCAATCATGATGTCTTCCCTATAAGGTCTATCCCGTCAAAATATGCATCACCTGGGCCCAATCTGTCGCCAGGCGACAGATTTGGCCTGATGTTGAAGACCAATCTGTCCCCTGGGCGACAGATTGGTCGCGGTTTGAAGACCAATCTGTCGCCGGGCGACAAATTTGTCGCCCGGCGACAGATTGGGCCTCAACTCCAGGACCAATTTGTCGCCCAGGCGACAGATTGGTCCTCAACACCAGGACCAATCTGTCGCCAATTCTAAGCTTTTGAGGGCGACAGACTGGGTCGCACTTCACTGTCCAATTTGTCGCCCCTTGGCCAATTTGTCGCCAACTTACTTTGCTCTCAATAAGTGGATTTTGGGCCACAGTTTATCTCATTCCAACACTTTCTCTCACTTAGGAGAAAGTGTGGGGGCTCACTTTCTCTCACTTAAGAAGAAAGTGCGGGATTGAGAGAAAGTGTGGTCCTTCCCCTTTCGCACTTTCTCCCATGTGAGAGAAAGTATGAGGGCGCCCCCACACAATCTCTGATTGTGAGAGAAAGTGTGGGAAGTGCCCCATATTTTTATTTATTTATTTATTTTCAATTTCGTTATTAGTTTCTTGTCTTTCCTTAACAAATTAAGAGCCAAATGATAATAAAATCCAATAAAAAGTGATGGAATGAGACAGGAGTTTATTGTTGTTTTTCTATTGAATGGTCACATTGAGAAATCTTCACAGTGCATAATCAATCAGAAAAATCAAACATGCAAGTGTCAAGTAGTTAAATCAACTAGTTATCAAATCCAAATAATATAATTCACGCTGGAAAGTAGGCAAACACACAAAAATGTTGCTTATGTTATTTTGGTAAGTTTATATTGACATGGTATTAAACATTGGCCATAAACGTTACCTGTCCAATACTCCCCCTACCGAACAGGGTGACCATGAAGTAGTTCAGTTTATTGTAAAATCCAGATGCTCTCTACTTAGGCTGCGTATGCTCTGATGGTAATTGTATAATATTCACAACCTAGATAACTGCTGGTCAGTGCCAAAACCAGTGGTCAGCTTCATGAAAATTTCACGTTTTCACTATTTCACTGCATATTGGTGTGTTATAAACGCTTCTGTACAGTTTACCATATAGATGCCCGGTGGTCAACAAGATTGACCAGTGGTCAGTTTCATGTATATCTAATATTTTCCTAAGTTCTCTCCATATTGATATGTTTAATGCTTTTTTTTTTAATGTAGAAGACCAGTGGTCTGCAAGAAAGACTTGTGGTCAGTTTTACGTCAATTTCATATTTTCACTGTCTCATTCTGTTTTGATGTGTTGGTGTATATGCTTCTTAAAACGTAGTATGACTAGTGGTTAGCAACAATGATCAGTGACCAGTTTGGAAAACGTAATTGCTTACTGTTTATTATATGAATATTTCTGTGCTTCTTGCAGTTTAGATGACCAGTGGTCAGTGACATTGACCAGTGATCCGTTTGATGCCAATTCCATAATTAAAAAAAAAATTGACAGACAGAGTGTTGTTGCAGTGGTCAGTGACAATGATCAGTGATCAGTTTGATGCCAATTCCATATTTTAAAAACTGTTTGACAGACAGAATGTTGTTGTGGTATGGGTGTTTCTCTGCTCCTTACAATGCAGATGACCGGTAATCAGCAAGAATGACCAGTTTTCATTGTGATGTAAATTCCATGTTTTCTCTATTTGATTGCATATTATTGTGTGATGAGCTTTTTTTCTACTGCTATTGTGTGATGAGCTTTTTTTCTTACTTCATGACGTAGATTACCTGTGGTCACTTTGATGCAGTATCTATCTGTATATTTTTTTTATATGTACGTCTCCTCTTAATATGATGTAGGTCAAAATAGGTTGTATAGATTCTGTATCAAAGAGATCATGAACACCACTGAACTGACCATGTACAGTAAAACCCGGTTAATTGAAAGAGCCTTTGAACCACCTATGGACTTTTAATTATCCGAATTTAAAACTATCTGCGTGTTGAGTTAATCTAAATTTTTGCACAATCTAAAAACAAATTCAAAATAAACCTAACACATTGAAATTAACTGAGCAAGTCATGGAGTAGTCCCAAAGAATTTCAATTAACTGGGCTTTGTTGCAGCATTGGCATTACTGGGAACCGAAAATGACGAGAGAGAGAGAGAGAGAGAGAGAGAGAGAGGAGAGAGAGAGAAGAGAGAGAGAGAGAGAGAGAGAGAGAGAGAATCAATCAATAAATGAGTGAATGAATTACGCTTCTTGACATTTCACACAAATTACCTTCCAGATTAACTGACCCAAAGGCTTGGTTCTATTTACAAGCCTGCTTTATCTCTGTAAAAAAAATCAGATAAATCTCTCTTGGATAAATCAACACTTTGGATAAATCGAACCCTATAAACGTAAACTCTTCTTCTTCGATAAGCAACTATCATCACACACACACACACACACACACACACACACACACACACACACACACACTCACACACACACACACACCGCGGCGCGCGCGCGCGCGGCGCGCGCACACACACACACACCACACACACACACACACACCACACACACACACACACACACACACACACACACACACCATAATCATTTCTTTTATTGCAGAAGACTGAACACCTATTTACCATTTTTTTTTTCAGAAAAGGCTTTGAAGGAGGTTTTACGAAAACCCCTTTTAATGTGTGGACATTGTTTTAGGACTTGTTCAATGTTCCATTTTTACTTTTCTTGAACGGTGGTCTTTTTTTCATTTCATGTTTAAAATGTATTTTCATGTAATTTTTGTTATTGACGTAGGCCTTTATTCACATCAGGATAGCATGAGGCCAATAGAATTTAACAGGATTTTTGGAAGAGCTTCTACACTGACATGGTGCCAATTTCATGCTATCTCAATGTGAATACAGACTCTCAGTGTTTTTATATTGTTTTTATTTCTAGTTTTTTTTCTAGACTAAGAGAGTGCCTGCCAGAAGTGACTATCACAAAAGGAATTGGTACAATAAACCCTCACACCAAATTAGAAGAGAATTGGCCCCAATACCCTGGAGTTACAGGGGCCGCGATTCTTTATTACCCCGCCACAGGAGTAGAAACACTCCAACTTCAATCATCCGCTCAAATACTCCCTCTTCAATCATGATTTCTTCCATATAAGGTCTATCCCATCAAAATATGCAACACCCGGGCCCAATCTGTCGCCGGGCGACAGATTGGTCCTGGTGTTGAAGACAAATCTGTCGCCTGGGCGACAGATTGGTCCTGGTTTGAAGACCAATCTGTCGTCGGGTGACAAATTAGGCAGGGGCGACAGATTGGGCGTTAACAACGCTTCACCCAACATTGAAGTCTTGGGCTCCTATTCCTACAATCCATCGATTTCCATCGATCATTGTTGAAAGAAGTTTGTGAAGAGCATACGCTAGAGATGGCCGTAGCAGCGTTGACATAAACACTCAGATATATTTGGTGATCGATACGCTAGAGATGGCCGTAGCAGCGTTGCCATAAACAATCAGATATATTTGGTGATCGATACGCTAGAGATGGCCGTAGCAGCGTTGCATAAACAATCAGATATATTTGGTGATCGATACGCTAGAGATGGCCGTAGCAGCGTTGCCATAAACAATCAGATATATTTGGTGATCGATACGCTAGAGATGGCCGTAGCAGCGTTGCCATAAACAATCAGATATATTTGGTGATCGATACGCTAGAGATGGCCGTAGCAGCGTTGACATAAACATCAGATATATTTGGTGATCGATACGCTAGAGATGGCCGTAGCAGCGTTGCCATAAACAATCAGATATATTTGGTGATCGATACGCTAGAGATGGCCGTAGCAGCGTTGCCATAAACAATCAGATATATTTGGTGATCGATACGCTAGAGATGGCCGTAGCAGCGTTGCCATAAACAATCAGATATATTTGGTGATCGATACGCTAGAGATGGCCGTAGCAGCGTTGCCATAAACAATCAGATATATTTGGTGATCGATACGCTAGAGATGGCCGTAGCAGCGTTGCCATAAACAATCAGATATATTTGGTGATCGATACGCTAGAGATGGCCGTAGCAGCGTTGCATAAACAATCAGATATATTTGGTGATCGATACGCTAGAGATGGCCGTAGCAGCGTTGCCATAAAAAATCAGATATATTTGGTGATCGATACGCTAGAGATGGCCGTAGCAGCGTTGCCATAAACAATCAGATATATTTGGTGATCGATACGCTAGAGATGGCCGTAGCAGCGTTGCCATAAACAATCAGATATATTTGGTGATCGATACGCTAGAGATGGCCGTAGCAGCGTTGCCATAAACAATCAGATATATTTGGTGATCGATACGCTAGAGATGGCCGTAGCAGCGTTGCCATAAACAATCAGATATATTTGGTGATCGATACGCTAGAGATGGCCGTAGCAGCGTTGCATAAACAACAGATATATTTGGTGATCGATACGCTAGAGATGGCCGTAGCAGCGTTGCATAAACAATCAGATATATTTGGTGATCGATACGCTAGAGATGGCCGTAGCAGCGTTGCCATAAACAATCAGATATATTTGGTGATCGATACGCTAGAGATGGCCGTAGCAGCGTTGCCATAAACAATCAGATATATTTGGTGATCGATACGCTAGAGATGGCCGTAGCAGCGTTGCCATAAACAATCAGATATATTTGGTGATCGATACGCTAGAGATGGCCGTAGCAGCGTTGCCATAAACAATCAGATATATTTGGTGATCGATACGCTAGAGATGGCCGTAGCAGCGTTGCCATAAACAATCAGATATATTTGGTGATCGATACGCTAGAGATGGCCGTAGCAGCGTTGCCATAAACAATCAGATATATTTGGTGATCGATACGCTAGAGATGGCCGTAGCAGCGTTGCCATAAACAATCAGATATATTTGGTGATCGATACGCTAGAGATGGCCGTAGCAGCGTTGCCATAAACAACCAGATATATTTGGTGATCGATACGCTAGAGATGGCCGTAGCAGCGTTGCCATAAACAACCAGATATATTTGGTGATCGGTTTTCTTTAGGCACTCCCCAGCTCCCCCGACCCCTGCCTCCTCCTCCTCCCCCCTCCCTTCTTTATCATGTCTGCTAGTTTCGTTTGGCCCATGGCACATGGTCTGATTACCTCTCATTCAGTATCCTGAGCACACAACTGGACAGATAGCTTCCTTCCTGGTCACCTGATGTCCTCTCTACAGCCATGCAGGAAACTGAAGAGAACCAGACTGATCGGCTTCTCTCCGAAGAGCTACCCACTTGACCTGTCTCTCCATTTCCTGTCTTTTTGTAGTCTTATCAGTCTGTTTGTCTCTCCTTTCTATCCACATTGCTCCCCTCCATCCCCACTTATCTGCAACCCTTCACCTTCCCTTCCTACATATTACCAAGAAATCACGAAGAGCGATAGAGTTGATGACCATGCAGTTGTAAATTCTACGCCAAAGAAACTGCCAAAAATGATATGGACAAAAAAAAAGGCTTGAATTCATCGTCACTCTAGCCACCGAGCCTCACCAATATTTCTCTTCCAAATCCGTAGTGATGTTCAAAATTTACACAGAATGGATGACACAATTATCTGATCAAGTATAGGTTACAATAAAAAGGGTGCAGAATGATTGATTTTTTAAATTTTGTCAATAAGAAAGTTACGTCTCCAGACAGCGCCCCCTGCCCCATCTGTACCCCTCCTGCCCTAGCCCAACACAGTACCTCCACCACCGCTCCTCAAACTCAGTCCTATTTCCTTGCAATGTGCACACAGCAGCCCCTCCCCTCCTCCTTCCCACAGTCCTCACCCCCCACCCCCTGGTTCCTCCCCAGACTAGGGTGATGCAAATCCCATGACGTTTTTCAGTTATAAGCCTCAATGGATAACAGAACAATTTCACACCCCAGCCTTTTATTTTGTTCTCTCAGTTATTTCTTTGGGGTGATGATTTGCAAAATTAAGGAAAGGGATGCCTCCCACCCATTCCCTACAGGTGATTAGGACATTCAAATTCAAACCAATATCATTCTGCATGTTCCTGATCCTCAGTGTATCCTGTTGGGGTGAATAGGACATTCAAATGCAAACCGATACTATTCTAGGTGGTCCTGATGATCAATGTATCCTGTTGCGGTGAATAGGACATTCAAATACAAACTAATACTATTCTAGGTGGTCCTGATGATCAATGTATCCTGTTGGCAGCCTCCAGTCTTATGATGACAAGGCATGCTTTACACAATTGCCAAAGGAGTGACTGTTTGGGGGGAAGGGGGGTGAGGGTGGGGGCAGGTGCGCATGAGTGGTAGAGGGGGAATGATTAGATTGTAAAGGAGGTGGGGAGAGGCAAGGTTATGGCCCTAACAGGCAGCTTTAACCACAAGACAGGTTAATGTGTGTTCTTTCATTCTCAGTTGAAGACATGTATTTTCTTTACACTCAAAACACCAAACCATTCGCACCTCTGATCACTAAGTTCTTCAATCTGCAGACTTACATGTCATCATCATGATGATATTTGATGGGTCAGAGAGAGAGGAGAGAGAGAGAGAGAGAGAGAGAGAGAGAGAGAGAGAGAGAAGGAGAGAGAGGGAAAGACGGACAGACAGACGACAGAGACAGAGACAGAAATAGCCTACATGTTTTTATGTGAATAGAATTAATCAACCGAACTGTGAAAGCACCGATGCACTGATACAACCAGTTGATTGTCAAATTAGATGTTAAATTGTACTGAAAATGCACACACACACACACACACACACACACACACACACACACACACACACACTATATATATATATATATATATATATATATATATATATATATATAGTTAACTAGCCTAAAACGATTCTAAAAGCGCTCAACCCCTTGGGGAGCAACAATTAAAAGCGCTTTTAGAATCGTTTTAGGCTAGTTAACTATATTGATCTTAATTGCTCCTCACGTTGAGCACTGTGGCCTGAAGGATTTTAAAATGGAGGAAATCAATTTTAGGCAGTCAACAAAAAATATACCGTTCTCCAACCCGCAATCCTACTTAAAAAAAACTAATAGAACAAACCGAAAAGTTCGTACGCAATATGAGATGGAAAGCATTCTTTTTCCTGAACCCAAACGCAAAAAAAGAGGACAAAAACACCTACGACTTCAAATCATGGCGATCACCACCAGCCATAGACGAAATGAAACCTTTTGAGGATAAGATGAAAAGAATGATAGCCAATATTCAATTCAAAAAATCTAACAACGATTTCCAAACAACATTAAAAAACCAAATAAAACAAATACAAAATGACAAAAAGATATTTGTGAAGGCTGATAAAACCAGTAATTACTACAAAATGGAACCTAAGGAATACTCCCAACTCCTTGACAAAAACATCCAGAAAAACTACAAAAAACCCGACAAAAATACACATGACAATATCCGCATCAAAGAAAAAGAACTTGTGCATCGCATAGACCTAAGTGACAGGGTAGAAACGACAGCAACAAAAGAAGCCTTGTAACACTCAAAGACCACAAACCTAACTTCCACAACAATCCAACATGTAGGCTAATAAACCCATCTAAATCTGAACTAGGCAAAATAAGCAAGAAAATTCTAGAAAAAATAATAAAGAACATAAAATCAAACTCTGAATACAACCTCTGGAAGAACACACACGAAGTTATCCAATGGTTCAAAAAACTCAATAAACAAAGCAATACAGTATTCATCACATTCGACATAGTAGACTTCTACCCATCCATAGATGAGGAACTACTCACCAAAGCTCTGAAATTTGCTAGTAACCACACAGACATAACAGGGTCAGAAATGGAAATCATCCTCCACACCAAGAAAACGTTACTGTACAGCAAAAACGAAACCTGGATCAAGAAAACAAAGAGCAACTCAACATTTGACGTAACCATGGGATCATATGATGGTGCAGAAACATGCGAACTGGTCGGACTATTCATACTATCCAACATCAAGAAACAACTTGGAAAACAAGTTGGACTATACAGAGACGACGGCCTTGCTGCACTAACCAACAACCCAAGAACCATTGAAAACAAGAAAAAAGAACTATGCAAAATCTTCCAAAACTACAACTTAAAAATCACCATTGAAGCAAACAAAAAGGTAGTGAACTACTTAGACATAACACTTGACCTCAACAACCACATATATAAACCATACAAGAAACCTAAGGACACACCTATCTATGTAAACATCAAAAGCAACCATCCACCAACTGTATTAAAGACCATACCCAACGGCATAAACAAGAGACTATCAAATCTGTCATGCAACGAAAGAGTATTCAACAACGCAGCAGTAGAATACCAAGAAGCACTGCAAAAAAGTG
The DNA here is from genome assembly GCA_033310375.1 of Conus canariensis. Taxonomy (NCBI): domain Eukaryota; kingdom Metazoa; phylum Mollusca; class Gastropoda; order Neogastropoda; family Conidae; genus Conus; species Conus canariensis. The sequence continues at coordinate 27,967,318 of CM065735.1, read as the reverse complement.
GGTACAATTACAAACTACAATACAACCCAGACAACAACATAAATAAAAGTAAGAAAAACAGGAAAAGAAAAATCATATGGTACAACCCACCATACGACGGGAAACTCAAAACAAACATAGGGAAAGAATTCTTTAAAATCTTAACAACTTCGTTCCCAAAAGAACACAAACTGTCTAAAATATTCAACAAAAACACTGTCAAACTATCGTACTCATGTATGCCTAACCTCAAAAGTCTAATTGATACATCCAACAAAATGAAAATCAACACAACAAAGAAGGGTGAAGAAAGGAAATCTTGCAACTGCACCAAAAAAGAGCAGTGCCCCCTAAGCAATAAATGCCTTTACAACAATATTGTATACCAAGCCACTGTGACATCAGAACATGAAAAAGAAACGTACATAGGGATTACTGAAAACCACTTCAAAACCAGATATGCAAACTACAAACAGTCATTTAATAAAGAAAAATACAAAAACCAAACAGAACTGAGCAAATACATTTGGAAACTTAAAGACGCAAAAATAAACTACAATATATCCTGGAAAATAATAAAAAGGGCATCACCATACAGCAACATTTCAAAAAGATGCAACTTATGTTTAACTGAAAAATGGCTAATACTATGCAAGCCACACTTAGCAACCCTAAACACTAAAACAGAAATAGTAAACAACTGCAGGCATAAATGGAAATCGTTGTTAGTGAATACACCCCGAACAACAACCTGACAATCTCAAAAAACACGTGCAGCCAACCCACACGTGAAAACAGCTGAAACCGGGCCCCACACGCTATATAACACCGGCGGTGGGCAACCCAAACATCATCCTGAAGAGAGCCAGAAAATAAGCTTGAAACAAATTTGTAGAGATTTTAACATTCCTTTTTAATACTTCGTTTTAATTATATATATATATATATATATATATATATATATATATATATATATATTATATATATATTATACTAGCAGGGGCACCCGGCATTGCCCAGGATATGAACATTCTTTGTGATACTCACGTGACGGCAAACATGTATTAATTGTTTTGATTTACAATTAATCCCCCCCAAACATCTTCCCACCCCCTCCCCCCACACAAATACACATTCTGTCTGTCTCTCTCTCTCTCTCTCTCTCTCTCTCTCTCTCTCTCTCTCTCTCTCTCTCGCTCTCTCTCTCTTATACATTCTATTGTTTTCCGCCTGCCTCTGGCCCCTTTCCTCTAGATCTTCCCTAGCACGTCGAGATGCTTTTCTCGCTTGATTTTCCGCCTGCACTCACTGTTCCCATTCCCATTCTTCTGATTGCCCTTAATTTTGTAGGAATAGACTTTGTGCAGAAGTAGTTTATTTCAACGGGTCTGTGTCTAATGTAAAAATAGTGTATCAGGCTTTGCACTGTACAATCATTTCTCTGGCCCCTCTCATTCCTCCCTTTTCATTCCCCTACCCTGTCCCATCCATGTTGCAAAATTACTTACCGTTACTGGACATACGCATACGGAATTTTATCAATAGCAGTGTAAATTTTGAAAATAACGGTTTTTAACGGTCAATGTTAAGTTTTGGTTCGTAAAATTTGCATAACATTGTTCAGCGCTTAAAACTGTACGTGCATACGGAATATTATCAAGAATGGTGAAAATTTTGAAATTCAGAAAATAACGGTTTTTAACGGTCAATGTTAAGTTTCAGATCTTGAAAATTGTATATCATTGTTTAGCGTTCAAAACTGCAGATGTATATCGAATTTCTTCAAGAATACTCTAAATTTATAAAATAACGTTTTTTAACGGTCAATTGTAAATTTCGGTTCATAAAAGTTGTATATCATTTTTCGGCATTTAAAACTGCACATGTATACCGAATTTCATCAAGAACAGCCTAAATTTTGAAAAGAACGGTTTTTAACGGTCAAATTTAATGGTCATAATGACTATCTAATGACCCTATGTTACCCGCTGGATGTTCCTGTAGGCTTATGTCAAGTTTTGTGGCGATCCGATGACTCTCGTGGCCGCCAACCTCAGAAGATCGGGTTTTAAACAGTTTTTTTTTTTATAGGGTTTGGTGTTTTTAACGGTTTTTAACTGTTATAAATAACGTTTCTTAACTGCCAAATAACGGTTCTAATTTTCGAGAAGTAGCCCTGTACCTGTGCAATGTCACAACGGCCATTTGATGAAAAGCAGAGGAAAAAGATGTCTTTGAAACCGTTATAACAGTTTTAACGGTTTTTAACGGTTTTATTTTTTTAGAGATTAGCCCAAAACCATCCTCGGGTCACAACAGACGTACCTGCTAAATTTCAAGAAGATCGGGTTTTAAACAGTTTCTTTTATAGGGTTTGGTGTTTTTAACGGTTTTTAACTGTTATAAATAACGTTTTTTAACTGCCAAATAACGGTTCTAATTTTAGAGAAGTAGTCCTGTACCTGTGCAATGTCACAACGGCTATTTGAAGAAAAGCAGAGGAAAAAGATGTCTTTGAAACCGTTATAACAGTTTTTTTAACGGTTTTTAACGGTTTTATTTTTTTAGAGATTAGCCCAAAACCATCCTCGGGTCACAACAGACGTACCTGCCAAATTTCATTTCAATCGGTTGAGCCGTTTTTGAGTCTATAGCGTACACACACACACACACACACACACACACACACACACACACACACACACACACACACACACAGACAGAATTTGCCATTTATATATTAGATATATATATATATATATATATATATATATTATATATATATATATATATATATAAAGGTCAGATGTGGGAGTTGTGTTCATCCGGGATTGTGGTGCCAAGGCCAGAGAATTATCATGAACGATACTCATTTTGTGATGGTACCACCCGGTGCAGTTCATTCTACTTATAGTTTAGCCAACCTCAAAGGGCCACGTCACCTTGTCAAAGTCTCTGCCTTACCTGAAAAAATGCAGTCACTAATTTTGTAAAAAGAAAAAAAAAATAGTCAATTTTCGAAAAGTTGTTCTGATTTGTCTAATCAGTTCCTGATAAGAAAACAATCTTGTGGTTTTCAAAGAATAGAGTTGAAAAAAAAATCATAAATACTCTGCTGCCAGTGTAGTAGCTGCCAAGTTTGGGCGTAGAGATGAAACAGGCTTACAGCCTGACATTGGGGCAAATGGTTATTCATACTCAGCAGAAAGATTAAACGTGGCCCAGTGAGAAGAATACACTGCGCGCAAAAATATGGTTACGTATTGATTTTGTCGTCAAGTGGACACCTTATAAGACTTTTTCAGTTGATCTAAGCGAAAGACAAAAAAGCACGAACTCATATCTATTAAAAACATTCATTTTACAAAAAGAAAATCGTACGTATGACAGGTAATGTAGACTTTAGGTTTCAGGCCTAAAGTAGACATTTTATTAATCCATTTTACACCCCTCTCTTTATGGTTTTACCCCAACTTCATTTGTTTATATCTTGATGTCATGGAACTGACCGGGAACAATATCTTTGTTTTACCCCACCTTCATTTTTATACCTTGATGTCATGGAACTGACCGGGAACAATATCTTTGTTTTACCCCAACTTCATTTCCTTATACCTTGATGTCATGGAACTGACCGGGAACAATATCTTCATGCATGTGCCTTTCCATCTATTTGTCGACATTCTGTCAGCTTGTACGCCTGTCTGTCTGTCTGTCTGCCTGTACGTCTGTCTGTCTGTCTCTACATTCGTATGCATGTCTTTATTGATTGGACTTATGTAAGGGTGCTTGTTGTTGTTGTTGTCGTTGCTGTTGTTGTTGTTTTTGTTTTTCTTGGCTTCTTTTTCTACGATCCTCTTCACATTTCTTATTTGGGCTTGTTTGCCAGCTTTCTAGTATCACTTTTCACATTGTACTTTGTTATGTGATGTAATTTTGATTTGAACAGTTTTGTGTGTGTGTGTGTGTGTGTGTGTGTTGTGTGTGTGTGTGTGTGTGGTGTGTGTGTGTGTGTGTGTGTGTGTGTTTTAAGTTGCCCAATGAAGAACGCATTAAAAATTAGCGTGGATCCATGGCACAGATCCAGAGCAAAGGTGGTTTAGAGTTCATATAACGTTCGCAAGGTTTGTGTTCTCCTGAGTGCATTTAATATTTCATTCTATTTCACGCAGCCTCTCAGCAATAGTTAGACTTGTCTGCAGTAATCGAGGGTTCCGAACTGTTGTCACATACAGATTCAATATTTGGTCAAAATGTGTTAAATTTCAGGTTACCACCACCTCCCATTTTTCTTCCCACGTCTATTCCCCACCCAACAGCTACCAGCTTTTCACCCACCTTCCCCCACTTGCCTTCCATCCTCAGAGGAAAAACTTTCTCGTGCCCTTCTGTTTCCATATCCAATATGCCTTGAACTTCAGATGACTCTTCTGTCTGGAGACTGGGTCCTGTTGAAATTGCTGCAATTGAGTCGGCCCTGGTAATGTGGTTTTGTTTGTCTCTTGTTTTTTCTCTTATAAGAGCCAAACATCCCGTGAAACAGCATATTACCTTTTTTTTTACCTCCACCCCCTCCCCCGCTCCGCATTCGTGAATTTAATTTGAATAGGTGTACATCGTGGATGGTGGGTGCTGTGCATTATACAAATGACTGTGTACTGGTGATATCCAGTTCACTGGTACACATGTATAATGGCATTTACAAGTCAGTAATGATAAAAACAGTCAGTGTGTCCATTATTTCAATAAAAAAAATTGAAACAAAAATAATGAGTTCACAACTTTAATTGCAATACAATATGCACATCAGTTAGCAGAAAGTAAAATGCTCAAGCTTTGACCTAAAGAACCAAAATTATTACCGTGTCCTTTACATACTAAATGGTTCTTTAGCACAAAGAGGTCACAGTACATGAAATTAGTATGTTTATCTCAGTGTCACAAATTTCCAACCATCGTCTATTCCCTTTTCAATTTGTCTATGGTTTTAAAGACTCTCCACACCCTCCCCATCTACCCACAAACTCAGACTTCTGTGACACAAATCTCGAGTTCTTCAATCAGTAGCTTTAAAATAGATTGCCAAACAAGATCACAATGAAATCTGCTGTATTTATTTCCTTTTGATAACATCTTTTGCCAACAAGGAGGAAGGGAAGGAGGGAGGGACAGGGTGGAGATGAGGATGGAGGTGGGTGTGTGGAAGAAATGTAGCTAGAGATGCACCAGGGGCTGGTGAACACCATGCAAACCAACACACATCTCCATGGTCTGGGTGACGGATGTTTTCCATATGAAGCTCTGGAACCTGCGTGGATGATGTCCACTTCACACAGCCATGGTGGACTAGGAAGAGATGGGGGTGAGATGGGGGGTGTGAGACAAAGGGGTGGAAAGGTCACCGTTATAGATTTTCTCATTAAAGATGCAAGATGTAAATCACATAAAAAAAATCTTGTTCTTGCCTTTAGCACTGTAATAGCAAGAAGAATTTATTTGGCAAAACTTTTGATTTGCAATATCAGTCATGCCTGGAACAGACTAAGATATAGCACACCTGTTGATATCGGAGAATCCTGTTTATTAACATGGAGATCTTTCTCTTCGTAATCCGTCGCTAAAATAGGGCATTCTGCTTATAGAACATATACTAAAACTTACAGAGGCAAAAACCAAGAGAAACAAACTAGTGTTCAAAGTGTTTTAGTTTTCTGTGTGCATGCGTGCGTGCGCGCGCGCGCGCGCGCGCGCGCGCGCGTTTTGTGTGTGTGTGTGTTGTGTGTGTGTTGTTAGTGTGTGTGTGTGTTAATGTCTAAGTGTATGTTTCAATTGATGGTGCGTGTATGTGAATCTAACATGTGTGGTGTGTGTGTGTGTGTGTGTGTGTGTGTGTGTGTTGTGTGTGTGTGTGTGTGTGTGTGTGTGTTGTCAGTGCAGCCTAAGATCTGATTTGACAAGAAACTAGTTATTGACAATAAGCTGTTTATATACTGATACTTAAGCATTAGTCCTTGTCGAGTGGAGTCTCTCATCAGCTTGTTGAAGACATACAGTGCTTTTATAGTTCAGTTGTTTAGTTTTTATTCACACAAAAGCACGTAAGCTCTCTCTTCTCTCCTTTTTTTCTATACCTGCCTGTCTGTCTGCCTCTCTGCCCCCCTCTCTCTCTCTCTCTCTCTCTCTCTTCTCTCTCTCTTCTCTCTCTCTCTCTCTCTTTCTCTGTGATCCTGCCCCATGGGCCGGCCCTTCTCGTGGCGGGGTGTTTCTCGACTAACCTGAGCCCACCCCTTTTTCTTATCTTTCCTGTTTTTCTGCCTACTGTGTCTTTTACTATCTTTTTTTCCCCCCATAAAGTCTCCCCACAGAAACTGCAGCCTCTGTTTCGTCTAGTTTCTGCCTACCTGGCTCTTTACTCTGTACTTTAATCTTTACTTACAAGCCTTCTTTGGAACACCTTCTCCTTTTCTCTGCGGTCTTCTTCAGACCCACCGTGTTTGCCGTGCGGTGCATCCTGTAAGTGGGGAGGGGGGGGGGGGGATGAGATCCTGGTGATTGAGAGAGCCTACTGTTCTCAACACATCACTTTGGCTCGGACCTCCTCTAAGACGGGTGGCATACACTGGCCCGTGTATGTCAATCGGCTGCCTCTACGTGAGGTTGGGTCAAACTGGGTAGTTCTTGGCTGGCCTTGGAAACCTTGTAAGTGTTCACTGTCTGTCCCCGGCGGTGTGTCATGATCTTGGCGGAATAGGTTAAGTTATGTTCTATCTGGTGTATATCCCTGCGGGAAACCCGGATGGGGTCAAGAGTTGGATTTCCCCTTGACCCTGGCCCCTTGTTGGACTCCATGGTGGGTGGGTAGGCAGGGATGAACTTTAAAAACTCAAAACATGGCTCACTCCCAACAAAAACGAAAAAGAAATTGTTCCTCGGACTCAAACTTGGATTCAGACTCTGATGATGAAATAAGGACAGCATCTGGTTTTTGGCCTTGTTGGTTGGTGATGGAGGTGTAGACGAAGCTCGCCCTCTCTGTGGGGTGAATGGATTGAATCCTTTTGCTATTTCGAGAGGAGTAGAAGGACTCTCCGGCGTACCCAAATCCATGAAACGGCTTCGAAACGGTTCCTTTTTGATAGAATGTGCAAAACAAAAGCATTCTGAGTTGCTTCTTAAGTCGACGACGTTGATTGCCCAGGTCCAATCAGAGTGACACCTCACAAAACTTTGAATTCAAGCAAGGGGTCATCAGGTGCCGTGATTTGAGAGGCGTTTCAGAGTTAGAAATAAAGAAGGAACTGGCTTCCCAGGGTGTGACCCACGTTCACCGGGTTCTAGCACGAAAAGACCAAGACCGTGTGCCAACAGATACTTTTTTTCTAACTTTCTGTACGACAACTCTCCCTGTGTGTGTGAAGGTCGGATTTTTTGAGGGTTCCCGTCTCTATGACATTCCTTCACCTTTGCGATGCTTCAAATGCCAAAAGTATGGACACATTAAGGACAGGTGTACAGAACAGGAGGCTGTTGTGGCAAGTGCTCAAAAAGTACATGGAGGTCCGTGTGATTGTCCGCCCTGTTGCATAAAACTGTTAAAGGCAACCATCCTGCTTTCTCAAAGGACTGTCCAGTCTGGCTCACCGAGTCTGAGATCCAGAAGGTACGCACAGAGAATCGAATTTCGTTCTTTGAGGCAAGGAAACTTGTGCAGAATAGACAGTCCTCCCTCAGCAAGTCATATGCTGATGTCGCCAAGGGGAGCATGGTCAGTGTTGGTGTTCAGACTGAGACTGTTCAACCTCGGGCCGGCTGTCAGCATCATGATCGGCAGGACGCAACAGGAGTCTCAACATGTACAGAAAGAAAGTGGAAAAAGAAAGCAAATTCCAAACAGTGCCTTGGGTGGAGGCTCATATTCCACCTCCCCCGGACTCCTCGAGGGTTGAGCCCCTTCCTCCAATCCCAGACCCTCTGGGAAGGCTACACAGGTAGCCTCTTTGTCTGGGGAAACTCCAGAAGTCGACCTCTGATGAAGCCTCCTTTCCACCTCGTCCATCTGGGGGTGGAAAATAAAATATCGTCCTTCGTCAGCCAAGAAGGTGGTATCTCAATCGCCTTTTCAATCGCTTTTCTCCTTTGGAGATAGAAGGTCATGAGGACAATGAGATGGAGTAATTTTCTTTTCTTTTTTATTGTCATGGCCCTTATTCAGTGGAATATAAGAGGCATTAATGCCCAATATGAGGAACTCCAGCGGTTGTGTTCTGACCTCAAAACCTAGTGTTGTTGCGGTGCAGGAAACATTGTTGAGACCAGGAAAACATTTTCATGGGCAGGCTTTAGTTCAGTAGGTTTTCCGCTTTAAACCCCAGATATGGCCCATGGGGGTCACGGGGGTTTTCCCTTTTATACAGATCTTTGTTTTCGCCAAAGTTAAATTTAAAAACCCCCTTTAAAGCTGTTGCGGCCGGTTTTTTAATAAAACAAAAACCTTGTTTAATTTTTTGTCCTCCTTTGGCAGTTTAAGCAAAATATTTATTTTAAAACGCTTCCCGTCCCCTTTTTTTTTTGGGAACTTCCGGGGGCCCCCCCTTTGGGGAGCATTCCTCACCCCGGGGGCTCTGCTGGAAAGCTTTAACGAATGGGTTTTTTAAATGACAAAACACCAAATCCATTTTCAAATGGTATCTTTCGTGTTTATTTGTCGGGTGATCCTTCATTTTTTCAGCTATGATTGGTCAGTTGGGGGTGGCCTTGAGGGTCTCTATAGCTCTGGTGGGGGTGGGGGGAACAGGGTAAGGGGGGGGGGACCTTGAGGGTCTCTAAGGCTTGGTGGGGGGGGGGAAACTGGGTAAGGAGGGGGGTAGACCTTGAGGGTCTTATGCTTGGTGGGGGGGGGGGAATGGGTAAGGAGGGGGGTGGACCTTGGGGTCTCTATAGCTTGGGGGGGGGGGGGGGAACTGGGTAAGGAGGGGGGGTGGCCCTTGAGGGTCTCTATAGCTCTGGGGGGGTGGGGGAACGGGGTAAGGAGGGGGGTGGACCTTGAGGGTCTCTATGGCTCTGGTGGGGTGGGGGGAACTGGGTAAGGAGGGGGGGTGGATTGAGGGTCTCTACGGCTCTGGTGGGGATGGGGGGAACAGGGTAAGGAGGGGGTGTACCTTGAGGGTCTCTATAGCTCTGGTGGGGTGGGGGAACTGGGTAAGGAGGGGGGTGGACCTTGAGGGTCTCTATAGGCTCTGGTGGGGGTGGAGGGAACAGGATAAGGAGGGGGCTGTACCTTGAGGGTCTCAGGCTCTAGCAGGGTGGGCGGAAGTCAGGGTACGGGGTAGGGAGTGGGGGTACCTTGACATTCTCTAAAGGCTTTAGTTGGGTGGGTGGTAGATGGGGGACGGGGTAGTGAGGGGGAGTACCTTGAGATTCTCTATAGGTTCTACTGGAGTGGGCGGTAAACGGCGGATGAGGGAGGGAAGGGGAGTATCTTGAGGATCGCCATAGGCTAAAGTGGGGTGGGGGGACGGGGTAGGGAGGAGGGGGGTGTACCTTGAGGGTCACTATAGGCTTCAGGAGGTGGGTGGTAGACAGGGTTCGGGGAAACCGGTTGGTTACGTTGGTTAACTGGTGTTCACCTGTATACCGTATAAGCCGAGTGAGCGTGGGTAGCCAACCAGTCTCTGAAGAAATTCCGACTAGTTCGCCTACCCAGTCCAGCCGACGAGGGACTCAATTCAGATGTTGTGACAGCCAGGTATGTTGAGTTAGTTAACAAATTGAGAATCGAAATCGTTTCCCCCACCGTTAGGCGTTTGTAACTTCCTCAGCGCCAGTGAAGGTTTTTGTGTTTTAAAAAGAAAAGAGAGAACACATTCATGGCTTTGCTATGCTTTAATTTGCTACAATGTAGGAGTAAATTATCGTTTAACCTCGGTCGGATAGAAAGAAGAGGAAGCATGCTGTGATCGAAGTAGGACATGGCTTATGCTTTATTATTGTTTCAAAAAGGGAAAAAAATAAAGTTGTTGTTTATCCTTTGTTAAAGGGTTACAATGGTGAGCTCCGGAGGTGAGCAATGGAAACTGTCGTGTGTTCATGGTGTTCCTGAATTACTTTGATTTATACTGGGGGATGCCAAACGGAAATCCTTCCAGATTCCGATGTGGGGAGCTAAATGGAAACCTTTCTCATATGTATGTATTGCTGATGGATACCAGTGATGAATAACCTTTCTCTTATGTACTTATTACTGATGGACAGGAATGTATGGAAATCATGTTGAGAGTTATTTAAAGCCAGCTTATGCTATGTTACGTTATGTGATGTATAGTGAACATCTACCCGGTGTTAAACAAAAATGCGCAAAGATTGTGTCATGTATGTAAGATGGATATTGATAATGGGGAATAGTTGCTTTTGATAAAAATGGAAAAAAGAAAGATGAATGAAAACGTTTCTCCTGAGAGGTAGTGATCTTGTAAAATGTTAAAACATCATGTTATCATCTCGTGAAACGATCACAACCTTTTGTTTATGAACCAGATGATAGAAGGTAATGATACACTAATTATACTTCCGATCATTGTGAAAGTCTATATGGTAGTCTTTCCTCGCTAACTCGAAGGTTATGATTTTGAAGAAAGATGACGTCTCAGCGTGTTGAACTTTTGAGACAGTAATTTTGAAAGAAGTAAAGTGTCTTTTTGATTGAAACCTTGTCGATTTTTGGCTGTAGATAAAGTGCTCCATTTACGACAAAAATAGGAAGCCATTATTAACTGTGAGTGTGATTAAAAGACTATGGATAGTAGGCTGGATAGTCAAAGAAGTTTTCTCAGTTCCCCCAGGTTGAGTTTGTCCCTGGTGTCCTTGGGAACTGGTTGTCCCTACCTCGGGTCCGAGGCCTGTTGTGTGTCACCATTCTCCACTGTGCCGGGTGTGCGAGAGGCTACTGCATGCCAGTATAGACCCGACAAGCCAGCTGAGCCAGCGCCTCTTCTGCGAGAGAAGTTGTCGCTTCGGGTTCGAGACCCCAAGTCCTGTTCACCAGCTGCGCCCTGCGTTGGTCCTGCCTAGTCAGAACCACCGCCTGTGTTGACAACGACCTGCAGCGTTAGCGTCATTCCTGCGCGTCGTGAGACCCTTCGTGTCGTCGATCTTGCGCATTGTGAGACCCTTGTTGCTGTGCAGTAACAGAGCCAGAGCTCTTGGAAGTGGAGGCTGGTGCCTCAAAAGGAGCAGAGTGCTACTTCAGTGTAATCGGGCTGCATTATAGTTGTTGTTTTTTTTTTGGGTGTAGGAAGTGGTTACTTCCTTGTGGACAGAGACGTCACTGCATCGTTCCGTCGTCACGTGCAAGTCACTGCCCCAACTGACAGTCGCAGTATCATCGCGTCGACTTTGATCTTCACCTGCGTCCACCCCTACTTGCAGACTGCGCCCCCTTATGCCAGACTAGTGACTCGTGCAGAGCTGCTCCGTCATTCTGCACTCTTTTGTGATAAGAACAGTTTCAGTCGCAGACTGTGAAACCAGGCCAGACAGTGCCTGTGACAGACTGTTGGTGTGTGCGCCACATACATATATATTACTTTTGTACACCCATAGTTGGGGTGTGCTCCATGTGTGTTATTCGTGTTTATCGATGATGATGTTTTGTATGTGTTGGATGGCCCAGGCGGCATAGAAAAAACAAGAAAAGAATTACGGTTGTGTTGCCTGGCTGTCTATGTGCGGTTGAGTGGTGTGTGTGGTAGGAAAGCGCGAACACGCATCCATATGTCTGGGAGAGACAGACACACACGCACCAAGCACCACATCCGTAACAGTTTTCACTCGATCCATCGCTTCATTTAGCAACCCAGCCATGTCGATAAAAAAAATCATGCTAAAAACGAAAGATAGACATAACACACATCAGTCCATTACACAACAATCTAAATGAGATGAGATTATATTGTTGATGAGAAGCTCTTTATATTTCAAAAAGATCGAAACCAAAGGCTGGCACTCTAAACCACAGAGCTAGATACATTGAACACCAACCAATGACAAGTAGCAACTACTCCAAGAAATGGTAGGACAGAGCGAAAAAAAAAAAAGTCAGGTAGCAAGGCTTGCACTTGTCCATTTCAGCAAAGAGGAAGGAAGGAGGGGAGTCCGGAGAAGGTGGACTCAACAGCGCCATCTGTTGTGTTGGTGTTGACAAGGAAGGTCATGTGGTATCCAGGCGGTTAGCCGGACTGGTGTAACTGGATAGAACAGTCAGCGGATGACCAGAGTGACGACGAATTAATGGTCAAGTGTAAAGACGTAACAGTGTGGCAAAGGTGAAGTATATAACAAAACAGATAACATGGTGGTGGTCGAGTGAAATGGAACAACATATAGTATGATAATGGTTAAGTGTAATGGAAAAAAAACACAACAAAAACAGTGTGATGATGTTCGAGTGTAATGAGAAAAACAGACAGTGTGATGATGGTCAAGTATGACAAAGAAATAGAAGGCGTGAAGACATGTAAATGTGATGAAACAACAGAATGTGTGATGCCTTTTCCCAGTCCTCCTCCTACTCTTCGATAGCACAGCCACTCTGTCTGGCTTCTTGAGAGTTGGACTTGTTGCCCCCTTTGCACCTTCCCGCCATTCTCGCCAATTAGTAAAGAATCTGGAATTGCTGGAATGACTTTCCCACGAATAAATTACAATTCCTCTCTCTCTCTCCTCTCTCTCTCTCTCTCTCTCCACACACACACACACACACACACACACACACACACACACACAATACACAATCCATCCCTTCCCCTTCTCTCTCTTCTCATCAATTTCAGCTTCTTGTGGTTCAGCACACACTGAATCTTAACACAAGTGAAATGCCTCTGAGGTCTAGGATCAGGGGTACGAATCCTTTCCGGTACACAGACATATCTTCCCATGTGCCATAAATAGTAAAACCCTATGACTGATGCACTCTCCAAAACTAAAGAATGACTGGAATAACTCCATCCAAAAACATCACTGTGACGAAGTTCAGGTATGACATCATCGACAATGACGTACCTTATTGAGAAGATCGATCAAAAATTCCTCTTCTTCTGTAATAGTCTGGGCAGACTCTTTGTGTTCAGTCTCAACTGCCTCCTGTGGACATACATTGTCGCTATACCGCTGTCGTTGCGCTTGTCAATATCGCAGTAATTGTCGTCTGTAGTGGTCCTAATCCTCATTATGATTATGATTATTATTACTATCATAGATATAAGTATGGTGAATACTATCATGATTATCATTATTCGCCATCATCTTCATCATTATCATCATCATCATCGTCGCCGTGGTCGTCGTCATTTTCGACGTCCTCCTCATCGTCATCATCATCATCGTCATCGTAATCTGTTCCTGCATCATCCTCACAGAGATGTCATCGTCAACATCATTAGCATGATAATTGTCATTGTTGTTATTGTCATCATAATGATCCTAATCGTTTTTCTCATCACCACCACCACCACCATCATCATCATTATCACCCCCATTATCGCCATGATCCCTATCTTGATCCTTTTTACCAATATTGAAGTCATGGTAATCATTACCAGTACAGTCCTCATGCATAGGTTATTGTCTTCATCATCTTCACCACTATCATCATCTCCTTCATCATCATCGTGGTCATTGTCATCGTAATCACCACTGTCTTTGGCGTTTCATATTCAAGTGTTTTGTGTGATGACATATCAAAAACATAGGTACTATTTCATTTTAGATTGTTTTACCGACCACTCCTATACAATCTCTCTCTCTCTCTCTCTCTCTCTCTCTCTCTCTCTCCTCTCTCTCTCTCTCTCTCTCTCCTTAATAGTAATAGTGGTTGGGTGTACGTCCCCTCTGTGCGTCATTCTTGTGTCTATGAACACATGATTTCTTTACAATAAACCTACAGAAAAATGTGTGAATATTCCCAGAGATATAGGCCTGCTCCCCCTCCCTCGCTCCTTCCCTCCCCTCTCTCTCTCTAAATATACTTGAATATGTTAGTTTTATCTTTTCTTGAGACCAAGTTCTTGATTATCCTCAGTCACTGAATCATTATTGAAAGAATTTACATAGCGCTTATCTTCACTTACAGACCCAGCTTTAATCGCTTTATAATCTGTGCTCCCATGTACACAAGGGGCTGCCTACCAACGTAGAGCCGACCGCAAGATTGCTTTCTGGTGTAAACCATTCGTTGACCACATCATTTAGTCGAATATCAGTCACTTTTTCATTCATTCCTTCGATTTTTCAGACAGCATGCATGTTACGTGTATATGTGTCTTCCATACCGACGGCCAAACTGACTATAACAGTTTGGTAATGCTATTTTCTGCCGGCAAAAGATGTGCATGCGTTCACACACGGAACTTTAGTTCATAGTCTCAATGCAAATTTATAAAATAACGTTTTTTAATGGTCAATTTTAAATTTCGGTTTGTAAAAGTTGTATATCATTTTTCGGCATTTAAAACTGCACATGTATACCGAATTTCATCAAGAACAGCCTAAATTTTGAAAAGAACGGTTTTTTTAACGGTCAAATTTAATGGTCATAATGACTATCTAATGACCCTATGTTACCCGCTGGATGTTCCTGTAAGGCTTATTCAAGTTTGGTGGCAATCCGATAACTCTCGTGGCCGCCAACCTCAGAAGATCGGGTTTTAAACAGTTTTTATAGGGTTTGGTGTTTTTAACGGTTTTTAACTGTTATAAATAACGTTTCTTAACTGCCAAATAACGGTTCTAATTTTCGAGAAGTAGCCCCGTACCTGTGCAATGTCACAACGGCCATTTGATGAAAAGCAGAGGAAAAATGTCTTTGAAACCGTTATAACAGTTTTTTTTTAACGGTTTTTAACGGTTTTATTTTTTTTAGAGATTAGCCCAAAACCATCCTCGGGTCACAACAGACGTACCTGCTAAATTTCAAGAAGATCGGGTTTTAAAACAGTTTCTTTTATAGGGTTTGGTGTTTTTAACGGTTTTTAACTGTTATAAATAACGTTTTTTAGCTGCCAAATAACGGTTCTAATTTTAGAGAAGTAGTCCTGTACCTGTGCAATGTCACAACGGCTATTTGATGAAAAGCAGACGAAAAAGATGACTTTGAAACCGTTATAAGTTTTTTTTAACGGTTTTTAACGGTTTTATTATTTTAGAGATTAGCCCAAAACCATCCTCGGGTCACAACAGACGTACCTGCTAAATTTCAAGAAGATCGGGTTTTAAACAGTTTCTTTTATAGGGTTTGTGTTTTTTAACGGTTTTTAACTGTTATAAATAACGTTTTTTAGCTGCCAAATAACGGTTCTAATTTTAGAGAAGTAGTCCTGTACCTGTGCAATGTCACAACGGCTATTTGAAGAAAAGCAGACGAAAAAGATGACTTTGAAACCGTTATAAAGTTTTTTTTAACGGTTTTTAACGGTTTTATTATTTTAGAGATTAGCCCAAAACCATCCTCGGGTCACAACAGACGTACCTGCCAAATTTCATGACAATCGGTTGAGCCGTTTTTGAGTCTATAGCGTACACAGACACACACACACACACACACACACACACACACACACACACAGAGAATTTGCCATTTATATATATACTAGCAGGGGCACCCGGCGTTGCCCGGGATATGAACATTCTTTGCGATACTCACGTGACGGCAAACATGTATTAATTGTTTTGATTTACAATCAACCCCCAACATCTTCCCACCCCCTCCCCCCACACAAATACAAATCCTCTCTCTCTCTCTCTCTCTCTCTCTCTCTCTCTCTCTCTCTCTCTCTCTCTCTCTCTCTCTCTCTTATACGTTGTATTGTTTTCCGCCTGCCTCTGGCCCCTTTCCTCTGGATCTTCCCTAGCACGTCGAGATGCTTTTCTCGCTCGATTTTCCGCCTGCACTCACTGTTCCCATTCCCATTCTTCTGATTGCCCTTCATTTTGTAGAAATAGACTTTGTGCAGAAGTAGTTTATTTCAACGGTCTGTGTCTAATGTAAAAATAGTGTGTCAGGCATTGCACTGTACAATCATTTTTCTGGCCCCTCTCATTCCTCCCTTTTCATCCCCCTACCCTGTCCCATCCATGTTGCAAAATTACTTACCGTTACTGGACATACGCATACCGAATTTTATCAATAGCGGTGTAAATTTAGAAAATAACAAATCTTAAATAAATGTTAGCGAACCGCCCAGAGAACGTGGACAAACGAGTCACAAGACGAAACACAACGCGTTTCGACCTCTTAGGTCTTCATCAGGTGAGACATTAACGAATACAACAATGAAAATTCACTTAGCTTTGATCGCTTCAGATCACTTCGCAGGGTGAAGTGAATTTTCATTGTTTTATTCGTTAATGTCTCACCTGATGAAGACCTAAGAGGTCGAAACGCGTTGTGTTTCGTCTTGTGACTCGTTTGTCCACGTTCTCTGGGCGGTTCGCTAACATTTATTTAAGATTTGTTTAGATTTCCGCCTGCAGTCCTCTCGCTTTGCAATTAGAAAATAACGGTTTTTAACGGTCAATGTTAAGTTTTGGTTCGTAAAATTTGCATAACATTGTTCAGCGCTTAAAACTGTACATGCATACGGAATGTTATCAAGAACGGTGAAAATTTAGAAATTCAGAAAATAATGGTTTTTAATGGTCAATGTTAAGTTTCGGATCTTGAAAATTGTATATCATTGTTTAGCGTTCAAAACTGCACATGTATATCGAATTTCTTCAAGAATACTGTAAATTTATAAAATAACGTTTTTTAATGGTCAAGTTTAAATTTCGGTTTGTAAAAGTTGTATATCATTTTTCGGCATTTAAAACTGCACATGTATACCGAATTTCATCAAGAACAGCCTAAATTTTGAAAAAGAACGGTTTTTAAACGGTGAAATTGAATGGTCATAATGACTATCTAATGACCCTACGTTACCCGCTGGATGCTCCTGTAGGCTTATGTCAAGTTTGGTGGCGATCCGATAACTCTCGTGGCCGCGAACCTCAGAAGATCGGGTTTTAAACAGTTTTTATAGGGTTTGGTGTTTTTAACGGTTTTTAACCGTTATAAATAACGTTTCTTAACTGCCAAATAACGGTTCTAATTTTCGAGAAGTAGCCCTGTACCTGTGCAATGTCACAACGGCCATTTGATGAAAAGCAGAGGAAAAAGATGTCTTTGAAACCGCTATAACAGTTTTTTTTAACGGTTTTTAACGGGTTTATTATTTTAGAGATTAGCCCAAAACCATCCTCGGTTTACAACAGACGTACCTGCTAAATTTCAAGAAGATCGGGTTTTAAACAGTTTCTTTTATAGGGTTTGGTGTTTTTAACGGTTTTTAACTGTTATAAATAACGTTTTTTCAGCTGCCAAATAACGGTTCTAATTTTAGAGAAGTAGTCCTGTACCTGTGCAATGTCACAACGGCTATTTGAAGAAAAGCAGACGAAAAAGATGACTTTGAAACGTTATAACAGTTTTTTAACGGTTTTATTTATTTTTTTTTAGAGATTATCCCAAAACCATCCTCGGGTCACAACAGACGTACCTGCCAAATTTCATGACAATCGGTTGAGCCGTTTTTGAGTCTATAGCGTACACACACACACACAACACACACACCACACACACACACACACACACACACACACAGAATTTGCCATTTATATATATATATATATATAATATATATATTCAAAAGCATCATTATAATTGCCTGCACATGATTTGTATTGAAGCCTTTGTTGTGAGTATAATACCTTCTCTCTCTCTCTCTCTCTCTCTCTCTCTCTCTCTCTCTCTCTCAATAATGTGTGTGTGTGTATTTGTGTGTGTTCCCCCCCCCCCCCCACACACACACACATACACACACACACACACACACACACACACGCACACGCACCCACGCACGCACGCACACACACACACGCGCGCGCGTGCGCATGCACACACACACACATGCGCACACGCGCGCGTGCACACAAGGCGCACACACACACATACACGCACGCACGCACGCACGCACGCACGCGCGCGCACCCCACACACACACATACACCACACACACTTTTTTTTTCAGCTCGAGCCGACTTGCATTATTTTACGATGCAGAACATTTTTTTTCGATCAAAGCCAACAAAGAATGAAGGACAGAAAGACGTGCATATATTTACATTCATGATGACCACAATTAGGTGTGAAGGTGTTTCAGCTTTAACACGACACCAGGCCCAGAGGGGAAATAACAATTTACAGGACAGATTGTAATAAATAAAAGGAATGTTTATCATGTAGGTGTTGAGACAGAGAGAGGGGAGAGAGAGAGAAGAGACAGAGAGAGACAGAGAAGAGCAGACGACAGACAGACAACAACACACACACACACACACACACACACACACACAACACAACACACACACCACACACACACACACACACACACACACACACACACACACACACGTGCAGACAGAGATAGAGAATACGAATGCAAATGCGAATGGTTTGATGCGTCAGGTTTTCGGCCCTTGGACACAACAGGAGGATGATGCTGTCCATCATGATGTATGTATAGTTGGAAACTGCAATGTTTGAAGAGTGGTCAATTCTGGCTTTCCTTTTTTTTCACCAGCTGTGGAAACTGCGCCGTGCTTTTTCAATTTCTCTGGACGTTCCTTGGAAACAGTTTAATATTTCTTTGCAGGTGTCATATGACAGTCCGGAAATTTGCTGTATAGAAATATCTACAGGGTGGTTGATGTACTCGCCGATTTCTTTATTGGTGTACTGCACAGACGTTGACACATTGTCCGCTGCACCGTCTGTTCGCGCTGTAGACTTGATGGAGAGTTAATCAAAACACCACCTGTCTTCTTTTGCATCCATATTAATGCCAAGATCGTGACAGCCAGCTTCGTTTTCTAGTGGAGAGAGAGAGAGAGAGAGAGAGAGAGAGAGAGAGAGAGAAGACAGACAGACAGACAGACAGACAGAGACACAGAAACAGATAGAGAGAGCGAAACAAAAAAAAAAAAAAAAAGAAGAACAGTCAGAGACAGACAGACAAATGCTACGATACTAAATTTACACAAATGAACGCCAGTTAAAGGCCGGCAATTAACAGACTCTGGGATTCATCAATATCAATGTATGCATCAGGAAGTTAACGCGAGAAATGTCATTAACACGACGTATAATTTGAATCTATTTTGTTATTATTCAGGTTCTTCACGTGTCGATTTTCCTAGTGCTTCATGTGTCTTTTTCATGTACTTCAAATGTATTTTGCTGTGCCTTATGTGTCTCTTTGCCGTGCTCCATGTGTCTTTTTCTGTACTTCATGTATCTATGTCATGACAAACACACCATGCAATTTCAGTAGATCCTTTGGATGTGTTATCTTTCTTGAGAGCACTCTTACAGGTCAGGTTCTATACGTCGTGCAAACACCGTGTGCTGCAACGTTGCAGTAACATCATCATCTACAATGATAACAGTAATGACACAACAGTATTAACCACAATGACAGTAAACAAGTGTGGTAACTTTTGCTCCCATAAGAAAACCTAACACAGAGTAACTTTTATTCAAGACTGGCACAGCCTTTTAAACTTGAATAAAGTCAGACAAATACAAAGACGAACAATCTAATAGTGGGGGAAAAACAAGCGCAGGCCAACAACTGAACTGTCTTCATAGTAATGACTTGGCAAAGATTTGGACTTAAGGGGGAGGGGGGGGGGGGGGGGACGGGAGAGGTTGAAGATGGACAGAATTGGGAACATGAAATTAAGAAAATATGTTACAGATATGGAAACTCTTCACTAGCTGCATGAGGGAACCATTGCAATCCCCTTTGAAGGCAAATATATTTGTATTGCCTGCTCCGAGACTTTTCGTCCGCTGGATCGGAACTCATCAGGGAGACACGGCTGGTTGTGTCTGCGCTCCTGGCGTCAAATAGAGACACACCACAGTCCATAATACTGTGGTGTTCTCACCACCAAGGGTGCAAAAAAGAATCCAATAGCACCCCCAAGCAGCCAGCGAAGGGTAGTAAATGAAACCAAACGAAAGTGCGGGGAGGAAAAAAGTTGCTGAAAAACTAAAGACATTATGCAAATAGTATAAAATGTAGGGGGCAATCTTTGAGCATACGCTTGAGGATCCACCCAAGGATGCAAGGGAGATCAAAAGACAAACACACAGACGGACAGAAACAGGTTATTTGTATTTGTTTCTGTAATCCAGAGACTGGATGCGAAGATAGGAAAAGCACACTAGAGCTAAAACTAGCCACTTTCAAAGACATTGTAATATAGAACCTGCAGGGACGCCTATGGAGTGAGAAATCCAACATTGAAGACAACTTCTCCAAAATCCAAATGCCAACAGGAAATGGTTAACATCCAAAAGAAAAAGACGAATCTCAAAAAGCAGATGAAAGCAGCCTCAGAAGCAGAGAAGAAAGGGTTGGAGAAGCTGTAGGAAGACCTGAAATAACAGCACAGAGCCGTCAGCAATGCAGAATCAGCGAGAAGGAGAAGGAGCAAACAGAAGAAAAACCAAGATTGCTTCTTCAGAGACCAGGAACTATTAGAGCAGCCAAAATCTGAGACACGCTCAGTGGACAAAGAAACTCTTGAGCAGAATCTCAGGTAAACATATTCCGACCCTCTGAGAGAAGCACCACTTGAAATCCAGGGCTTGATGCAGCCTGCAGTGCCAGAGAAAAAGTTCAATGACAAACCATCAACTCCGGATAAGGTAAAGAAAGTGGTTGCAGAGCCGACTCTTCGCTTGGACACGTACGGAATTCCGTATCTGCTGCATTACAAATGCTCCAGTTTCCTTGAGTGGCTCCATGAAATGATAAGACCAGCATGGAGGAACTTGAAGATCAGCGACCAGTGGTTGATAGGTGATGAAGTATACATTCCCAAAGAGCAAAACTCGAGTGACATCGGCCAGTTGAGACCGATATCACTTCTGAACGTGGAGCAAAAAATCTTCTTCTCTGTCATAGCAGCCAGACTGACTAAATACCTGACAGAAAATGAGTACTTGGATGTCTGTGCAGAAAAGAAATATCCCAGGTGGAGAGCATGCCACTGTGATTTGGGAAGCAATCCAAAGATGCAGGGCAGAGAAAGGAGACCTGGACGTGCTGTGGTTCGATCTGGCAAATGCGTATGGATCAGTTCCACACAAGATGAATCAACTGGCCCTCGAGGTGTATCATGTCCCAGAGAACATCAGAGAAATGCTTAGGAAATACATCCACGGCTTATCATTGAGATTCTTCAGAAAAGAATACAGAACAGATTGGATCAGTCTGGAAATTGGAATAGCAATGGGTTGTGCAGGTCCAGCAGATCTCGGGAATGAATAGCACCTGCAGAAATTGGAGCTAGGGGGTTTGTAGGAACGTCTGCATACAGCCTCATGAAACAGCTCTCAGTTGCAGGGAAGGAAAAAACCAGAGCCCTGAAAGCAATGGCAGAAGCGGCAGAGAGGTGTTCAAGCTGGATCTGGTCAAGGAGGAACAAAAGTGAACTTCATAAGGCTTAATTTCCCTACAAATATCAGGTGTCCCTGTGGCTCAGTGGTTAAAGCGCGAGTCATTAAGTGGAAAATGAGCATGTCCAGAGGGTCATGGGTTCGAATCCCAGCCATGGCTCGTCCCAAGATGGGAAAAAAAGGGGCAGCAGAGGGACATCCGGAGTCATGAACCGGGTGTGGCCCAACCCCCCTAGAGTGTCAGGAGATAAGGGCCGAAACACTTGCTTGAAGGGGGCTTCTCTTCTGAGGACTCTCTGCTGCCACGCTCTCCACGAGTTTCTTTCTACACCTTCCACCAAGGAAGATGAGACACGCCAAACACTGAAGCAGTTAGACAAATTAAGGTGCTTCACCCAAGATGAGTTTCAAGTGGAAAGAAAAAATAGTGAAAACAGTCAAGTTCACCGAGCTAACCAAGCCATTCCAACTGTAACAGAAGAACCAGTCAAGAGCCTTGGGAGGTGGTATGATGACTCCTTGAAAGACACAGAGAGGGGAGAAGAAGCCAAGCAAATGGCAGAAGAAAGCCTGCAGATAATAGACCAGTGTGGGCTCCCTGGCAAGCACAAGGTCTGGTGCTTGCAGTTTATGCTGATGCCGAAGCTTCCGAGGCCGCTACTGATGTACAATACTGGCATTGTGGGATCAATGGAGGTCAAAATCAGCAAGTATACAAGGAAATGGCTGGATGTCCCGCCTGGTCTCACTGACGTTGCACATTACTGCCGCGAAGCAAAGCTAAAGTTTCCTCTAAAGTCCATCCTCGAAGAATTCAAAGTAGGTAAAACAATCTGTGGAAGCCTGGGGAAGAGATTAAAGCAACCATGCTTAAAGAGTCCGAAGACAAGTTGTGAGATCAGTCCGTCCAAAACTAAAGACTGAAAATGGAACGTTTTGGAAGCAGCGGACGTGGCAAAGGAAAACCTTAAGATCAGGCCACACACAGACCAAGAGGCAGGGGCTGGGATCAACAGAAATAAATGGTGCTCCAAAGCAAAAGGGAAAGCAAAGAGACATATGGTGATAAAAGAGCTGAAGAAAGAAGAGGACGCCAAGAGAATCCAGAGGGCAGTCCAGCAAGGTCAACAAGGACAGTGGACTACGTGGAAAACCGCAGTCCAAAGAGCTTCTACCTGGAATGATATATGGCACATGGCACCCCTCAGAGTCAGCTTTTTCCTTAGATCTGTATATGACCTCCTGGCCACGAACTCAAACCTGGGCAAGTGGGGTAAATCAGATGATCCTATGTGTCCAGTCTGTGACGGCAAACAAACAGTGGAGCATGTCCTCAGTTCATACAAAGCAGCGCTAACTCAGGGAGGGTACAAATGTAGGTACAGCCAAGTGCTCAAGGAGATCACACATGCATTTAGCACTGTTGGAGGAAGCACTAAGCCAGCAGATGCTCCAGCAGCGAAATTCTACACGGCGGAAGGCCACAAATCTGGAATAGCTGTGATATCAAGAGCATGGAAGCAGGGTTTACTGGATGGAGCAGATGACTGGGCATGTACAGCATACCTTCCTGACTGGGAGAACCATCCAAAGGTCATCGGAAGAGTGGCAAAAGATTGTATATTGTTCTCGACTCAGATTCATTAAAACAAAAGATTCTGATCGAACTCACCATGCCATACGAAAGCAGAATGGAGTAAGCTCACATCTACAAGACTGAGAAGTGTGCCAGTCTAGCAGCAACTTGGGGGAATCTGGCTTCCAGGCCCAGACTCACGCCTTAAAAGTTAGAGTGAGGGGATTTGTAGGCTCACCAGCCTATGACCTCATGAAACAGCTCGGCATTTCAGGCAAGAAGAGGACCAGAACCCTGAAGACAATGGCAGCGGCAGCTGAAAAGAGTTCCAGTTGTTTTCGTCTCTGAAGACCTGCGGTCAAGCTGTCCCTAAAGTTTCTTCCTACTTCGAAGCCACTGTCACATGGACAGGACGTGAGTCCAGGGAATGTGATTATCTTTCTTGTTTATCATTTATTCATTTTGTATATCTCTCCGTGTGTGAGCGAGCGAGCGAGCGAGCGAGCGTGTGTGTGTGTGTGTGTGTGGTGTGTGTGTGTGTGTGTGTGTGTGTGTGTGTGTGAGTGAGTGTGTGTGTGTGTGTGTGTGTGTGTGTGTGTGTGTGTGTGTGTGTGTGTACGTGCGTGCATGTGCGTGCGTATGAGTACGTGTGTGTGTGTGTGTGTGTGAGAGAGAGAGAGAGAGAGAGAGAGAGAGAGAGAGAGAGAGAGAGAGAGAGAGACAGACAGAGAGACAGACAGAGACAGAGACAGAGAGAGACAGACTGACAGACAGAGATTGATATTTTTCTTCTCTAAGATAGTGTGCGCACATAAAGGACAGAGAGAGAGAGAGAGAGAGAGAGAGAGGTGTGTGTGTGTGTGTGTGTGTGTGTGTGTGTATGCATGCGTGCATGTGCACGCGTATGAGTACGTGTGTGTGCTTATGAGTGTGTGTGTGTGTGTGTATGTGTGTGTGTGTGTGTGGTGGGGGGGGGGGGGGGGGGGGGGGGGGATAGGATAGGAGAAGAGTGGAGAGAGAGAGAGAGAGACAGAGATAGATACAGAGACAGACAGACAGAGATTTTTACAGGTAACGTTTGAGCGTCCGCCCGTGTGTGTGTGTGTGTGTGTGTGTGTGTGTGTGTGTGTGTGGTGTGTGTGTGTGTGTGTGTGTGTGTGTGTGTGTGTGTGTGTGTGTGTGTGTGTGACACAGACACAAATAAAAAGGTGAAGTCGTTCGTCTTTTTAATCATTATTTTTCTTTATTTCAAACGAAAGGGGAAAAAAACCGTTACAAATCATCTACAAAATCTAACTTCGTAATAAGATTTGAGCACCAGGGAAGGCTGAGAAAGCTAGACAGAAGAAAATGATATACAGAGTACTTTTGCTGAAAAGTAAATACACACACATATATATAGTGTAAATAGAAATTTTCATTTGTATAACGTATATTTATATTCAAAGCATTGTGTAAATAGACGATCTCTTTTATTTCAACATTTTCATATCACAAAATGCAACGCTCAATGCAGTGCCAATATCACACTTTGGCTCAAACACATTACGATGAAAAAATGGCAACGCATACGATGTTCTGCTCGTATGCTGAAAACAACAACTGGTTTTAGGCAGTTTCTTGTTTGATGCTATAAATCCAGTCGTATTTTGTGCGAAGTGATAATTTCACTTCAGAAACACTCGCGGCTAAAGGCACGGAAAGGATGGTACTTTAAAAAATAGTTGCAGCTTCAGAGATGGAAAAGACTGGAATGCATCTCTTTCCCCGTGTGGTGGGTGTCTTTAATTTGGTTGGCAATATCCATTTCCCCTGTCTCTGTCTCGCACGTATTTGAGCCAGATCAAGATTTCCTACATTAATTCAGACTTGTTGGGAATGTCTGTATGTTGCGATTAGCCACCAAAAATATCCACACATAGCGGTTCGACAAACAGGCATTATTTAGACAGCTGCTTCTGCATAAGAAAAATAACACCACCAGACGTTACACAACCTTTTCCCTTCACTCTACATGCTGCCCGAAACATATCGCAAACGAAACAAACCACGTCACATAACAAAAATCAGGTCACCTAACACAAACGTGTCAAATGACGCACAGCACGAAACATGCAAAAGGCGACAAGCTGAGCTGTTTCTAATGACGACGAAATGGAACAAAACCAGATTTATCTACTGGTATATCGATTATAGTAACTCTGGTCAGACATTTGTTAGGACACCTGTTGTGGTGACCCAGAGCAGACCTTTATCGGCATACCTTTTATTGTGACTCAGCTCAGATGTTGAGGATACCTTTTACGATGAGCCCGTTCAGATCCAACCTATCTCTCAAAGTCAATGACAATTGTTTGTTTTCTTTCCAGTTCTTTCTGCATTCATCTCCAAAGCCTTCTCAACACAGCTCTTCAAGGGAGAAAAACCAAATACTCTAGCCACCAACGTCAGTGTCAGCACAACTCGTGTTGATCCTGTTGTGGATGTTTCTTACACCTTGGATGCCTGCCGATATGATTAAAGCATCCCCACACATTCTTCTTTTGTTTAACTACAGGCCTGGACGAGGGTTCCTGTCGAGCTGATGGCGGTCTTAGAGTCTGACAACTAGACATGACTGAACACGTCCGTACGTCACTATCTGCGCATGTCAAGTTGTTAGGCTCTAAGTGCATTATCAGCTCTACAGGAGTCCCGGCCCTGGAATGGTAATGACCTTTGAGAACTTTGTCCTGTTCTCTATCACTCTGTGTCGAGCAGCACTGGAACTATGGACACGGAGGTGAGGTCACCCCACTGACAACTATTCCCTCTTCTGTCGTCGTCTCCAAGAAGGCTGCTGTTACATTAAGAGCTGGGGGCTGGAGGTATGACACCCAAACCTGACAACTATTCGCTTATTTCTACCGTTTTCTCCACGTGTTATCGCGTTAGGAATCTAGTTGTGTGACCACTAAAGCAGATGCTTTTCTCCTTCTTCTGTTCTTTGTTTAAAAAAAAAAAAAGCTGGTACTCCATCAGAGCTAATGTCAGGACTTGAACAGCGTGACAAAGCAGGACGTTGAGCGTTGGTACACAGCACAGGAAACAATCGCAAGGCGTCATGGAATCTCTCATCTTACCTCGACAGCCTTCTCTATTCATATCTTCCCACTAGATACCAAATAAGCAAAGAAGGAACGATAAAAACGAACAAACAAAAAAGATTAAAAAGGCAGAAAGCCTCCAAAATCCAGGGAAGAAAAACAGGCAAGCAAATATTTTCTGTAACACCTCGCTTTGCAACCCAGATGTGACATGAAAGGTTTACAAAAAGAAGAATAGGTATAAAACATATCATTCGGCTACACAGCAGTCTAAACAAAACCAAAATGGCATCACTTCGTTGATGAGAAGCTCTTGATTTTCCCATCGATCTGCTCTCCCTTGTCTAGCGCCACCGCTGAAAATCGGGAAAAAACAACTCACTTTCCACCATTCTGAACGAATGCTACAGCAAGAACTCTTCAGCGGCTTGGATCTTACAGAATCACGGTGTTCATAGCGCTTCAATGTCAGTTTTTTTTCCTTTCCACAAGGTTCAACAATGTTATCATGTGATGCCAAAGAACTGGAACCAAATGTGTCCACTCTAAACCGCTGAGCTAGATACAGCTAAACAACCTATGGCGATTAGCGACTACTGAAAGATGTGGTAGGACAGAGAATGAAGACCAGGCAGCAGGAATAGCACGACTTGCAGTTGTCCACTGCAGGAAGGAAAGAGGAGGGAGGAGGGGGGTCAGGAGAAGGTGGACTCCACAGCGCCATCTGGGAGGCTGGGGGCGGCAAGGGAGATCACCCGCTGGCCGGCCGTTTAGCGAGTTTGTCGCATTCGGAGAGTGGACACCTGAACGGAACACAGTCAACAAATGGTCAACAATGGTCAGGGCGACAACCAGCGGGAAACTAGTATCATGCAACAACAATGACAAAGTGTCATAAAGGTCAAGTGCTGATAAAAACAAACAAACGTGAGATGACAAACCATGTGAACTCTGTGAATATGTCCGAGACATGACCGGTGTGACAACCAAGAGATGAACAGTGTAACGACCCATACAGAAACAGTGTAACAACCAAGAGATGAACGGTGTAACGACCCATACAGAAACAGTGTGACAACACAGAGATGAACGGTGTAACGACCCATACAGAAACAGTGTGACAACACAGAGATGAACGGTGTAACGACCCATACAGAAACAGTGTGACAACACAGAGATGAACGGTGTAACGACCCATACAGAAACAGTGTGACAACACAGAGATGAACGGTGTAACGACCCATACAGAAACAGTGTGACAACACAGAGATGAACGGTGTAACGACCCATACAGAAACAGTGTGACAACACAGAGATGAACAGTGTAACGACCCATACAGAAACAGTGTGACAACACAGAGATGAACAGTGTAACGACCCATACAGAAACAGTGTAACAACCAAGAGATGAACGGTGTAACGACCCACACAGAAACAGTGTAACAACCAAGAGATGAACGTGTAACGACCCATACAGAAACAGTGTGACAACACAGAGATGAACGGTGTAACGACCCACACAGAAACAGTGTAACAACCAGAGATGAACGGTGTAACGACCCATACAGAAACAGTGTGACAACACAGAGATGAACGGTGTAACGACCCACACAGAACCAGTGTAACAACCAAGAGATGAACGGTGTAACGACCCATACAGAAACAGTGTGACAACACAGAGATGAACGGTGTAACGACCCATACAGAAACAGTGTGACAACACAGAGATGAACGTGTAACGACCCATACAGAAACAGTGTGACAACACAGAGATGAACGGTGTAACGACCCATACAGAAACAGTGTGACAACACAGAGATGAACAGTGTAACGACCCATACAGAAACAGTGTAACAACCAAGAGATGAACGGTGTAACGACCCACACAGAAACAGTGTAACAACCAAGAGATGAACGGTGTAACGACCCATACAGAAACAGTGTGACAACACAGAGATGAACGGTGTAACGACCCACACAGAAACAGTGTAACAACCAAGAGATGAACGGTGTAACGACCCATACAGAAACAGTGTGACAACACAGAGATGAACGGTGTAACGACCCACACAGAACCAGTGTAACAACCAAGAGATGAACGGTGTAACGACCCATACAGAAACAGTGTGACGACCCAGAGACGGAAAGTATAACGACCATGAGATGAATAGGGTAACGACTATGACATGAACAGCGTAACAACAATGAAACGAATAGGGTAACGACCATGAGATGAACAATGGCTCGACCATAAGATGAACAGTGTAGCGACCATGATGAGTAGGGGAACGACCATAAAATGAACAGTGTAATAACCAAGAGATGAACAATATGACACAACCATGGAACGACCCAGAGACCCCAAAGTGACGACATGCGAAGAACAGCGTAATGACAAGAGATGAACAATGTAACAATAATGAAATGACCTGTGTGACGACCAAGAGTGGCGACAAGTAGACAGACAATGTAACAAGCATGAGATAAATGGTATGGCGACCAAGACACGAAACAGTGTGACAATCAAGACATCAACAATGCGACAGCTAAGAGATGACCAATCTGATGACCTAAACATGAACAATGTAACGAACATGAGATGAACAGTGTGATGAGTGTGATGACCATGATATGATCAGTATCACGATCAAAAGATGACCAGTGTCCCAACCAAGAAATGACCAGCGAGACGACAATGATCCGAACAATGTGACGACCAAGAGATGATCTGACTGACCTTGCAGAGATGAACTGTGTGATGACATAGAGATAATCAATGTGACGACAATAAGATGAAGAGTGTAGCGATCATCAGATGGTCAGTATGACGACAAAGAGACGACCAGTGTGATGATCAAGAGATGAACAGTGTGACCACCAAGTGATTAACATTGTGAAGACCAGAAGCTGATAAATGTGTGACCACTAAGCAATGATCACTATGGTGACCAAGCAATGATCAGGTGGTGACAAGCAATAATCAGTATGGTGACCAAGCAATTATCAATGGTGACCAGCAATAACATTGGTGACCAAGCAATTATCAGTATGGTGACCAAGCAATAATCATATGGTGACCAAGCAATGATCAGTGTGGTGACCAAGCAATAATCAGTATGGTGACCAAGCAATATCAGTTGGTGACCAAGCAATAATCAGTTATGGTGACCAAGCAATAATCAGTATGGTGACCAAGCAATGATCAGTATGGTGACCACGCGTGGATCAGAATGGTGACCATGCGTTGATCAGAATGGTGACCAAGCGATGATAAGTAATATGACCAAGTAATGATCAGTAATATGACCAAGCAGTGATCAGAATGGTGACCAAGCAATGATCAGCGTGGTGACCAAGCGATGATCAGTATGATGACCAATCAATGATCAATAATATGACCAAGCAGTGATCAGAATGGTGACCAAGCAATGATCAGTAATATGACCAAGCAATGATCAGTATGGTGACCAAGCGATGATCAGTATGATGACCAAGCAATGATCAATAACATGACCAAGCAATGATCAGTATGGTGACCACGCAATGATCAGTATGGTGACCAAGCAATGATCAATAATATGACCAAGAAATGATCAGTGTGGTGACCAAGCAATGATCAGTATGGTGACCAAGCGATGATCAGTATGATGACCAAGCAATGATCAATAATATGACCAAGCAATGATCAGTGTGGTGACCAAGCAATGATCAGTATGGTGACCAAGCGATGATCAGTATGATGACCAAGCAATGATCAATAATATGACCAAGCAATGATCAGTGTGGTGACCAAGCGATCATCAGTATGATGACCAAGGAATGATCAGTATTATGACCTAACAATGATTAGTATGGTCACCAAGCAATGATCAGAAAAAGGACCAAGCAATGATCAGTAATATGACCAAGCAATGATCAGCAATATGCCAAGCAATGATCAGTAATATGACCAAGCGATGATCGGTGCGATGATTATGCATTGATCAGTTTGACAACCAAGAGATGAACAGTGTGACAACCAAGAGATGAAACAGGTGTGACAACCAGGGGATGATCAGTGTGACGACCAAGAGATGAATAGTGTGACAACCAAGAGATTATCAGTGTGACGACCAAGAGATGAACAGTGTGACGACCAGGAGATGAACAGTGTGACGACCAAGACTTGGACTATGTGACGACACTTCCGTATGAAAGCAAAGAGATTAATAACGTGGCGACCAAAACCTGCACTATACTACGACACTTCCAAATGAAAACAAAGAGATAAACAGTGTGACGACAAAGAAATGAACAGTGTGACTGCCATGAATTAAACAGTGTGACGACCATGAGATGATCAGAGATACGACCAAGAGATGAACAATGTGGCGACCAAGAGAGGAGCATTGTAACAATCAGGAGATGATCAGTATTACAACCAAACGGTGAATAATGTGACGACCAAGTGTGAACAGTGTATGACCAAGAGACGATCTGTGTGAAAACCAAAGACGAACAGTGTGACGATCAATAGATGATCAGAGTGACGATCAAGAGATGAACAGTGTGACAACTAAAGATTATCAGTTCGACAATCAAGAGATAAACACTGCGACGACTAGCGTAACAATCAAGATATGAACAGTGTGATAATCAAGAGATGAACACTGTGACGATCAAGAGATGAGCGATGTGACGACCGAGAGATGAAGAATGTAACAACCAAGAGATAAACAGTGTGAACAAGAGATAAACAGTGTAACAACTAAGAGATGGTCAGTATAACGACCAAGAGATTCACTGTGAGATGACCAAGAGATGAACAGTATAACGACCAAGAGATGAACAGTGTGATAACCAAAAAATGAACAGTGTGACGACCAAGAGATGAACAGTGCGATGACGGAGAGATGAACAGTATAACGACCAAGAGATGAACACTGTGATGATAAAAATAGGAACAGTGTAACATCAAGAGATGAACAATATGACGATCAAGAGACGAACAGTCGAATAGTCTGACGATCAAAAAATGAACAACTCGTCGACCAACAATCAGAGAAAGCATGTGTGTGTGTGTGTGTGTGGTGTGTGTGTGTGTGTGTGTGTGTGTGTGTGCGTGCGTCTGCGTGTGTCTGTATATCTGTGACTGTATATATGTGTGTGTGTGTGTGTGTGTGTGTGTGTGTGTGTGTGTGTGCGTGTGCGTGCGAGCATGCATGCATGCATGCATGTATGTGTGTGTGTGTGTGTGTGTGTGTGTGTGTGTGTGTGTGACTGTGCGTGCGTGTGTGTACGTGCGCGCGTGCGTACGTGCGCGCGTACGTGTGTGTGCATGTGTGTATGTGTGTGTGTGTGTGTGTGTGTGTGTGTGTGTTACCTCTCGCCCGTTCTCAGTCAGCACATAGTCGCCCGCGCCTACTCCAAAGGTGAACTGGTCGCGTACAATGAAATCGAACTTGTTGTCCGCCTGGGATTTTGCGCCCGAAGCCCAAATCTGTGGACAAAGCACATCATAGGGTAGGATAACAAGGATATGACATGATGTGCGCGCGCGCGCGCGCGCGTGTATGTGTGTGTGTGTACAAGTGTAGGTTTTGACACTCCAACCCAAGAGAGGGAACAACCTATACACAGATAAGGTCTGAGAATCATAAGTCTCTAACAAAGGAAAAACAAACGTTCCTTGGGGGAAAAAAGTGTTTGACATTCTAACCCTTGGACAGGAGTAACAGCGCAGGTGGTTGGAGTTAGTTTTGGTCAATAAAAGGCAGTGTTAAAAGGACATGTTTTAATATGCTCTATATTTTCATAGTAGTCAGTTGTGAATCACATCACAAGAACGTCCTTGCCTCAGAGCGTAGTGAACATTTACGAATCACTGATGAGCTTATCGTCTACAAAAGCAAAGACGTGTGCTGTCCTTTCTTGGAGGATGAAATAACTATGAAGTAAGTCATACGATAAAGAGACCTTCCGATGCAATAAGTCATCAGGATCACATAAAAAACCACAGAGAGAGAGAGAGAGAGAGACAGACAGACAGACAGACAGACAGAGGAGATAGGAAGATAAAAAGGGGAGGGCGGGGGGGGGGGGGGGGCAGAAAGACAGAAAGGGAGAGGAGTAGGAGTGACAGAAAAAAGAAAGAGCTAAACACATGAACAAAGGGAAAGGGGGTGGGGGCAGACAGGCCACTCTTGAGGGATGGGGGGTGAGAAACAAACTGATCGGGAAGGAAGGACAGGGAAGGGTGAAAGAGAGAAGAATTTGGGGAAGATGATAGGAGAGAGAGAGAGAGAGAGAGAGGGGGGGGGGAGGGTGAGAGTATGGAGGGAGGTGGGGAGGCGCTGACAGACAGAAAGACACTAGTTCCGACAAAGAATGAAATTCAGGGAGGCAGATCGACCGAACCAGGGTCGGAGAGACAGATCCAAATGCGTACAGTCTCGTACAAAGAATGTCATGGGGAGGACGGGAGTGTAAGAGATGGAGGTAGGAATGGTGGCGGGCTGGTTGCGGGGCAAATCCCGGGATGGGGGTGGGGGTGGGGGTGGGGGCGGAGGGGGGGGGGGGAGTGATGTCAGTACCTTGAGGTTTTTGCCTGGCTCCAGTCGGCCAAGCTCACACTGGCCCAGATCAACGGACATGGTCTCCCTGCCGTTCACTCTCTTTACCAGCTTCATGGTCTTCAAGTCCTGGGCCTGCACACACACACACACACACACACACATTGCAAGATTCAAGAATACAGTCATTCTCTAATCCCTTCAGGAATAAGGAAGTAGAACGTGCCATCATTCGGCCATTGTCATCACAATGGCCGAATGATGACAGAAGCAGAGACTGAACCTGAAAAGTGCTAAGTGCTAAGCGATTTTACTTCATTTCATAACATACACCTGTTCAACTACATCTCCATACCGCCAGATAATCTGCAACAAGACAGGCGATGGCCTAAATGACTAACCTGTGGTGAATAACTACAACGGAATCTGCAACAAGACAGGCAATGGCCTAAATGACTAACCTGTGGTGAATAACTACAACGGAATCTGCAACAACAGGCGATGGCCTAAATGACTAACCTGTGGTAAATAACTACAACGGAATCTGTAACAAGACAGGCGATGGCCTAAATGACTAACCTGTGGTGAATAACTACAACGGAATCTGCAACAAGACAGGCGATGGCCTAAATGACTAACCTGTGGTGAATAACTACAACGGAATCTATAACAAGACAGGCGACGGTCTAAATGACTAACCTGTGGTGAATAACTACAACAGAAGCTGCACGAAGACAGGCGATGGCCTAAATGCTAACCTGTGGTGAATAACTACAACGGAATCTGTAACAAGACAGGCGACGGTCTAAATGACTAACCTGTGGTGAATAACTACAACGGAATCTGTAACAAGACAGGCGACGGTCTAAATGACTAACCTGTGGTGAATAACTACAACAGAAGTTTAAAGGGGACACTGTGGGTGGTACGAATGAAGACGGACAGGGGCAGATGATAGATCTTTAATTTTTCATGACCTAGCCTGATCTCCATATTGGATAAATTTTACTGTTTTACAAGACCAGCCTCTCGTTTGTAATGCATGACTCATAGTACTGTAGTGCATAATAAAAGACATAAACCGGTAAGAAAGTGACGCATAGTGAGCCATACTGCTCTCATGGTGACGACCCCCCCCCCCCCCCCCCACCCATCCCTGACCCTCTTCTCATGAAAGATCGCTGATAAGGGTTAGGGTTAGGGTTAGGTTTAGGGTCAAGTTAGGTTTAGGTTTCGGCAGATCTGAAAAAACATGCACGTCTTTCATACTTACGGCGTCCATCTGTACTGGTCGATCCTGAGCATTGCAAAAGTGTGTCATCCACAAAGTGATCTGTATCTGCTTTCTGTCTTTGGCAACATGATGTTTACAAAGTAATCTGTATCTGCTTTCTGTCTTTGGCAACATGATGTTTACAAAGTGATCTGTATCTGCTTTCTGTCTTTGGCAACATGATGTTTACAAAGTAATCTGTATCTGCTTTCTGTCTTTGGCAACATGATGTTTACAAAGTGATCTGTATCTGCTTTCTGTCTTTGGCAACATGATGTTTACAAAGTGATCTGTATCTGCTTTCTGTCTTTGGCAACATGATGTTTACAAAGTGATCTGTATTGGCAGCTTTCTGTCTTTGGCAACATGATGTTTACAAAGTGATCTGTATCTGCTTTCTGTCTTTGGCAACATGATGTTTACAAAGTGATCTGTATCTGCTTTCTGTCTTTGGCAACATGATGTTTACAAAGTGATCTGTATCTGCTTTCTGTCTTTGGCAACATGATGTTTACAAAGTGATCTGTATCTGCTTTCTGTCTTTGGCAACATGATGTTTACAAAGTGATCTGTATCTGCTTTCTGTCTTTGGCAACATGATGTTTACAAAGTGATCTGTATCTGCTTTCTGTCTTTGGCAACATGATGTTTACAAAGTGATCTGTATCTGCTTTCTGTCTTTGGCAACATGATGTTTACAAAGTGATCTGTATCTGCTTTCTGTCTTTGGCAACATGATGTTTACAAAGTGATCTGTATCTGCTTTCTGTCTTTGGCAACATGATGTTTACAAAGTGATCTGTATCTGCTTTCTGTCTTTGGCAACATGATGTTCACGACGCTTTCCTTTCTTTTCTAAGACCTGTTATTACCGTAATAAGTCAGACCTTTTTTGAATTCGTGCTTCAATGTGGCATCATTCCTTTGAATCACTTTTTTTTTTAATGATGGACTCGTCTCGACTTGGTTAGCTATATTCAGCAAGATATTTGTGTCTCGTGTTGGTTCTATAATTACTTATACTTCTGTTCACATCTGCGCCTCAGCTTGATAGAAATCGTCTTAAATTTTGTGATCTTGTTAGAGTGTATTTAACATATACTACGATACTTGCATTCGATATATTCTATCACGTCTTATATCAGTACATGATAAAGCAGTTAATTGTTACTGATCCAAAGTTTGCATTTTAAAAAGTACGCACGCAGCATCCTTACGGTAATATCCTCATCAATAACGACAAATCTCATGCATACGAAGTTTGTCATGGGACAGGTAAGTATCCAAGTGGTCAGAGAATTATAACCGCAGACCACCGTCCTCTAAAACTGCCCACAGCCTACTGCTGCCAGAGTCAATGTCTGGCTATCACCTGCGACCTTGAGCGTCATGGTGCACGGCGCCCTGAAGGTCTTGAGGATGCCGCGACTTTCGTCATGGACTCTGGATTGTGCCTCTTCTATGAGGCGAACGAGGAGGAAGACCAACAACGACAATAAAAAAAAACCCACTTACAACCACAACAACCAAGATGACAACGCATCGGTAAGAACAGTCACAACATGAAGGGAAAGAAGGAAGGGGGCGGGGGCGGTGAGGGTGGAAAGTTGGGAGGGTTATGAGTTAGAAGGAGGGTAAGGGCGGGGGTAAGGAGATACTCACAGATCTGGCACTGCTGTCCACCTCCAGCTCAATGCAGCCTCCTGTCTGGTCCACGCCCTTGATCCCCATCACGCCGGTACGGTTCTTCTGGATTTCCATGCGGGCCGTCATTGAGCCTGCACACATCAGCACCCCGTCACAGACTATGCTACCTCATAAAGGTTCACTGGAACCAAACACAGAGTCACAGTCTGTTTCCGCTGGAGGGAATCGTCACATGCGATGCCAAGCTCCTGCATCATGGTTTGGAAGATGATCAGACACTGCCTTGTGGTTAATCACTGGCCTACCCTTCAGGTTCAATCCAACTGTGAAATGGTCAACAGATGAGAAGGAACAATTTTCTTTAGATGTCACTTACTCATTAGACACAATACACGTCATCCATGGTTTACAGTGAAAAGACATTTCAGCTACCGTAAGAAGACAGATAAAGTGTAGTCACAAATCATATGAAGGACATGAGAGAGAGAGAGAGAGAGAGAGAGAGAGAGAGAGAGAGAGAGAGAGAGATGATTATACAATAAAAGGAGATATAAAGTACAATCAAAAGAGAAATGACGATCCACAGATATATGAAATACGTACAAAAACGTTGTAAAACGCATGAAATGCAGTACAAACATATATGAACAACAGTAAAAAGACATATGGAGTACAGTACAACCTCGGATGAATCATAATGATAACATATGATGTAGTACAGCTTAAAATGACAAACGAAGCACAGTAAAAAGGCAAATGAAGCATGATCAAAAGTAATATGAATTTTTTTTTTTAAATACATAAAGTTAAAAAAAATGAAATGCACTCAAAACACACATGACCTTACAGTGAAAAGGCGTGTGAAGTGCAGTGAAAAGATGGATGAAGTATATAAACAAACAAAATACAGTACAATAAAACACGTGAAGTGCAGTTAAGAAAAACTATAACATGAAGTACATTCAGAAGACAAATGAAGCACTGCAAAAGAAAAAAAAAGAGAAGAAAAATACATAGGTGTACAGTATAAAGACATGAGGCAGAGTAAAATGACAAAGCAAAGTGAAAAGAAGTATGCGTAATAATGAAAAAGAAAAACGTTTGAAGTGGGAAAAAAACCCACATGAAATATGATAATAAATGAAGAATAGTTTTTTTTTTCACAACAAATATGAAGCAAGGAAGGTCATTCTATACAAAAAGTTAGTGTTTTCATGCTTTCCTGTTTTAAAGTAAGCCAGCTCAAGTTCAATCAAGTTAAACTAAGTGCATGAAATTCAAATCTGTCCATGAATACTAGCAGAACATCACTCGAGACCCCCTCCCCTTGCCAATTCCACAATTATGTTTCTTTTACAAACGTTTCCAGGAACAACTTCGTCTAAGATATCTTAATCCTACACAGAGGTACCCGCATGAGAAACAGTCTTCTGTGTAGGCAGGAAGGAAGCGTCAAGCGTAGAGAGTAGGCGGGGGGGGGGGGGGGGGGGGGGGGGGGGAGGGGAAAAGACGACTCGAGGTGCTGGAAGAGGGGAGTGGTCAAAGGGGGCGAGTGCAGTGTGGAGTCCCTTTGATTTGTACCATATTTTTCAAATGGTTGTTAGATTGCTGTCCTCATCTCTACCACCCTCTCTCTCATTTCTTCACCTGGAATGCCTGATTTCCTCCTCTCGCCCCCCCCCCCCCCCCTCCAGCTCCCCCCCCCCCCCTTCCCCGGCCAAGCCTGTTGAAGCAGAGGCATGTATTTCTCGAACGACTGTTCGGTTGTTGCCCTTACCTCAAGCCCTAGCCCTCTCCCGCCCCCCACCCCCTCACCACAATCCCCTGCCAACCCATCCTACTTCCTTCCCCTACTACTCCTAGTCCAAGACTGTGTTAAGATACAACGCATCTAAGTCAAGACCAAGCCAGGACAGGGATCACAAGTCTTGAAAGGTGTTGAGGTAGGATCGTGCTATGTACCAAGACACAGCAAGAGTCGTGCAATGGACAGTACACAATAAGGATCTTGCTATGGACAGTTCACAACAGGAGTCATGTTATGGGACAGCGCACAACAGAAGTCATGCTATAGGACAGCACTCAACAGAAGTCAAGCCATAGGACAGTTCACAGCAGGAGTCATGTTACGGGACAGCGCACAACAGAAGTCATGCTATAGGACAGCACACAGCCAGTCATGCTGTAGGGCAGCACACAACAGGGGTCATGCTATAGGACAGCACACAACAGGGGTCATGCTGTAGGACAGCACACAATAGGGGTCATGCTATAGGACAGCACACAACAGGGGTCATGCTATAGGACAGCACACAACAGGGTCATGCTATAGGACAGCACACAACAGGGGTCATGCTATAGGACAGCACACAACAGGGTCATGCTATAGGACAGCACACAACAGGGGTCATGCTATAGGACAGCACACAACAGGGGTCATGCTGTAGGACAGCACACAACAGAAGTCATGCTGTAGGGCAGCACACAGCAGGAGTCATGCTGTAGGATAGCACACAACAGGGGTCATGCTGTAGGACAGCACACAACAGGGGTCATGCTGTAGGACAGCACACAACAGGGTCATGCTGTAGGACAGCACACAACAGGGGTCATGCTGTAGGACAGCACACAACAGAAGTCATGCTGTAGGGCAGCACACAACACGGGTCATGCTATAGGACAGCACACAACAGGGGTCATGCTGTAGGACAGCACACAACAGAAGTTATGCTATAGGACAGCACACAACAGAAGTCATGCTGTAGGACAGCACACAACAGGGGTCATATTATGAGAATGGAAACTACAGGGGTACTATCATGGGACAGCACACAACAGGAGTCATGCTATAGAACAGCACACAACAGGGGTCATGCTGTAGGACAGCACACAACAGGGGTCATATTATGAGAATGGAAACAACAGGGGTCATATCATGGGACAGCACTCAACAGGGGTCATGTTATGGGACAGCACTCAACAGGGGTCATGTTATGGACATGACACAGCGCAGGCCATGCTATGGGACAGGACACAAAGGGGTTATTGCATGGGAAGTGCACAGCAGCGATCATGTTGTGAAACAGACTACAACACAGGTCACACTAGGAACAGGACACAGCAGGAGTCATGCTATGAGACAGGGCGCAACAGTTGGCAACTAATGAGACGGGACTCAATGGCGGTTATGCTTTGAAACAAGGACACAACACGAGTCATTCTATGAGACGAGACACAACAGCAAATTATGCAATGGGACTGACCTGAACAGGGGTCATGCTATGGGACATAACACATCAGGGGTCATGCTATAAGACACAACACAACAGGGGTCATGCTGTGGGACAGGACACAACAGGGGTCATGCTGTGGGACAGAACACAACAGGGGTCATGTTGGAGGACAGGACACAACATGGGTCATCTTGGAGGACAGGACACAACAGGGGTCATCTTGGAGGACAGGACACAGCGGGGGTCATCTTGGAGGACAGGACACAACAGGGATCGTGTTGGACGACAGGACACAACAGGGGTCGTGTTGGAGGACAGGACACAAGAGGGGTCATGCTGAAGGACAGGACACAAGAGGGGTCGTGTTGGAGGACAGGACACAACAGGGGTCATGCTGGAGGACATGACACAACAGGGGTCATGCTGGAGGACAGGACACAACAGGGGTCATGCTGGAGGACAGGACACAACAGGGGTCATGCTGGAGGACAGGACACAACAGGGGTTGTGCTGGAGGACAGGACACAACAGGGGTCATGCTGGAGGACATGACACAACAGGGGTCATGTTGGAGGACAGGACACAACAGGGGTCATGTTGGAGGACAGGACACAACAGGGGTCGTGTTGAAGGACAGAACACAACAGGGGTTGTGTTGAAGGACAGGATACAACAGGGGTCATGTTGGAGGACAGGACACAACAGGGGTCGTGTTGAAGGACAGGATACAACAGGGGTCATGTTGGAGGACAGGATACAACAGGGGTCAGGTAGAAGACAGGACATAACATGGGTCATGCTAGAGGATAGGACACAACAGGGGTCATGCTATGAGACACAAGACAACAGGGGTCATGCTGTGGGATAAGGCACAACAGGGGTCGTGCTAGAGGACCGAACACAACAGGGTCATTGCATGGGCAGGGCACGAGAGGATTCATGCGGTAGGACAAGACACAACAGGGGCCACACTCTGGACAGGACCCAACGTGGGTCATGCTGTGAGACAAGCCATAACGGTGGTCCATCATACTTCACATTCACAGGGATCATGCTGTGAGACAGTGGACACAGAACGTCTGCACAGCTGCAGGCCTTGCCCTGGCCGAGCGTGAAGCCAACCGACAGAGACATCAGTGTATTATGGATAAAGTGGTGCCGCCTGCCCCTGTCACAAACCGCACTGTCATGACCCAACAACAGAAAGCCAGCTGAAAAAAAGACGCCAGTGCACGCTGTGTGGGTAGAGTGATGCTGACTGCCTGCCATTATCACAAATTATACTCACCGCTCGATCCACCAATCTCTGAGCCTGAAAGACAGATGGGGGTGTGAACACCATTGACAAGTGATGACGACAAGAACGGCGTGGAAATCAACGGCCATGAGACGTGCGCATCAACGACAGAAATGATGTGAGGAACAGTGACATAAATGACTTGAAAACGCATGACATCAACGACGTGAGGAACAGTCATGGTTATGGCTTTAGAATGTATAACAAAAAAGAAAAGAAAGAGAACAAAAGAAAAAAGGAAAGAAAGTTGCGCTTACTTCACGTGAACAGAAAAAGCAGTTGAAAATGATACAAGTCAAAAGACGGTTTCACAGAGCAACTAATACATGAATGCCGGTTTAGTTTATGTTAATGAAGCACTTTTTTTTTTATCTGCCCATCTCACTATTCTGAAGCTAAGACCTGGTCCGAAGATGCACATTTCATCCAAATTTGGAAGGACTTGGTCATCAAGCGAATGTAAATGCATCCGACTTATTTACAACTGACTGGTCACAAAGACTGCTTTTAACAGACACTGATCGTTATTGTTACTTATTGCGTTCGTTCAAGGATTGGTCCGTGGCGTTTGCCAACAGGTCGATGCTCTTTTTTTTTTTTTTTCCAAAAAGAGGGAAACCTGAGGTTGTTTTCGTGTGCGACAGGTCAACAAGGCTGTGTCTATGGACAGGGGAAGTGGGTGGAAGGAGGGGGGGGGGGGGGAAGAGAGGAGGGTGTGCTCAAGAGGGGGAGAAAGATCTGGCACTTGGTGTGTCACAGCGCTATCCGCTTTACCCCTCTCTCCTTCTTCCTCCTCTTTGCTCCCGCTCCCACCCCAGTCCACACACCCCGCTCCCCCACTCCCTAAACAACATCGATTTATTCTTGTATGGGTTGTACGCGCACCTTTAAAAAAATCCATTTTTTCCCCACCATAAATAACGGCGTGTTTGAACTTCTGTTATCTTCTCTCTCTCTCTCTCTCTCTCTCTCTCTCTCACACGGGAAGACGGACAGGGGAGGGAGGGGAGAGGAGTTCGGTGATTCACTGAACGGTTTGCTACCCACAAGACAACCACTGCAGCTACCCCCCTCCTCCCCCCCCCCCCCCACCCCCCCTTTCACTTCCCAATCCCCCTCTCCGCTTCAAACGTCGGCAAACTGTACACACTCGTGAATGACAGTTCTGATATGCGACCCGAGGATAGGCGGGTAACCGGTAACTTGGCACAGTCATCAGTCCCTCCTGTTTGTTTGAGCACGGACATTTTGCTAAACACACGCACACACACACACGAAAAAGAAAAGGTAAGAAAGATAAAGAAAAAGAAATCAATATCACCCTTGCCCACCACCCCAATCCTCTCCGATCTTGTCTCACCCCCTCCCCATTCCCGCCTCCCTCTTAGAGGTCAATTTGCAGCGACGCGGGGCTGTCGCCAATGTTTTGCACTAAACAAACCCACTCACGCGCAGCAAAAGTGCCGAGTCAGGAAAACTGTTTATGAGTCACTTGGCCCCTTTCCCTTTCAGTCAGAATGGCTGTGAAAAGCAAACGAGTCCAGATTGAAAAGAAAAAAAGGAAACGCAGCACAAAACCAAACGTTCCCTGATTCATTATAGGTCCGCTTTCTACCCCCTGCAAATCCAAATTAACCCACTCACACCCATCCACCCCACTGCTGCCCTCCTGTCCTCTTATGTCGTGGCTGGACGTTTAAGTGCTGTGGTAAGAGAGACGATGGGTGGGGAGTGGGAGGGGGCGGGGTGAGATCAGGACAAAGTGATTGTTGGAGAGGGGGGGATAAACGGGGGAAGGGAGGGGGTCGTTATAAAGACTCAAGGAGGAATCTTATCTTTAACGACCTTGCCCTTCCTCTACCATCTTCTACACACACACACACACACACACCACACACACGTGCAGTTTAGCCGACCTCTCTTCTTCTGTTTGCGCTGTTGGTGGAAGGACACGTAGATTGCGTTGCCCCAATATCGCTTGATATCCATCGAACAAAAATGCTCGTTGCCTTTCACTAGTGCCCACCACCCCTCCCCCCTCCCCAACCCTCTTTTCACATTCGCTCACACTTGATACAGATCTCGGCAACCCACGGAAAAAGGTGGGTGGAGTCGGACTAAATGATTATTCATTACAGACACCCCAGTATCCAATGGGATCAAGTAAGACAATGGACTATCAAAAGTTCAAAACAAAGATTAATCAAAATGCGATTTTACAAACTCCTTTAGGTAGGAAAGCAAAAGATAAATATATCCTATCCGTCTTTCAAAATTTCGGTTCAATATGTATTTCTTACTTGTAATATTCAATTCCAAGCCTTAGTTTCGTACAGAAATGGCGACTCGTTCGCAAGAATTGGGCGGAGCTCGACTACCTAGCGAAAGTGAACGACAGCGGTGCTTTACTTACCAACTGGAGGACGATGCCATTTATTGTCTGGTGAACGAGATAAAGAAAAAATAACGGCAGAATTTGAAAGGATTATCCTCTTGTCTCTAGCTCTTAAAGACTACATTCAAATTGTTTGACTTAATTTTGAACCGGAAAGAAGCTGAGCGAGAAACCAGACTGTTTAAAATTAGTCTGTGTTTTTCATGTCTGTCTCTTTCTCTTCTGTACATGAATGTATCCATATGTCTGGGTACGTCCCCCCCCCCCCCCCCCCCCCCCCCCGGCCCAATTTTTCTATCCATTTTTAGGCAAAAAGCTCCAAATTCATCCGCTTTGGTTTCACGCGAAGGAAGGGAGACAAGCGAGAGTGAAATGAGCAGACGATCTGATCAATGGTTACGCCTGCTGGCTGTTTGAAGTGTGCAATCCAACAAAATTATCTTGCCGCTTCCTAGCAGGAAGCTCGCGAATGCATGTGCGTTGGTGCGTGTACCCACAAGATAAGGTTTTGTACAGACTACGACCAAAGAGATACTTGAGACGAATTCCATAACATTAAAATGGAACACCCATTCTAAACACGCTGAGAGATTGCAGATTTATTCAGTGGTAAGTACACCTCTCAATCTTTTGTTTTCACATTTTTTTGGTGCTAAGGATTGTAAACAAAGATAAAGTTTTTGAATAAGTAAAGTTGTTTTACTTGTCATGCAGTTTGCCATTACGAAAATGCACTACATGCTTTGATATTCGCATTGGTGCCATTATTTCGTTTAGAACTACTGTTAATTCAAATGGTTCCATCAATTTTGTTTCGAATTCATGTCAGCCACTCCCAAAAGGCTATATTAACCTTGGTGTGACAAAAAAAAACCCAACCCGTTTTGTATTGATTTTGCACATTTCTTCCCTCATCACACAACTTTTTGTTTTCTGTTGTGTTTGGCTTTTGTAGTTTGCTTGTTTTGTCTTGGTTTGTTTTCGTTTCTTAAGAATGGGCAGTGAAATGAGGTTGTCGAGATTGTTTTATAACAGAATAATCAGGTGTAAATTGATTCAGTGTAATCTGGTGGATGGCTCATGATTGTTTTTACGATTCATATCCATGAAGTGA
Organism: Conus canariensis; assembly: GCA_033310375.1. Classification (NCBI taxonomy): domain Eukaryota; kingdom Metazoa; phylum Mollusca; class Gastropoda; order Neogastropoda; family Conidae; genus Conus; species Conus canariensis. The sequence goes on along the minus strand of CM065735.1, from coordinate 27,923,608 downwards.
AAGCTGCAAACAATATAACTATAAATTTGCCAGACCATAGAAATAATTCAAACGCCAGCGAACGCGCGTGCACATGTGCAGGCATGTGCGGGGAAGGGAGCAAAATGTTGGTATGAAGCGATCCGTGTATGGAAGCCGAGTAGACATACGGTTATCTCCCTTGTTGTATGAGAAACCGCAGACATGGATTTTTGAGAAAAAAAATAGTTATTATGATAAGTAACAAAAACGGGAATGGGAAATTTACTTATTCTATTTGCATTTCATTCATCATCTTTCTTGACCTTATTGTTATTTCTTTACGTTCTCTTGTTTTCTGTAATTTTGCAAGTGTCTGGAGTTTATTTCTGTGCTCGTTGGTCAAGTAGAATTTCAGTGCGTTTTCTTTCAATTATGATTATCAAGTGGTTAGTTGATTCAGTCTACGTTTTTAGTACATTTGAAACTAGCCTTTTGTGAAAAAAGGAAATACCGCAGGATTCAGTGATATCCCCTCTTTCCCCCAACTTCCTCCCCTCCAATCCAGTGATATCCCCTCTTTCCCCCCAACTTTCTCCCCTCCAATTCAGTGATATCCCCTCTTCCCCCCCAACTCCCTCCCCTCCATTGCCCCCGTCTCCCCTTCCCATCCTAATATTTCCTTTTTTTGCTGCCCCATCCTTCCATGTTCTCCCATCCCCGTCTTTTCCACACACTTCCCTTCATCGGGCTGTATATTATTTCGATTTGGACAGAAAATGAGAGAAACATGGCGATGATTATGGATTAATTTTCGAAGCTGAATATGATCATCGGCTACAACAAGCAAAATTAATACATTTATTAATGAGCCCATTGACATCTATACACATAGGATGATGATGATGATGATGATGATATAACAAAGACTTAATAAAGCCCAGTGTTTTGACAAATCGGATTAAGCAAGAGTATGAGGAAGGACATTTTTTTGTTTTGCCTTTTTTTTTTCTTTTTAACTATATCGTTTATACTTCACCTTTGCACATGGGAATGTCCTAGTTATTGCAGCTGTTGACGAGAAGCGTGTTAGATGATGATAATCATTACTGGTCAGGGAGAGATAGGAACAGGGAAAAAATAACTTTGCATTTCAGCATGATTTAAACTGTTGCAATCTGTCCCGTATAAGCCGGCCAAGCAGGCGACATGGACAAACACATCACGTGAGCATTTTCTTCGTTTTATTCAGATTAAAAGGAAATATTCGTGGCAAAAGCAAGAAGCGTAGAATCCACGCGTAAAACAAAAACACACCCAACCATGACCAGGGTCGGGTTACAGATCTCTGAAATGCTCATAATTATGGAATTTCCTGAACAGTAGCCGTAAGATCGCTAATTATCAACACTCCATAATTGATCAGCATTCTTAAAGCAGTAATCAGAAATATTCTTAAAGCAGCAGAAGCACTGTAAAATCTGACTATTCATCACAAACGGAACACTTCCCCTCCCGCAAAAAAAAAAGAACTTGATGGCAATGAACAGGACTTTCACGCTGTGGGTAACAACCACAGCAAATTACGGAAATGGCACTCGGTTTTTATTATCTGCAGAAAAAAACATAGAAAAAAAAGTTTACAATGCACAATTTCTAAATCTTAGCCGTATACGCTAATGGAATCAGGCAGCTGGTGCAGATTTACAAAGTCTGGAAGATCTTTGTTCACAAAGCTGATGTCTCACAGATTAACTGGCATTGTCAACAACATCAGATAATCCCATCCCACGTTGATGGGATACAGAACAATTTCAGATCAAAAAAAAAAAGAGTCTGAGCCATGGTTCATACTCATTTCTAGATCAAAGATAAATCAAGGACTGTGTAGGATTTTTCCAGGATATTTAAAATGAATTTGAAAGACTGTGATACAGAAAATATAAATCTTTGTGCATGTTTTCCTTGCTTCAGTCATTCCAGCAGAAACCAGTTAGAAGCAGACCATACAGAAGTGGACACTTTCGGCCAAAACAAAATTAACTCGAACTAAATTCTCTCGCTGATTTTGATTTTGTCACCAAAAAATGATGGCTCGATCAAACTTTTGATTATCCAGCGTTCTCAAGCAGTAAGCATTTAAGTCCAAATTTCAAGAACTTTCCTAGTGCTAGAATAGGGGTCCTCAAAATTCAAGGACGTTTCAGGGCGTGCGAGGATTTAGGAATCCAGGTCTCCATGTGCATTAAACCAAGCGTCCAAAACAGACAGAATAATAATTGCTGGTGTCGGACAGTCTCGCTCTACATCACTATTTGATGGAAGAACTGAAAATGGTTCACAAGGTTTAGCGTGGGTCGCAGAATGTAGCAGAGTGATTTTAGCCACAAATTTCCACAAACGGTGCAACAGAATAATGATAATGCTAAATCTTATGAGAATTGGAAGAGAATGATAATGATGGATCCCCACGAAAGCTGGAACAGATTGGTGATAGGAATGAGTCTACACAACCGCTGGGGTAGAATAATGATAGAAATGAGTTCCCACAGGAGTTAGGACACCGTAAAAATTGTCCCCACAATATTTGGTGCAGAATAATGATAATACCGAGTCCCAGCCAAACGCTGGAGCAGAATAGCGTAAGCAATGCACCCGCACACAAGCTAGAATAGAATAATGATAAGAAGGAGTCACCTCAACATTTGGTACATAATAATGGTGATAGTGTATTCCCACAAGAATTAGAACAGAATGATGATAAGAATGACTCCCTCAGGAGTTGGAACAGAACAAAGGTCTAGGTTATACACGATGGCCAAAGGCGCAGTAGGCAGATCGATAACAACCCCTGCCTGAATAGCTTTATTTTTTTCTCTTCAGTAATCTCTCTCGGGTTAAACTGACGAAACATCCCTGGTACTTTCAGGGAAGTGACTTCAATGACACAGGCGGGCCCTGCGTATTAAAATGCCAAAGTATTTGTTCGAATGAGGTGACTTTTGCTCTAGCACTTTTGACCTGTCGTTTTGAAGGGCGTCAACTTTCAGTTCATGCAATGGATTCTGAAGGCGACTCAGCTTGTCAGCTTATCTAACCAGGTGGACAAAAATGTTGGTCATTATTCCGTACAGCCATTACAAGTGGCGTTCCTTATTTTGCCTGATTTTTTTTTTCTGACGTTATAGCTGAAATGTGCTACCTGTGTATCATCAATGTACCATCGGAAACTATGTGTTTCAGAAACCACTGACAAGCCAGACGCTCTTCTTCCAGTCTACCAAAAGATGCAGTGCCACAAGAAGTCAGAGGAACTGCCACAGACGATACCCTCCATCTTGCCTCAATCTGCGTGAAAAAGAAAATACTCATAAGCAAAACAAAAGCACTGTCAGAAATATGTGGACAGATCAGTCTCCATTTCCACAGATGACCCAGGATCTGCACGTTATTATCCTACACATATTCATGACTATGTCAACGGTGGACGTCCAAGTTTCTTCTCCACCACAACCCAAGCTGAAGCGACTTACATGGCGAGTGTATCTGTGTCCTTAAACAATGCTTGAAGAACATGAAAACAGACATAATATATGAGCGAAGAGTAGCTAAGAGAGAAAGATGAATAGGTAAGATGAAGATTTACACAGCTGCTTGTTAAGCTGCTAGTTGTTAAACGCTTCTAGTTTCATACTGTTCTAGGTCGCACAGAGAGTAGGAGGTCGTGCCGCTTCCAGCACAAGTGAAGCTGAGCGTGGACCCAGCTGTCCCCAAGTGTGCGCCTTCCGGCGAGAGAAAGACGGAGGTTGGGGAAGAGGGTGGGGGAGCTGGGATAAGATACTAACTCGACTGGCTGCCACCGATTATGTCAGAAAGCTGCGAGGCACCGTCCCCACGAATTCCGATGGTCTGCTCCACCAGCTGCCGCAGACCAGTCCTGCCACACACACACACACACACACACACACACACACACACACACGCACACACACACGCACACACACACACACATGCACACACACACACACACACACACACACACACACACACACACACACACACACATAAATACATACATGTTAGCTGGTCGTCAAAATTAGTTGCATTCGTTTCCCTTCACACACACATACACACGCGTGTGCCTAATTGTTGAGCACAGTCTTGAAGCAAGAGATCTCCACTGGCCATCCCCCATCTCCCCATTCCCATCTCCCTCTTAACTCTGTCCCCGTTTTCGTTATCCCCACCCAACTACCTAACAACCGGCATCACTTCTTCCACCCTCAGCTAAACACAACCCCTTTCCACGCACCAGTCCCACCTGCCTGTTCTGATCTTCCAGTTCAACAAAGATATAAACACACCCCTATTCTCAACCCCACCTGATCACAATTCCACCTCGCCCACATCCACATTCCTGTTTCTGTCTTCCCTCAAGCAGCTTCAAGTAGCAGGTGATCACACATCCCTTGCCCTTCACCTCTAAAAGAGGAGGTATTTTGGAGTCTGTGAGGACCTGTTAATGTACTGAATTGAAAGCGTGTCTTTGTGATTATGTAAAATCATAGTGGAAAGAATTTTAAGTAAATAACGTAAACGTTTAGACATGAATCAAAAGAGGGAACTCGCTCTTGTTTTGTCCGACTGGTTGTTTGTCGATGCTGCGTGAGCAAAAGTATGACATCCTGTAATTTCAGTAAATGAATTTCTGATATCTGAAGTTCTATAAAAGGTTATCTTTAACACCTCCAACCCACCCCTACCCTGCACCTCCTTATTCATCCCCCTCCCCCTCCCCCGCACACACACACATGCACCACACACACACACACACACACACACACACACACACACACACACACACTCCTTACCGTTACGTCTAACCTTTTCTCCATTCAGCAACTTCTAGGAGCATAACCTCCCTTTCACCCTCTTCGTCCACCCCTCGTCCCCCTCATCTGTCCTCTCCCCAACATCCACACACCTCCATCTTTGTTCATCTCCAATCCCCCATGCCCATCATTTCTCCTCTTCCTCCCACAGCTCTTCGTCACCCCAACCCCATCCCCACGACACTCGCCCCCGTCAGCATGTCTTCCCCCTTTCCTACACACACACACACACACCTGTTCTCTTCTCCCTCCAACAGCTTCTTGTAGCAGGCGATCTCAAGCTCCAGGGACATTTTGGCGTCGATGAGTTCATTGAGTTGAACCATGAGGGCCTCAATGCTTTGTTGTAACTCTGTCACCTTCTGGGCGTGTTCTGAAGCCATGTGGTCCAGTTTCAAACTCAGCTCACTGTTCTCAGCGCTCAAGCGCATCTTGGCCTCCCTCAGTTGGGCCAGCTGCCGAGAGTCAACAATATCATGGGAATCGTTAAGACAATGAATCTTTTTTTTTTTTTTTTTCTTTTCTTTTTTTCCTTTTCCCTTTTCTCCCCCCCCCCCCCCCCCCCCCCCCCCCCCCCGACATATTGGTAGTACATGGTATCTTGCACATACATGAAATACACATGACATATATATTCTCTCTCCCTCGTAATTTTCCATGATAGTTTATTTCGGTCATTCTTTTCAGGTCTAAGCAAAACTGAATACCCAAGATTCTAAAAATCCCCGGATTCCAGCAAAAGTTTTCATCACGGAGGTATCTTATGCGTGAGTGTTTCATACTTCCGACCCAGACTATGTGTTTTTTTTTCATTATTGATTTTTAGACCGGACATCTGGGCAAAGAATCTTAATATTTTTATGGTTTCTTTGAATGATTTTTCGGACCCATCAAGACTTATATTAGTGTCGTCTGCGAACTGCGACAGCAGGACCTCCTGCCTTCCTACCTTAATGCCTTTAATGTAATGATTTTGTCTAATAAGAAGTGACAGAACCTCTGCTCCAATTAGATACAAGTAAGGTGAGCAGGGGTCCCCCTGCCGCACTCCACGTCTGACTGGAAACCACTTTGAATACTGTCCATTTACAGACAAACAAGATATTATACTATTGTAAAAGGTGGAAATCCACTTTATCATATCCGGTCCAAAATTGAAAAACATTAATGCTTTATTCAAAAAGGACCAGGAGATACTATCGAACGCCTTTTCAAAATCTATACTGAGAAGCAAACCCGGAATACCTTCTTCTTCAGTATACTGTAGTACGTCATAGATTTTTCTAATATTTTCACCAATGTAACGCCCGCTCATGAAACCCTTTTGATCATCATGGATTATTTTTGGCAAAATATATTTTATTCTGTTAGCTATTGAGGCCGAGGCAATTTTGTACGCAGTGTTCAATAGGGAAATTGGCCTCCAATTTTTCAAATATTGTTTTGGTTTATCGTCCTTGGGTATACAAATAATCACCCCTTGTCTTTGTGTAACTGACATACATTGTTTCTCAAACCCATCATTTAATGATCTGACCAAAAAGGTACCTATATCCGCAAAGAAAAATTTATAAAATTCTACCGTAAAGCCATCAGATCCAGGACTCTTGTTATTATTCATATTCTTTAACGCTACGCCGATTTCACTTAGAGTCAATGGTCCTTCCAGCTGATTTCTTTCTTCTTGTGTTAGTTTATTGGCATCCCTGATAATTTGATCAAGATCTACATTTCTTACACCCTGATCTGAATATAACTGTTCATAGAAGCCCTCAACTTCTTTTAGGATATCTGCTTGATCAGAAATAATCCTACCCTCGTTACATTCAAGAAAACTCATTGAGCGGTCTACGAAATTCCTACTTTCCAAACTACAAAAGTATCGACTTGGCTTTCCCCCCTCTAGAATCCATTTAACTCTAGATCTGATAATTATGCCTTCAGTTTTCTTTTCTCGCAGTTCTTGTAGTTCTAATTTCAATTGCTCTAATTCATCTAAATTTTCTTCGTTAACACTTGAACTCAAGTCAGAAATCCTAGTTTCGAGTTCCGTTTCCCGTGCCGAGTCAGCTTTTTTTTATAAGCATGAGTAGGAAATTGTTTTCTCACGTATTTTTAATAGCAACATTTCAAAGAATAACTGATCAGTGATTGTAAACTGAAGCGTATCATTAGGCATCTTTTCAATATCCTCAGGCTTATATACAGGTAGCGCATATTCTTTTTTTTAACTCTAATATTACTTTTTTTCACTTCATCTGCATATTTTCTATCTTTTAACAAAGAGTTATTGAATTTCCAGAATTGCCTGTCTCTTTTCCTGTCTTCAACCCTAAAACATACATCAATAATAGAATGGTCAGAGCGGTAGCTACATCCAATACTAGAACCACTCACTTCAGACAGTAGGGATTCTGAAATTAAAAAATAATCCAACCTACTTTGCTTTCCAGTATTGAATTTGCGCCATGTATATTTGTTCACATTTGGGTGTAATGTTCTGAAAACATCAATCAAATCATGAGCTGCCATCAGATCCTTTACTGCTTTCCGAGTTTTAGGTCTATTTGATTCGTTAGAATAATTTCTTGCATCAAGTTTTCCATCTAGAACCACATTCCAGTCCCCTCCCAAAATTAAGTTATCATTACCGAACTGTTCTATAGTGGCACTCAACGTATTTAAAAAAATATGGATTATCTCCAGCGCTGGGCCCATATATACTGGCTAGTGTTATACGATTTTTTAGAAACTCTACATCTAAAAGAAGATACTGTCCTACCGGATCTCGAAGCACATTGTGTACTTTGTGTTCAAAGTTATTATTAAATAGAATTGCTTCTCCATTTTTATTTGTTTCAGCCCCTGCCAACCATACTGAATAACCCCAGTTTGACCTAATAAAATTTTCTTGCTTAGATGGAAGATGAGTTTCCTGTAAAAGATAGATGTTATTGTTCTGCTTTCTTAGGAACTCAAACACATCCTTCCTTTTTTTAAAGTCATTAAGTCAGTTACAGTTTAGAGAACATACTTTAAATCCCATTGATTTTGTGCTTAACCTCTTGTATGCCATCTTATTACATCAGTGATCTCACCACAGGTACAAAGCCCATAGTTAGTATCACTCCGCTTTTTGCAAATTTTCCTCTCGTTAATATTAGTAGAACTATTTGTACACATGATCACACAAACAAACAAGGCCCAGGGTCTTTCAAAATGGAACCAATCACATTCCGCACTAAAAGAAGACCCATGTAAACCCACATATACTGTATACAGGAGCCAAAAGAATACATCAACATGTACAAAAAAGCAATCAAAAGCTTTTTTCAAAAAAGTTCCTCTATCTCTCCACAACCCATGATACAAACATTCATTTATATCTTTCTTACCACTTTCTCTCTTTCTTTCCACAATGTTTATGGACAATTGCTCTCTGGGACATGTCAACTGCAAACATATTTGTTAGGAACAGCAAATATCCAAAATACGAGGGGTTCATAGCACGATTACTAGACTCTACCAACTTAACATTGTTCATGAAACCATCAAGTAAGTGTGCGAGTGTGTGTGTGTGTGTGTGTGTGTGTGTGTGTGTGTGTGTGTGTGTGTGCATGCGTGTGCGTGTGTGCGTGTGTGTGTGCGCGAGCATGCCCATTGTGTGTGCGCGCGTATGCGTGCGTGCGTGTGTGTGTGTGTGTGTGTGTGTGTCTGTGCGTGTGTGTGTGACTGTGGGTTTGCATGTGTAAATCTTTGTGCGTGCGTCTTCACGTCTTTTAATCATGCATGTGTGGCAGAGGGGGAGAAATGCAGAGGCTCTCCACAGGCCAATAATCATCGCCATCATCACCACCATCATCAACTGCATCATCGACAAGAAATAAAAAAACAGACTCATGAGAAAAAAGGTTAATAAAGCAAATACAAACGTGAAACAGAATAGATTATCACAAAGAATGATGACAAGAATGGTAATAGCAATGCGATGTCCGTATGTCTGTGCATGTGTCTGTGTCTATGTCTGTGCAGGTGTGTGTGTGTGTTGTGTGTGTGTGTGTTGTGTGTGTGTGTGTGTCTGTGTGTGTTTTGTTTGTGCCTGTTGCTTGTATATGCCTGTTGCTTGTGTATGTTGCTATTTTAAGCCGTGTGTGTGTGTGTGTGTGTGTGTGTGTGTGTGTGTTGTGGTGTGTGTGTGTGTGTGTGTGTGCGAGTGTGTGTGTCAGTGAGAAGGGAGGACGCGGTGAGATTTCGAACTGACCAACTGTCATGTGATGTAGCCTCGAAAAACAACAACGTCAACAAAAACCTTAGTTAACAAGTAACAACAAAGTGAACTTAGCTGAAGAAAGAACCTCGTGTGTGTACGTGCGCGTGCGTGCGTGTGTGTGTGTGTGTGTGTACGTGTGCATGTGTGGTCGTGTGTGTGCGTGTGTGTGTGCGTGTGCAGTGTGTGCGTGTGTGTGTGCGTGCGTGTGAGTGTGTGTGTATGTATGTGTGTGTGTGTGTGTGTGTGTGTGTGTGTGTGTGTGTGTGTGTGTGTAAACGTTTGGGGAAGTAGAGTATGTTTCAACGAAGGTGGAAAATATGGAGAGAAAAAAAAATGCAAAACTAAACAAGTTTTTACAACTCATCCCTCCCCCTGCCTCTCCCTCCCCGCCATGTCCATCTGGAGTTGTCAACAAGTCTGGTGCCTTGAGCAATGCACATCCAGCACAAATTTCAGTGTTCTTTCGGTTGCACATCAAGGGAGGAAAAAAAAAAAAACAGCAAAAGCACATTGCAAGTTGTTGCAGATCAAAACAAAACAAAACAAACTCTGTACACAGTCTCTGCGGTTGACACTGGCTTTGCTGTACACTTCCCAAATGTTTCCACTGGGGTTGTCCTTTGAAAACTTTAAGATCTTGTTTCATGTTCACATAGTCATGTCTCACATGTTGTACACATTCCAAGTGTTTTCACTGGGGTTGTCTTTCAAAATCCTTGAGATCTTGCTTTATGTTCAATAGACACATCCAAGAAAATACCCCCCCCCCCCCCCCCCCCCCCCCCGACGAGTGAGAGGGGGGAGGGAGGGGAGACACGGAAGAAAGGAGGAAACCCGGGGTAAAGGATGGGGTGGGGAGAGAGAGTCAAGGGATTTGAAATAAAATGGGATATAATGGGGGGGGGGGGGGGGGGGGGGGGGGGGGGGGGGGGGGGGGGGGGGGGGGGGGGGGGGAGGGGGGGACAAAAGGTTATCCTACTCAGGCCAAGATAACTTTTTTAGTGTGCATATGAGTTGTTCATAGTTGAGTGGACACACCGTTTTCCTGGGAGAGATTGGACATTGAATCCTGCCGACGGTCCCTCTCTACAGTCTACTCGTGTTGATGATCACTTGGGGACTCCAAACTCCTCGGGGATGTCGCTGATCTGGAATTGGCTGTCCTGGCTGGTTTGGGCGTACTGGCCACCGGCATGGAATCTGCCCGCCGACCGCGACCTCTGACGCATGATTTTCTGCGTACCTCAGATGCTTCAGCGTCGGGTATTGTGTGGTCGGCAGTTGTCTCTCTTAATACCGTCGTGTCTCCATTTAGTATCTTAACAATTTTGTCATTTTTTAACTGTGCATAAATTGTTCCTTCTTTTGTCCAACAATTGTTAACATTATTTTTGACTTCGGAGAGGCGTTTCATATTGATTGGGGTAAGGTCCTCCACAATCCCCATATGAGATCCTTTCAACAATCTCCTTTTCTGGATAATTTCTGTTTTAATTTTTCTTGACATGAATTTAACGAGTATGGGTCTTGACCTATTACCACTTTTGAAACCAACCCGATGGGCGATACTAATGTCTGCTTTGGTCACATGTTGAACGTGTAATTTTTCATGTATGATATTTAGCACTTTGATTTCACAGTCTGACAGAGTCTCTTTACCGTCGTCCGATGCGACCCCAAGAAAACGCACAGAGTCCCTTCTTTGATATTGTTCTAGGTCATTATTTTTCTCCCTCTCTTTTCGAATGGCACTCTTTAAACTTGTGATGTCATCTTGTAGATCTTCGATGATGTCTTCAGTTTCTTCCAATTTAGATTTTAAACTGTCATTTTCTTGTTGCACTGCATAAATATCACTCCTTAATTTATCAAATTGTTCTGAAATGTGATTGAAAAGTCGTAGTTCGCTCTCATCAACTTTACTCTTCAGTGCTTGAAATTTCTCGTTCAATCCATGTTCAACGTTTGTCAGCTGATTTTAAATACCAGCTGAACCCCCCTCACTACCAACTGAACCCCCCTCACCCTTCGATGTGAACGTCTTGTTGCTGTCTCTTCTGTCTGGCATGCTTTCAGCTCCACTTACAAAAGTGGTCAGTGTCTTTTGTCTAGTAACTGATTCTCCTCTTGATTTTTTGTTTTGATTTAAAGTTTCCGCACCATCTACAGTACCATTGTTACCTGCATTAATCAAATCAGACGATCGATTCTTTCTTTTACTCGATGTATTTTTCTTCGGCCCCATTCCAGTGAAGTAGTATGTCCAAACACATAAACTATTGCCATTCCTTCACATTCGATACTGTTTTCAGTTTCAGTCTGCATGGGAGGAGGAAAACCATTACTCACTTGTACAAGGTTTTTGCACACAACTGCTGGTTTTCTGCTCTCAACAGCACATTGTCGAAGAACAACGATTCAAGTGAGTCAGAGAACAGTATGGCACTTTCCCATTCTGCTTACTCATGAAGAAGTATCATTGAAGAAGCTTCACTGTTGCAGTATCGTGCCCCCGAGTTTCACGCTACACGGCCAAGTTCATTTTTCTCCCCGACAATGAATCTGTTCTGTTCTGACGGGGTTTGGTTTTGTTTTCTTTTCCATTGAGAAAAACATAAAACATGGCCAGTAACTGTCTGATGCCGAAACTTTTCAATATTTTGACACTCTTCAAGTGTCAGGAATGCATTTGCGTGTAAGTGACTAAAAGCCAGAAATTTCCCCCACAAGAAGCACTCTATTCTAAAGGAAGAACCTACGGCTTTTTTTTTTTTTTTTTTTTTTTAAATTGAAAAGCATAACTGAAACGGGTCACCCCAGAAATCGCCTTGACCCGATGAAAAAAAAAAAGTTACTTCCCTTACATTGCCGATGGACTGTGGGCGGGAATTCATAGTTTTGTTTCGAATGAAACTGATCTGCCGGCATGTAAATGCTGACATCGCTTCCTACCAATCAAAAGGAAGCTTACAGAAGTCGACGAATCACAGAGACCGACATTCATAAATGTTTTAAAATAAAACAGACAGTGATAGAAAAACAATTGCAAAGTTTAAAAAAAAAAAAGAAAAAAAAAGCAGTCACGATGTTTAAACAATCCACTTTGTATTTCAGTTTTTTTCCGTATAAAATGTGTTTCATCTCCAATCCAGACAAATTAAATTTTGTCGTATGGGTAAGGTACAAAATACAGTCTTTACTGCATGGTCAAACCCCGCGCGCAGAGTCCTCGGACTGGTAGGGACAGCTGCTGGAATTTTTACTCTCCAGCACTTTGCCAGAATTTTCAAAGTTCCGCATGTATGCACACGTCCGTGCCAAGCAAATTTAATATGCGGAGGACAGTGAATGTCCAAATTTGTAGTGCGTCTTTTGGTAAAAGGGAGCTCACGAGAAAGGGTGCTTCATCGACATTAACATGAACACAGAAATTGACTGTCACACACATACACACGCACACACACACACGCACGCACGCACGCACGCACGCACAGCACACACACACACACACACACACACACACACACACACACACACACACACACACACACAGCATCGCATATAGACGCGCTGAGAGCACACAGGAGTGAAGATGAAAATGTAGGAAGGGGGCTGGGGGACAGACGTGAGCACTGACCGGTGCTTGTTGATTTGTAATCATATTCTATACTTCTATGTGTTGAACACAGAAGCAGTATTTTGATTTTTGTTCTACTGGGTCTAAGCTATGATCCCTGGGAGTGTGGTGTGTGTGTGTGGGTGGTGGGGGGGGGGGGGGGGGGGGGGGGGGGGGGGACAGGGAAGAGTGGGTAAATAAGGCAGGCATTGGGGCATGCGTTCAGCTAACAAAGTCAACAAGTTAAACTCGACCTCATGTATGTCATTTTTTTTCTGTACGTTGCCTTTTATAATCAAAGAAAACCGTGAAAATAAGGTTGAAAGATTTCATTTAAACGAAACAAGTATATTCACCCAGTCTTGGTGCACGATTTTGATCTCACAGAATATAAATCTATTGAGTGAGAACGCAGATTTTGAATGAAGAATTTACGAGGTGGTATTCTTTTACAGGAATTACAGAAATAAAAGATTATCTCTCTCTCTCTCTCTCTCTCCCCCCCCCCCCCCACACACACAACGCGCGCGCGCACACACACACATACGCACACACACACACACACACACACACACACACACACACACACACACACACACACACACAGCCCCAGCTCTGACCTCGCCTTCCAGGGCGGCAATACGGGCAGTCTTCTCTGCCAGCAGGTCTCGGACACGTTTGACTTCCATCTTGGCGTTCTCTGCTTCCATGGTGTCCCTCACATTGCCGGATCTCAACTGGTTCACCTGTCAACGCCCCCATGATTTCATATCAACAATGACGAACTCAGCAGCTTCACCTGTCAACACCTCCATGATGTCATAACAACACCCCCATGACGTCATATCAAGAATGATGATTTCACCAGGTTCACCTGTCAACCCCCCCCCCCCCCCCCCCCCACGTCAAAACAACAATGACAACCTCAGCTGGTTCACCTCTCTACAGCTTCTATGTTCCTAAAACAACAATGATGACCGCAGCTGGTTCACCAGTCAACACCCCAATGACGTCATAAAAACACTTATGAGCTCAGCTGCTTCACCTATCAACCTCCTCTTCCCCACGCCATACCACATCATCATACAATGATGACCTGGGGTGGTTAATCTGTCAACACCCCATTCCTGTCGCATCATCACCATACTGATGATCACAGCTGGTTACCCTCCACCCCATCCTCCTTTCACACCACCACCACCACACTGAGGACCTCAGCTGTTTCATATGTCACCCCTTCCCCCCATCTTACATCATCACCACACTGGTGACCTCCGCTGGTTAATCCGTCAACACCATCCCTCTCACATTATTACCATACTGATGACCAGCTGTTTTACATGTTATCAGCCCCCCCCCCCCCCCCCTTCTCTTCTGTCCCCCTCTGTAAACCTTCCTCTCCTCCCCCCCCCCTCCCCCCACCATATCACATCACATTTTCAGCTGGTTAACCTGTCACCCCCTCTGCCCCACACAATATATCATTACCACACGATGATAACCTCGGCTGGTTAGCCTGTCAGCCTCCTCTTCCCCACGCCATATTACATCATGACACAATGATGACCTCAGCTGGTTCGTCGGACACCCTCACATCATCACCATATTGATAACCTGAGCTGGTTAATCTGTCAACACCCCCACCCCTCCATCTCACATCATCACCGTATTGATGACCTCGGCTGTTTAACGTGTACCCCCTCCCTCCCCCTCCCATCTCACATCATCACCATCCTGATGACCTCAGCTAGTTCACCTTTCTTTCAACACTCCATCCCACCCCCATCTCACGTCATCACCATACTGATGACCTCAGCTGGTTAACCTGTCAACACCCGCTCTGATCTCACATCATCACCACATCGATTAACTCAGCTGGTTAACATGTCAATGCCTCCCTCCGATCTCACATCATCACCACACTGATGAACTCAGCTGGTTAACCAGTCAACACCCCCCCCCCCCCCAAGCCCCCATCTCATGTTACAACTGCAGTGTGATCCACAGCTGGTTCTCCTGCCCCCGCTCCCCCCCCCCCCCCCAACCCCCCCCCTTTACATCATCACCACATTGATGACCTCAGCTGGTTAATCTTCAACACCATTCACCCCACCTCTATCTGATATCATCACCACACTGATGATCTAATGTGTACACACAGTAAATGAAAAACGGGTATACCTGGCTGGCGACCTTGGCCTCGCAGTCAATGGCGATCTGGTCGAGCTTTTCGTCGTAGGTCTGCTGCATGGATTGGATGGCCCCGCGGAGCTCTCCCTTGAAGAACGCCTCCATATCCATGCCCTTCACGGTCACCGGCTCTTGCTGCGTCATGTTAAGCTGCTCTCCCACACAAACACACCAGCTCCAGGTGATTTCCCATTCTTTAGCTCCCACTGTAGGCAGGGAGAGTGGCCACAACAACAACAAACATCGAGCACAGTTCGTCTGATGTCACCTATGATGGAGAGACGTTAATTAGATATCTGAACTCAACTGAACTGAACTGTACAGCAAGGTACAAGGTGTTTGTTTTGTTTCTAACGCTTTTAATTCCAGTGGAGCTGTACAGTCATAGCATGGCTAAACATCAGTCATTCAAATCTGCACCTGTAAGGGACTTGCCGATTCCGCCGCTGTAAGAACTCTTCGTCGCGGGATCCAAGAAAATGGGAGTCGAGAAAACGGATTTCGCTACGGGCAGTTCTGTCACGTTTGTCACCAATAAATAAATCCTTCTGCGTGGAGAAATTGTTGTCAGTATGAATGATCAACTGAACTTTAACTTATTTTCTTCCCGAATCGTTTGAACAATCCACTGCCTCCCAACGTAAATTCATAGTCACTGAGTCACTGGTAGCTAACTTGAACGGCAGATGTAGCTTTCCAGTGCTCGGCATATTCTTTGCTTGGAGAAGGCGGAATGCTTTCAGTTTTTTAGAAGATCTCGTGCAGCAGCGTAGCCTCACGAAGAAAGAATCCGCATGATTTTACCGCTGTCAGCCAACTGGCCGTTCGTTTATTCCAACCTCAAAGGGACTCAGACCTACAGGTATATGGAAGATATGGGAAATGGACAAACTCTTTTTGAAAAAAAAAAAAATTAAAACCGTTTTCCATCACTCGCCAGAAATTTACTTCAGAAATGATGATAAAGGCAAAAATCAAGCAGCCGCCATGGTGACGTCATTAGCGTCGCTAATAACTTGCTGGGAGGTCATGGGGTTTGTTTCCGATCCCAGACATTCATTTGTGGGATTTTCAGTCCCGACCAGTATCTACCTAAAGTTGAATTTGTTGTGGGCGCAACAGGGAAGGCGGGGACTATACAGTGGAGTTTCATCCACTTATTGGACACGTCTCTGCGAGTGTTATTAAATTTGTCGACCAAAAATGCAGATGTCATCTCTCGGTCCTGGTGGACACTAGAATTATTGCAAAAAGTAAGCGCAGAGCGCAGCTCTGTCATGGTATCTCAGAGCGGAATGGAAGTCTGTAGCATCATCTTCTTCATCTTAATCCTCTTCGATCAGCGTATTAAAAGGTCTCAGATTATATGGCCCTTCATGCCCTGCTCTCTTGGTGACCTCAGCTTTGATTTCTTTTCCACGGCTATGCACACGGTCAGTTCGTTTCGAGGTCGCCGGTATTGGCAAGTTTATATGGACCATCACTGGAATGGCATGGTTGTGCCCTCTTAAGTAAGACGCTCACTAACGCTGGCTCCATAACGAATTAATGGTGTTGAAAAAAAAATCTTTCAAATTTTTTTTGTTATTACATACACCACCACTAAGAGGCGAATAGATCTGTTCCGGAATAGAAAATCACAGGAAGATAACGCCTGTTTTTCCATTGCAAACAGCATTACTTTTTGTCACCTTGAGTCAAATAAAAAAAATCTAGAGAGTTACGTATTTGATTTTAAGGCACACGCCACAATCTCGATCAGGATGACTGCATTACGGGTGGCCCAGGCGCATCGTGTCATACCCATGTTTTGGCATTTTCTCACTTTGACTGAACTGTACAGCAGACTGATGAGGCAACATTGCTTTGGGTCTGCCTGCCAGCAGTATCTGTTCCGTGAAAATGGCGGGATCACTCTTGTTGAACGCGAACCCTACTAGCACAAATCTCCACTGTAAATTTCCGAAGACTGACTGTTATTACGACTTTATCAACATGATTCACAAGGTAATTTACACGATTTGGCGAACGACCTAACCCGACTCAAATATCAATATATATCAGTGAAAGAGAAAAGGATGAAAAGTAAAGATGAAGCTTCAAAAGTCTAGTCTCTCATTAGCTTCTTGCTATTTAAATCTTACGTAATCGTAGATGCAAACAAAATAAATACTGTCTTTTAAGTCCTGGGTCAGGATTAGAAATCTTTCCTAAGTGGTGACCCCTGCCCCTTCCTACCCCACCCTCCCTTGTCTTATAAACAGTAACCTCTTAGTGTATGAACTAACAGGTATACATGTTCTCACTCTCCGACTTCAAGAAATGCTTGGAATAGCTACCTTGCCAATGACTTAGTTCAAATATGACGTCGTGGATAATGACGTACCTGTTCTAAGAGTTCTCGCAGGAACTCGACTTCCTCCTGTCTGGTCTGGGCCAACACCTCTTGTTCGATGTGAGCCGCCGTCTCCGCATCCAGATCCTGTGGACACACATCATCATCATATGTTACAAACATCAGCGGTAGCCTTCTCCGTTCCTCCTCCTCATTATTATTATCATTGTTGTTATTATTATAATAATCATTATTGTTATTATTATTTTCGTGTTCATTAGCATCATTTTCATCACTATCATAATCGTTATATTGCTGTCATCATCTCCACTATCATCATTTCCTCAATTACCATTACAATCACTATCATCGTCGTCATCACCATCACCAAAGGGCTTATCATTGTTGTTGATTTCATTGTTATTATTACCATCTTAATCATAGTATTCTTTATTGTTTTCGTAATCACCGCCACTATCATCATCATTATTATTATCATCATCATCGCCTCCATTATCATGGTCACGTTCCTTCTAATCATTATTGATGTCATTACAGTCCCCGCCAACAGGATCATAAATGTACTCGTCATTGTCGTCATTATCACCACATATGCCATCATCATTATCTCGCTGTCATCGTCACAAACACTTTTGTCCTGAAGTTTTCAGTGATCAAGTTTCAACGAGTATAATAGCTCAGGCGTTGGGTTTTTCTACATAGCTGTTTCTTATTACTTGGCTCCCACAATCTCTCTCTCTCTCTCTCTCTCTCTCTCTCTCTCTCTCTCCTGTAAAAATTCTCACCTACCAACCCTATAAGGCACCGCTTTCCCCCCTTTCATTTGTCGGCGTTGTTTGTCCTATAGATTATCATAGATCCTGACTACCCAAACATTTTTGAATTTGTCCAGTCTGCCGTTATAGACGTCGATGAACAGACCGCGCGCGCTTGCGCCAAGGAACCAGCAGACTTCAGCCAAGTGTATAATACAACTGGAAACGCAATAACGCAATGGTTATTTTACAATACTGACCGGAACTATCACCTCAAGACGCTGACCACTGCGATTATTTTAGACAATATAAGCCCACCAGCCCAAACGCGTGCACAACACCAGAATGGGCGACTGCAACTCATCATGGGCGACTGCCACGTGCATTGTCTCACCATCGTAACGAACACAGCTCTCCAACTCACCAAGCATTTAACAGCATGCTCCATGAGGAGCCTGTTCTGGGGTTCCTACCAAACGGGACTCCATAGCAACCTAATATGACTGCTTCTTCAGTTTGTGCCTAAAATATACCTTCACAGAAAGGCAGCATGTAAATGCTTTAGAGTCGGGGACGTGTGTCAAGAGGAATCCAAGACCCGAACCTTAGCTGGACCAAACCCGCATCCACAACACTGGTCCTCAACGAACCTAACTCTAACTCTATGCCTAACCTAACCTTGTCTTAATAAAGTTTAACAGGATCTTCAATGTAAACTGTGCCGCCATGTGCGTTAATGGAGTTGTCTTCTCTTGTTCTCTGTCCGAAAAGGAAGACCGTCTGCCCTCACAGAACTATCTATCCAAGGGCTGACTACTCACAGCACGCAGACGAGCATTCTCTTCCTTGTATTTGTTGACCAAGGCCCGCAGCTTGGCGGCTTCATCTTCGAGGGACCCACACCGCAGGCGCAAGGTGTGCAGCTCCCCTTCGTATTCGCCGATCTGGGCGTTGAGCTGGTCGATCTTCTTGGCGTAGTCTTTGGCGTTGGCCTCATAGGTCGTGATACTGCAATATATGCGTGCCGCGTGTGTGTGTGTGCGCGCGCACACACACACACACACACACACACACACACACACACACACACACACACGCACAGACACACACACACACGCACAGACACACACACACGACCAGACACACACACACGCACTGATTGATTGTCCTGTTGAAACCAGTTTATTGTCGGATTAATTTTTAACAAAACTGAAATAAACGAGGGATACTCTGAATAGGACTACTATAGGCAAGCTTATTGTAAAGCAAACGACGATGAACAACCCTACCGTAAAGACGACTGTTATACTTATAGACCTTATTGTAAAGAGGACTTGTAAAGGCCACCTTGTATTCAACAGGACTGTTATGGACTATCTTGTAAAGCAGACTATCATGGATCTCATCGTATGGAAGACTATCATAGGCTACCCTATAGTGAAGGGAATTATGACGTGGCTCCTAACTGTAAAGAGGACAAAACTATGGGCCACTTAAATGTAAAGTTGGCCATTATGGGCCACCTGATTGTAAAGAGGACTGTTATGGGCCACTTTAATGTAAAGTTGACCATTATGGGCCACTTTATTGTAAAGTTGACCATTATGGGCCACCTTATTGTAAAGTTAACCATTATGGGCCACCTGATTGTAAAGTTGACCATTATGGGCCACCTTATTGTAAAGTTGACCATTATGGGCCACCTGATTGTAAAGTTGACCATTATGGGCCACCTGATTGTAAAGTTGACCATTATGGGCCACCTGATTGTAAAGTTGACCATTATGGGCCACCTGATTGTAAAGTTGACCATTATGGGCCACCTGATTGTAAAGTTGACCATTATGGGCCACCTGATTGTAAAGTTGACCATTATGGGCCACCTGATTGTAAAGTTGACCATTATGGGCCACCTGATTGTAAAGTTGACCATTATGGGCCACTTTATTGTAAAGTTGACCATTATGGGCCACCTGATTGTAAAGTTAACCATTATGGGCCACTTTAATGTAAAGTTAACCATTATGGGCCACCTGATTGTAAAGTTAACCATTATGGGCCACCTGATTGTAAAGTTAACCATTATGGGCCACCTGATTGTAAAGTTAACCATTATGGGCCACTTTATTGTAAAGTTGACCATTATGGGCCACCTGATTGTAAAGAGGACTGATATGGGCCACCTGATTGTAAAGAGGACTGTTATGGGCCACCTGATTTTAAAGAGGACTGTTATGGGCCACCTGATTGTAAAGTTGACCATTATGGGCCACCTTATTGTAAAGTTGACCATTATGGGCCACCTGATTGTAAAGAGGACTGTTATGGGCCACCTGATTGTAAAGTTGACCATTATGGGCCACTTTATTGTAAAGTTGACCATTATGGGCCACCTGATTGTAAAGTTGACCATTATGGGCCACTTTATTGTAAAGTGGACCATTATGGGCCACCTGATTGTAAGGAGGACTGTTATGGGCAACCTGATTGTAAAGTTGACCATTATGGGCCACTTATTGTAAAGTTGACCATTATGGGCCACCTGATTGTAAAGTTAACCATTATGGGCCACCTGATTGTAAAGTTAACCATTATGGGCCACCTTATTGTAAAGTTGACCATTATGGGCCACCTTATTGTAAAGTTGACCATTATGGGCCACCTGATTGTAAAGTTGACCATTATGGGCCACCTTATTGTAAAGTTAACCATTATGGGCCACCTGATTGTAAAGTTGACCATTATGGGCCACTTATTGTAAAGTTAACCATTATGGGCCACCTGATTGTAAAGTTAACCATTATGGGCCACCTTATTGTAAAGTTAACCATTATGGGCCACCTGATTGTAAAGTTAACCATTATGGGCCACCTGATTGTAAAGTTAACCATTATGGGCCACCTGATTGTAAAGTTAACCATTATGGGCCACCTGATTGTAAAGTTAACCATTATGGGCCACCTGATTGTAAAGTTAACCATTATGGGCCACCTTATTGTAAAAGAGGATGTTACGGGCCACCTGATTGTAAAGAGAACTGTTATGGGCCACCTTATTGTAAAGAGGATGTTATGGGCCACCTTATTGTCAAGAGGACTGTTATGGGACACCTTATTGTAAAGAGGATGTTATGGGCCACCTTATTGTAAAGAGGATGTTATGAGCCATCTTATTGCAAAGAGGACTGTTATGGGACACCTTATTGCAAAGAGGATGTTATGGGACACCTTATTGCAAAGAGGACTAGTATAGGACCCTTATTGCAAAGAGGATGTTAGGGACACTTTATTGTAAAGAGGATGTTATGAGCCATCTTATTGCAAAGAGGACTGTTATGGGACACCTTATTGCAAAGAGGACTGTTATGGGACACCTTATTGCAAAGAGGATGTTAGGGGACACCTTATTGCAAAGAGGACTGTATAGGACCCTTATTGCAAAGAGGACTGTTATGGGACACCTTATTGTAAAGAGGGCTATCATGGGCCACCTTATTGTAAAGAGGATGTTATGGGCCACCTGATTGTAAAGAGAACTGTTATGGGCCACCTTATTGTAAAGAGGATGTTATGGGCCACCTTATTGTCAAGAGGACTGTTATGGGACACCTTATTGTAAAGAGGATTTTATGGGCCACCTTATTGTAAAGAGGATGTTATGAGCCATCTTATTGCAAAGAGGACTGTTATGGGACACCTTATTGCAAAGAGGATGTTATGGGACACCTTTATTGCAAAGAGGACTGGTATAGGACCCTTATTGCAAAGAGGATGTTAGGGGACACTTTATTGTAAAGAGGATGTTATGAGCCATCTTATTGCAAAGAGGACTGTTATGGGACACCTTATTGCAAAGAGGACTGTTATGGGACACCTTATTGCAAAGAGGATGTTAGGGGACACCTTATTGCAAAGAGGACTGGTATAGGACCCTTATTGCAAAGAGGACTGTTATGGGACACCTTATTGTAAAGAGGGCTATCATGGGCCACCTTATTGTAAAGAGGATGTTATGGGCCACCTGATTGTAAAGAGAACTGTTATGGGCCACCTTATTGTCAAGAGGATGTTATGGGCCACCTTATTGTCAAGAGGACTGTTATGGGACACCTTATTGTAAAGAGGATGTTATGGGCCACCTTATTGTAAAGAGGATGTTATGAGCCATCTTATTGCAAAGAGGACTGTTATGGGACACCTTATTGCAAAGAGGACTGTTATGGGACACCTTATTGCAAAGAGGACTGGTATAGGACCCTTATTGCAAAGAGGACTGTTATGGGACACCTTATTGTAAAGAGGGCTATCATGGGCCACCTTATTGTAAAGAGGATGTTATGGGCCACCTTATTGTAAAGAGAACTGTTATGGGCCACCTTATTGTAAAGAGGACTGTTATGGGCCACCTTGTTGTCAAGAGGGCTATCATGGGCCACCTTATTGTAAAGAGGACTATTATGGGTCACCTTATTGTAAAGAGAACTGTCATGTGCCACCTTATTGTAAAGAGGACTGTTATGGGCCACCTTATTGTAAAGAGGACTGTTATGGGCCACCTTATTGTAAAGAGGACTGTTATGGGCCACCTTATTGTAAAGAGAACTATCATATTGTAAAGAGGATGTTAAGGGCCACCTTACTGTAAAGAGGATTGTTATGGGCCACCTTATTGTAAAGAGAACTATCATATTGTAAAGAGGATGTTATGGGCCACCTTATGGTAAAGAGAACTATCATCGGCCACTTAATTTTGAAACGGACTAACACGCCTCACCATAAAGCGTACCACTCTTCAAAAAGCAGACGATGTTGTTGGGAACGATATGGCGAGCTGAGAAGAGGGAGGAGGCTGGCTTTATGTATG
The DNA here is from genome assembly GCA_033310375.1 of Conus canariensis. Lineage (NCBI taxonomy): Eukaryota > Metazoa > Mollusca > Gastropoda > Neogastropoda > Conidae > Conus > Conus canariensis. Next base: position 27,900,708 of record CM065735.1, on the reverse strand, counting down.
GAAAGATGAGAGCTGGTTGGATGGAGGGGCGAGGGGGTCGAGAGGGGCTACGACTATGTATTTGTCAAGGACGCAGGCACATGCTCACAAGTTAATGCTACATGGCTTGATTGATTTACTGATTACTGCAATAAGTCTGTGAATCTCGTGGGCTGTGAAAAGGGGATGGTGTGCGCGTGGTGGGGGACGATTTGGGTGATGGGGGAGAAGTACGATGGGATGGCTGTGAAAGACATACTGAGTTAATACATGCATGGATTCGGTAAAAAAAAAATAATAATAATCTGTCTGTATCTTCCTCTCTCTCTCTCAACACATACAAACACCACACACACACACACACACACACACACACACACACACACACACACGGTACTCTCTCTCTCTCTCTCTCTCTCTCCTCTCTCTCTCTCTCTCTCTCTCTCTCTTCCTCCCTTCCCTTTCTCTCAACCCCCCCTCCCCCTCCACCTCAGTTATAACCGTCATCCCAAAGGCGATCAATCAACCGAATCTCCCAAATCATCTTTTGCCACACGCCACAACTAACATTTGGCAGGAGATAGAGTGACTCAGCCTCCCTTCCCCCCCCCCCCTCCCCCTCTCAGTCTGTATCCTTCTCCCTACCCTCTCTTACTCCTGTCTCCGCGGATGCTCGACGTGAGGGGATCGAACACAGCGTGATAGGGATCAATCAGCCAGTTGGTACACAGTCAATAACACAGAGCATAAAACACGTACTGCGCACGACGTGCGTCATTCTAGTCACTAAGCGAACAACCCCCAAAGTGGTATGGAAGCATCAGGCATTCCTACCTTTTCAACTCCCCCTCCCCCCTCCCTCTCCCCCCCCCCCCCCCCTTCTCTAACCTTATCGTTCCTTCGCCTTCCCCAACCCCCACCCCCCCCCACCCCTACCTCTACCACACCACCTCTCCTTCTATCATTCAGCCCAACCGATGCATTTAATGTACAGATTGTCAGTCCTCTTGCTACGCACTCCCGCCACTGTTCATCGCTTATTGAGATGAAGCTGGTGAAGCCAGCTTGTCACTGAAGCACACTGCAGTTACAACGTCATTCTCGTCATCAACATCATCATCATCATCATCATCATCATCATCAACAGTAGTACTGGTAGCAGCAGGAGTAATGTTCTTACTGTTTCTAGCAGCAGCAACAGTAGCAGCAGCAGTAGCACCAGCGGCAGCAACAACAACGGTAACAACCACAGTAACAGTAGAAGTGGTGGCAGTGACAAGAGTAGCGGCAGCAGCTATAATAGCAGTAGCAATAGGGCAACAATAGAAGTAGTTGCCGTGGTACCAGCTGCAAAAATAGCGGCAATAGTAGTAGTAGCAGTAGTAGTAGTAGTAGTAGTAGCAGTAGTAGTAGGAGTAGTAGTAGCAGCAGCAGCAGTTATAGAGAAGTAGCAGCAGGAAAGTCCTGAACTCTTGTGAAATGGTCGGAGCTGCCCTAATGTCGGAGAGAGAGAGAGAGAGAGAGAGAGAGAGAGAGAGGGAGAGAGAGAGAGAGAGAGTCAGTCTCCATCTGTGCCTGTGCTCGCATGTCTATGAAAAGACACGGCTGCAACCTGTGAAGGGAACTGAACAGCCAATTAACGCAGTGCAGCACTCATTTCTTTCCCTTTGACATAACTTTCACTCCTTCCCTGCCACCTATTTTCATCCTCCCCCCCTCGCCCCCTCCTCCCCCCGAACCCCATACCTTTTCTGAAGGTTTCATGGCACCTTTGACCCTTCACCTCTTCCACTCTGACCCTCCCTCCCCCTCCCCCAACTCGACCCCCCCCCCCCCCCCCCCGTCTTACCCACGTTTGGTCTCTTCCCCTACCTTCTCTCCCTCTTCTCCTCCCCGGCAGACACTGACACCCTCCTTTTGTTTCAAGAACTGACATGACAGGGAAAGACGTGAGGATATGAATATGAAGGTGGATTGGGGTCAGATGGGGGGGGGGGGGGGGGGGGGGGGTGGGCCAATGTGGGGAGGGGGGGTCGTTTTGCCAGACACGCTCTGTTGCTATTACTATGTCACCTGCATGCCGTGCACGATACTGTCTGTGACATCATCCCTTTGTGTCTGTCTGTCCGTCTGACCGTCTTCCTTGAGAATGCCCGCCATTTTGACGTGGTTTTTTTTCTGATGTCATTAGCGGCAGTTTTGCTTCTTTCCAGTGCCTTCCCCTCTTCTCTCTTTCTGCCTTTCCTGCTGGTGGCAGTTTCCGTGCGAACTTCCCCGCGTTTCTCGATTTACGCACCAACGTCTACGTTTACCCCAGTGATCATGAAATGTACGTGTCTTTCTCGATGTTCGTTCCTGTAAACTGCCACACCCTTCATAATTTCCCGGCAACTAAGTCCAATTTGATAGCCATTTTAACATCTACGTCAATTCGAATTTCTGTATAATCCTCGATTACAATACGAACTCAGTCGCGAGAGTTACCCCTACGTTTGTCGATCGTCATTTCGACATACAGGCATCTATGTTTCTCCTAATTTCCAAATCCATAAATTCATCTGAACTCGGTGCATACTCCATGTCAGTTTTCATAAGAGCACACACGTCCATTCTAGTTTCTTCTTTCTAGTTCTTGTACTATGATGCTATGACAATTTTCTATCATGTAAAAGCCATTCTTGTACTCTAAACGGATAATATCACTGCTCTCTTATATGTTGCTCTAATTCTTGTACGTAGAATAGATAATATCGCAATTTTTAGTCAGGTTCGTTCTTTTTTCTTTTTTTTTTTCGTTGGTTGAAGTGTGATTTTCTTTTTACAGGAACGGAAATGAAATGAGGCAGGGAACAGTAAACGATAATGCAGCTAATGAAGAGTTTTCATATCTGTAACATATTTCCTTAATTTCATGTTCCCAGTTTCTCCATCTTCAAATCCCCCCCCCCCCCCTCTTAAATCCAAATCTTTGCCAAGTCATTACTATGAAGATAGTTCAGTCGTTGGCCTGCGCTTGTTTTTTTCCCCCACTATTAGATTGTTCGTCTATGTATTTGTCTGACTTTATTCAAGTTTAAAAGGCTGTGCCAGTCTTGAATAAAAGTTACTCTGTATTAGGTTTTCTTATGGGAGCAAAAAATACCCAACTTGTTTACTTTTTACAGGAAATTCAGTTCATTAACAGCGCAGAACATTCTGAGCAAAGATGTGGTATAGGAAGCCAAACATGAATGGTTTGTTGTTCCACTCCACCCCCTCCCTCCTCCCCTTTTCCCCCACACCAACCATCTACCCCCTCTTCCCCCCCCCCCCCACGCCCTTTCTTTCTCCTTATCTATCCATTCGTTGAGCTCCTTTATCGACAGAAAGTCTGCAAACAAAGTCATACATTCAACCTCATTGTTCCTTTGGGGCCGAGGGGTGGGGGTGGGGTGGGGGTGGGGGGTGGGGGGGGTGGCGGTTGTTTGTGTAGGTGTGTTTGAGTGTTTGAGTGTAGAGGAGGATGACGATGAGTGGGGTGGGGGATGGCTACGATTTGCATTCCCCAACTGGGAACCTCTGCTAACTTTGAATAATTGAATAACTCACTGACCGATTCATTCACTTACTGGTAAACTGATCAGTTGACTGGTTGATTTGACTGACTGTTGATTCAGTGATTGCCTGTCTCGCTCTCTGCCTGACGGAAGGGGGAAGAGGTGGGGGAAGGGAAAGGGGGGGGGGGGGCGCTGGGGAGTATGCTGGAGAAAGGAGAGAGAGGGTGGAGCGGAGGGAGGGTGGGCAAAAAATTCCAAATGCGGGGAGTCGGATCATTCCAAACCCGACGAAGCCTCCTCCATTCAAAGTTGGCCGGGCTTTCAAAACTTGACGATCCGGTTTCGATAATACGGAGCTCAAAACCCAGCAAGACCCCCCCCCCCCTCCCCCAATCCCCTCCCCGCCCCCACCCCCCTCAGTCCCACTACCACCTACCTCCCTCTCCTCACCCTCATCCCTTCAACCTTCTTTTCCCTTGCGACCTCTACCTTGATTCCCTTCCTTCCTTCTTTCACTTTTTTTTATTGGGGGGGTGGGGGGGGGAGGGGGGGAGGGGGGATGATGGTGTGGTGATGGTAGGATCCGTCTCCGTCTCTTTCTCTCCTACCACCAACACACCGTCCACCCCACCCCCCTCTGCCTTCCCTCTACGTCCTACCTCTGTCCCCCACCCTGGTCTCAGCGTTACTTCACGCACACTTTCCTTTTAACTGCTACACCCCCCCCCCCCTCCCATCCCCCTCCCCTTTCTCAACGCTCAGCCCCTTCCCCTCCCACATACACTATCAAAGAGCACCCTGCCATCCGCCCTCTCTCTGCTAGCCCTCTCTCCCCCCCCCCCCCCCCCCCTATAACTACCTTCCCCGGTAACTTCCCCCCCCCCCACCCCCACCCCCACTTCTATTGCACCCAGCAGGGAGACGCCGGAACCTCCCCCCCCCCCCTCCCCTACCAACTTTACCCCTCATCGTTTTTATGACAACCTGCCCCCCACCCGCACCCCACCCCCCCCCCTCCTCCGACCCATCCCTCCCAAACCCAACTCCACCCCCACCGGCCTCCCCTCTTCCTCCTTCCTTCGTCACTTGGTTTTGTATGAGAAGGTGAAAGACATTTTTCTTTTTTCTTTTTTTTTTTTTTTTTTTTTTGGGGGGGGGGGGGGGGGGGGGGGGGGGGGCAGCCGAGAAGACGACGACGCGCGGAAGAGATAGAGAAAGAATGGGGGGGGAGGGAGGGAGAAACCGGCTCCACGATTGAAGCCGCCACCAGAGGGCGCAGCAATGTCTCCGGTCATTTTTTTTTTTTTTCCCGATTTTTTTTCAAACTTTTTTTTTCTCTTGCTCACGGAACTATAAATTGCCTTAAAAGGAATGCGGGTTGAAAGGGATCTATATAACACACGACTACTCTTCGCTCTCTTCTGTGGGTTATCGTCGCTCCGTCCCCATACTCCCCCCCCCCCCCAACCCCCACGTCTCCCTTCTCCATAATTTCCACCACCTCAATTTACACCGTCCCCTTCAAGGGCTGATTTCTGGGCAAGGTGTGTGTGTGTGTGTGTGTGTGTGTGTGTGTGTGTGTGTGTGTGTGTGCGTGCGTGCGTGCGTGCGTGCGTGTGCGCGCGCACGCGCAAACACAGAAAAACTGCTCGCGCTTGTCTTGCACATTCGGTTCTGTTCACGTCCACTCTACTTATGCTCGGAGATGCCATCCCCCCCCCCCCCCCCCCCCTCCCTTTCCCCATACTAACACTCAATCCTGTGTGTGTGTTCGTGTTGTGTGTGTGTGTTGTGTGTGTGTGTGTGTGTGTGTGTGTGATATTGCTTGACTCGTGTGTGCGTGCGTGTGTGCGTGCGTGCGCGCGCGCGCGCGCGTGTGTGTGTGTGTGTGTGTGTGTGTGATATTGCTTGACTCGCGCGCGCGCGCGCGCGTGCGTGGTGTGTGTGTGTGTGTGTGTGTGTGTGTGTGTGTGTGTGTGTGTGTGTGTGTGTGTGTGTGTGTGTGTACGAGAGAGATTTTGCTTGACTTGCGTGTGTTATAGGAGGTGATGTGTGTATGCCCGTGGACGTGTGCATCTGTGCGTGTGTGTGTGTGTGTCCACGCGCGCGTGAACATTCGCTGTAATGTATGTTTCATCCTCAGATAGGTCTACCAACGTACTGGACTAAGATACAATACCCAGACCTTTGATTTGTACACACACACACACACACACACACACACACACACACACACACACACACAGAGAGAGAGAGAGAGAGAGAGAGAGAGAGAGAGAGAGAAGCACCCACTCTCAGGCACGCCACATGGAGACTCACAGGTCCTTGAAGGACTCGATCTCGTCCTGCAGACCAGCCAGCTTGGCCTCGCTGACGCCCTTCTGCGTGGACAGGTCTTTGATGACCTCGCGGGCCTGCTGCAGCTCGCCCTCATACATGTCCCTGATGGGGCGCCAATCCTCCTGCTTCGCTGCCTCAGGGCCTCGTTCTCCAAATCCAGTTTCTTGTTCTGGGCCTCCAGCCATCGCACCTGAGGGACCATTGCCATCAAGACATCAAGGCCATTTGTCCTCCTCTCCCTCCCACTTCGTCATAGTCATCACCATCATGGTGTGTGTGTGTGTGTGTGTGTGTGTGTGTGTGTGGGTGTGGGTGTGTTATTTTCTGCTGTGTGTGGTGGTGTTTCTAAATTCTATCTTTGGAATTTGTGGATGTTTACCATGTTTGTGTACTGTAACAGCGGTGTTATTGTTCGGTAAGACATCCTCTTTTGCTCTTCCTCATCTTGTTACCATCATCATGTTGTTACCATCATCATGGCAGTTGTCATCATCAGGCCGTTTGCCCGTTTACCTATCTTTGGAGTAGAAAGAGGGGTCTTGTTCCAATGTTTGTTATCTGGCGACCAGCTATGACAGGTAATCCACTGGAATGACCACTGGCTGTCCTTTGGGCAGTGCTTATTTTCACCACGTTTTTTTTTTTTAATGTATTTTTAGTTGCACTAAAATCTCTTGTAATGATTTTATTTAGCTGTAAAATTATGAATGTTCTCTCTCTCTCTCTCTCTGATTTCATATCTGAAAGGAGTTGTGTCCCTTCTTTCAGCCCTAAAAATGGCGCTGTGTGGCCTGCTGGGTGAAAATGGAACTGAAACTAGTGAAACTGAAAACAGGCGTTGTGGCACCTACTACCGCTGAGCTTCGTGACTTGCGCACAGTTAGCATCTCTCAGCTGCTGGTTTTGTTCGTGTTATCTTGAGCATAGTATGGCTTGCTTCATTGTCATGTTCAAGAGAGTGTGGTCTCAAGCCCCTTAAAAAAAGAAAGTTGTTTATCTTATTTGCGGTCCATATTTATCAGCTGGTCCTGTTGCTCGAGAAATCATCATTGGCACAATCGCCTTTTGTCGTATGGCAGCACCCGCAGCAGCAGCAGATATAGACAAGTAATGGCTCCAATTAAAATGCTGATCTTCTGTGGGTTATTCCTGTCACTTGCAGAAGAGTTTTCTGGCTGGAGGGAGAAGACTAAACTCTGTAGCTATAAACATCAAGCTGTGTGTTCCCGGCCTCATAGCATCTCTTCATCTTTCCGACGTTGATTAAGTGGTTTCTGCCTTAATCTTGTTCTTCGTACTCTTCTGAAGACGAAGACGAAAAACATGAAGAAGAAGAAGAAGAAGAAGAAGAAGAAGAAGAAGAAGAAGAAGAAGAGAACGACAACGAAGAAGAATAAAAGAAAGGAAAACAATGGCGACAACGAAAACAAAAAAAGAAGTTCAACAACAACAACAACAACAACAACAGAACGACGACAGCGAAGAGAAAGGACAATGACAAGAAGGAAAGAGGAGGAGGTGCAGCGGCCGATGCCGGCACATGTTACCTTCTCAATGTAGGTGGCCAGCCTCTCGTTACAGTCCTGCATCTCCCTCTTCTCCTTCTCCCGGTTGCCACGGAAATCGGCGATGCCGGTGCCCGCCATCTGAGAGTAGACGGCAGGGCTGAAGCTGCTCGACAGCCTCATGGACATGCTGGAGCCCCCTCCCATGCCGTACAGACTGGACCTGTTGCGCCCAAAGGTGCCACCTCCTCCTCGCTGTATGACCACGGTCTTGCTGGTGCTCTTGGGCCTGTACGTGGTAACCTCCTCATCACCGCCCGCGCTGGTGCGAACGGTGGTGGTTCGGGAGACTGAAGACGTCATGATGATTGCTTCCAAGACGGGGAACTCTCTTCTGAAAACCAGACAAGGTGCAGACAAAGTCCACGCGAGAAGAACCAAGGGCAGGAACTACTGGGGCTGCTTCAAAGTGGTGAGGAGGCTGAAGAGTGGCGGTGGCGGAGGAGACGGGCGACAAGCAGCAGACAGACGACGGACACGAGGTACGGAGCCAACGGCGGCCGACTGAACACTGACGCTATGACAGCTCCCCCGGTGCATATAGGGAGCTGAGCCTGTCTCGATCCGCGGCGACAGGGAGTGGTTCGCCCGCGCCGACCGGGGTGCTGGGTCAGAGGGAGGGAGAAGGAGTAGGGCCGGCACAGGAGAGAGAGAGAGAGAGAGAGAGAGAGATGGGGAGCAGAAGGTAGGCGTGTCAGTCTTAGCTGGATGACACCGGTGAGCTGGGCCCGGTCTTCCAGTTTGGGGACCGGGTGTGCAAAACGCTGGCGGAGAGAGAGGTAGGGAAAAGGGGGGTGGGGGGTGGGAGGGGGTGCACACCTACACGAGAGAGAGAGAGAGAGAGAGAGAGAGAGAGAGAGGACGGTGGATAGGATGGGGAGAGCGAGGTGTTGGAGGGAGAGGGTGTGTGTGTCGGGGGGAGGGGGGTCGGTAGTTTTGAGGAGAGCGGTGGGCGGAATGGGACTAGATTTGATCCTGAAAGACCAGAATGGACGGGTGGGGAAGGGGGGGGGGGGGGGGGGGCAACTGAAGTGCTGAGGTAGCACTGTAGTTGTGATTTTGTGGGGGTGTCGTCCTTCGATGTCTGCAGTTCAGAGAAGAGGGTGTGCGTACCTTGGTGCCAAGTTGTCCTTACATCTCCCTCGCCCGCGTGGTGTGTGTGTGTGTGTGTGTGTGTGTGTTGTGTGTGTGTGTGTGTGTGTGTGTGTGTGTGTGTGTGTGTGTGCGAGTGAGTGTATCTTAATGTCTTTGTGCATGCGTGTGTGCATGCTCGCTAGTGGATCTGATCATTCTTCACACGTACTTGAGTCTGTTTCAGGATTTAATGAACATGGAGAGAACGAAAGCTTGAACTCGTGGAAGAGAGAGAGAGAGAGAGAGAGAGAGAGAGAGAGAGAGAGAGAGAGAGAGAGAGAGAGAGAGAGAACCTTCTGACTAAAGGTCCATATAGTGATATTGTGATAGTGAGATAATGAATATAAAGACATCAGAAAGTAGACGGCTGAATACGGACATCTGAAGAATTTCACAAAAGGCCATTATGAAACTATGTCAGCATTCTGATTCTATCATTTGCTTTAGCAAGCCTTCAAGACGCCGTATGCTTCATGCTGAAATTCTCGCAATATATCCGTATTATTGTTTGTCATATTAGACACCAGTGTTTATGAAGCTTTCGGGATATATATTCCTAAGATGAGACAGACGAGGACAGCAAAACAAAACATGCGCTTCATGCTCTTTTACTATTTTTTGACAGTAGGCATGTGGTGACGTGAAATCTTGTCATTTCCGTCACGATGTGGGACATTATCTGTCACTCAAACTTTGAATTTTGATATGTGGTATACATATATGTCCATATCAGATATTACCTTTTACACACTAAGGTTGCTTTGAATATTCTATACAAAAGAAAATTTCGATTTTTTTCCCTGAAAGTTTTGAGAGAGATAGAAAGAAAGAGAGAGAGAGAGAGAGAGAGAGAGAGAGAGAGAGAGAGAGAGAGGGGGGGGGGGTCGGAGAGATACGGTTTGGAGGGGGTCACACGCAACACACACACACACACACACACACACACACACACACACACACACACACACACACGATGCACTCTCTCTCACACACACACGCACGAGCACACACACAAACACACGCATACATGCATATACAGAAAAGGAAAGACAGAAAGAAAGCATACTCTCCTCCACCCCCCTACCTCTCCCTTTTTCCTCAAACTCACTTCTCTCCCCACTCATCTCCTCTCCACTTTCCCAACCCACTACACACAGACACGCAGAGAGAGAGAGAGAGAGAGAGAGAGAGAGAGAGAGAGAGAGAGAGAGAGAGAGAGAGAGAGACGGGTGTTAAAATAGTCCAAGCTATGTGAAGTGAATTGCCAAGTCAACTTTCAGAAACCGGCTGAACGACATTTTTGAATGCACACTCACATACATAGGCAGCAGTGCCAACTTTGCATACGCTGTGTTTACCACCCGTAGAAAAGACGGGTGGAAACCCTTGAATTTGATACTACCCTTATCTCTCTCTCTCTCTCTCTCTCTCTCTCTCTCTCTCTCTCTCTCTCTCTCTCTCTCATATCTGTATATGGTGCGTGCATGCGCGTGCGTGTGCGCTCATGTGTGTGCAAACCTCTATCTCTCTCTCTGTTCATGTGTGTGTGTGCATGTGCGTTTGCATGTGTGTGTGTGTGTGTGTGTGTGTGTGTGTGTGTGTGTGTGTGTGTGTGTGTGTGTGTGTGTGTGAGTTTCATCAAGGTGTCACTGTACGCGGACAAGTCCATATACGCTACACCGCTTCCGCTAAACTTCCGAGACCACAGTGCACTGAATTGACGGCTGATGGCTAAGCTGACATCCGAGATGAAAGGATATAATTTGTGGGTCTCAAGGATACGACTTAGCACGTGTCTGACCTGCGCATTTGCCCACCACGCTGGTAAGACCCCAGTACCCACCTAACATTGTCCGCGCCACTACTCTAGTTGTACGTGTTTTTGCGTGGGTGTGTAGGCGCATGTATGTGTGAACGTGCGCGCGCGCGTGAGTGTGTGTGTGTGTGTGTGTGTTTGAGTGTGTGTGTGTGTGTGTGTGTGTGTGAGTGTGTGTGTGTGTGTGTGTGTGTGCGTGCGTGTGTGTATGCGAGTGCGCACCCCTCCTCCACCCATTCAACCACTCATCCACCCACTCATGCAAGCACACACACACACACACACACACACACACACACACACACACACACACACACACTGACACACTCATATCTATGGACAAATTCCAGATTACACACTTGATTCACTTCACTAGTGCACACTTACCAACGCACATGCGTTTGCAGTAAATAAAACAGGGGATCCAGAGAGATTCAAAGGCCGTTATGTCTCAGCTGACCTGTGTTTGGTCGTTTGCGTCTGCCATTGGAAAGGCTCCGTGGAATCTGTCCCATTCTCTCCAAGTCTTCGCAGTATTGGTCTTGAGATTATTCCAGTATTTGTCCCGTCGGTGATGTTTTGATGCTCTGCTGTGTGCGGCCACTTCCTCTCTTGGCGTTGAGTTCTGCAAGATGGCTTGTTCCATGGTGGCTTCGATCTTGTTTGTTGAGGCGATTCTTTAGGTTCCTTCTCACGTCAGATCGGCCGAACTGTAATCCAATTCCTATTTGTGCGTGACCTGCCAGTGTGTCTGCTCTCTCCTTTCACTAAATATCAGCATGTCCTGGGCAGTGCACCCATGTGAGTGTTTTCAAAGGAAGGCTGCACATTACTTCATGCCAAGCAGGACTTTCCATTCCACCTTCCACTTTCTGAAGCAAGTTCGATGTTTCCAGTGTGGTGGTACGTGTTCCAGACTATTAGACTGCAACAAAACCAAAGCCAAAATGTGAATATACACAGAGAATCCATCAAAGTTCGTAATTACTATCATAAACCTTGTGTATGCGTGTGTGTGTGTGTGTGTGTGTGTGTGTGTGTGTGTGTGTGTGTGTGTGTGTGTGTGTTGTGTATGTGTGTGTGTGTGTGTGTGTGTGGAAGGACGGAGGGAGGGGGTAGGAACATGAAAATGGGACCACTGAGCGACATTGGTGAAACGTTATTTCAAATGGGTAGAGGTCTTTGGATTGAATCTGAACTGTCTAAAAGAATTATGGCCACATGCTTTATAGTAGCTGCTTACATTCGCAACAGGTACTACAGTGTACATCTCTGACACCTTATTTCACACTAACTGGTCGTAAACCAAACATGTGAGTGTTATGCCTGCATGCAAAACAAGAAGGAACTTGATGCCAGGTATACAAAAGGAATATTTGTTGGATATGACAGAGGTAGCTCCACATATTTGGTGTATTTTCTAGAAACTGCCAAACTCGGAAGATACCAAGTGGTTAAATTTGTCACAAAGAGTCTGTGACCGTGAACGAACAGAAAACACAGACAGAACCTGTTCACATGCTCCCGGTGACAATGATAAGCGTGGACCAAGTGAAAGTTTCAAGTTCTTCTGGCAGAAACTGGAACAGTATATCATACAGGTTCTTAAGTACAAAACAGTTTTGTTTTTGTTTTGTTGCTGCAAGCAATGAACAATTGTTATGCAAAACAAAATTCTCAAAGACAAGTTCAAAATGAAAGATCTGGGCAAACATTTATATTCTGGAGTGCACTGAATTTGAAAAAAAGATTATGGATATGTCAAAATGAACGAGAAAAGATTGTCCAGGTGTGGGAAAAAAATCGTGACTGTATGGCTTAAGTGAATTCAATCTAATGTAAAAGTCAGCCTTAACACCCCAAGGTTACCTTTGCATTCACACACGCATGTGTGCACATATGCATCCACCTAACGTTCCACACCCTCTGGGAACAGAGTGTCCTGTATCCGCTTCTCTCCTGACACGGATGAGAACAAGAAATATAGTTAAAAAGGTAATAGAAGTACAGTAGATCAATGCTATCTAATACAGCTTTAAATGCTACGACAGGCTTGTTACCTGGCCGAGTTCCACACACGCACATATACACACCTTGCACGCCACATCTCAGTTCCGTCTTTGTAATATGAACAAGTCACTATTGAACGTCTCGTTGTCTCTTGGACAGTCAGCAACAGGCGATGGTGATGCCTCGGGTCTTCTGGCTCCAGGTTCAGGACTGGGGTCTTCATGGTCGTTTTCTTGTCTTTTTACCCCACGCTCGGGTTTGGGACTTTGTTTTCTTCTTCTTCTCTCTCTTCAACGCCTTTTCTGTGCGCCAGAGACTGTCACTTCAGTCCCATCTAGACCACGTTTTCTCGAACCGCTCTCCGTCCTGCTCACTTTCTCAGTCTCTTTATCCTCGTATTTTGTTGTGTCTCGTCCTTCTCCGTGTCCATTTTATACAGGGATTTCCATTCAGAATCTTCCTCGGGCCATGTCTATTTCCACGTGTCGGCCTGTCTATAGCCATGTTCACATTCACAATAAATCTCTGTAACTACTACCTTGATCCACATACGAGCACCCCCGTACATTTTCTACATAACAGCCTGACAAAAAAGAGAACAAACAACAAAACAATAACAAAAACAACAACAACAATAACAAACCCAAATCCGTTTAGTTACTGGACATCGAAATTTCAAGCAATTTCTAAGGGCCTTTCAACACAAGAATGATCCTGTTGAAAGCTGCAATTAGGCCTACTTTGTCCACACGCATTCACACCAGCCTGACAGTAGCATCAGCTCAGTGTCTCGCAGCAATAGCTGTTGAACATAGACATTTCTCCTATTTTTCGAGTGAACTGTCCATGGAGTCGGGTCTCTTCACCTTTATAAAACAACCTTCAACTGACCTAGCCCTGACGATCACATCCGATGTTCCAAGGTCTCAGTGGATAATGTGTCCCTTCTTGACTATTAAGGTTTGAATTCAGGAATCCTACCTGCTCTTGCTCATGACGTGTCAATTATCATCTGATAGCTTCGACCTCCTTCACGCGGCCTGACGGTCTGCCGTAGCTGAGGACCCTACTAATTAGCCAACTATCCTTCCATCTACCACACTCTGAACTGTTCTTGTTTCAAGCCCTAAAAGCCATGTATCACAGGCTCTTGTAAAAGATACATTAAAAAAAAATGAAATATCAGATTGTAAACCTAGGTCTGCTCCTTCTGAGCAAAAGCTCGAGTGCAATGATGATTACGATCTTAGAAAATATCGTGAGGTTGGTTGGTAGTTCAATGTATGTCATGATGTGTACTAGATCAGGTATTGCTGGACTGCTGCCAAGCTGTCGTGGTACTTTTCAAAGCCGTTGAAAGCACAGTGTGTAACAAATATGCATTGGGATATTTGAAAGATACTCTTGACAACGAGCTATGCGACAGAAAATGTGAAGATCATTCGATTCGACTCTTGTAGACTGCAGTGATGCTGATTGCCAAAGACAGGCGAAATACTACAGGGTTCTGTTTCAATTTGACCAAAACTGGACCTTGGCTAATGTGGCATTGTCGTCCTGTGAGGCTGAATACATTGACCTAGCAGCTACTGTCCTTGAGAGCCAGTATCTCCGTCACTTGCTGAATGACACTGACAGCGGATTTCGTTCTGGTTCTGCTTTGATCTTGGAAGATAACCAAGGCACAACTGCTCTGTCCAACAATCAAGTCAATTGTTAAAAATCAAAAGATTAATATCAGGTACCACTCCATGCAATCAGAACTGAACAGGCGCAAACCAGTTCTCAAAATGCTGTTCTCCTGCAGAAGTGCTAGCTGATGTGCTGACAAAACCTGCCATCAAATTTCAGCCGGGGAAATTCTCGAGAAAACGTGCCGTGCGAAGATTTTGCTTGAACTGCAATGGAGATCATTCGGCTGCTTACCATGAATGTCCGGTAAAAACTCTCGAAAGACGAGCAGATAAACTAAACCTAAAACTTACATTTTGTTTTCAGAAGCACCAAGTGCAAAATAACACAAGATGCGTCCGACATAAGGAAATCATATCATGTACTTTGAAGGTTTCTCACAGGCCTGATTCCCACGTCTGCACAGACTGATTTATCCTGTGTTCCAAGGCATTCTGAAGTGGTCGATGAAAACAAAGATGAAGCATTATGACCGTGGCCTTTCAAGCATGTCACCTGGACAGTGTTTTGGTTATTGCGGCAGTCATATTACATCGCTCCATGGCAATCTTCAACTGGACAATATGGTGACCAGCTGCCAAAATTCTCTGATTAGTTAACAGCTAATTAACTTGGCGACCATTCATCATCGACAAGGACACAGTCATTAGCTGCTCAACAGAAAGTAAACTAGTTATCGTTCCCTGAACAGTCGACATTTGGTCACTGGCGAACAGCTGCATCCGACTCCTAAACTGTCCTCAGCAGGTCAACATGGCGATCACCTGCCAGCAACCTGTACACAGCAGCTCGTCAACATGGAGAGCGGCTGCCGATAACTTTCAGTCAGTCTTCATCTGGTCAGCGGGGCGACCAGCTGTCACTGACTCACAATCATTCTTCATCAGGCCGGTATGACAACAAACCTTCTCCCCTGTTATCAACAGCTGGACAACATAGTGATCAGCCGCCGTACCTCCCCCAATCAACATCAGTTTGTCTACCTGGTGATCAGCCGTCATCTTTTGCTTTGCAGTCCACAGCTGGACAACACTGTAACCATATGCCATCGTCATATGCTATATTCAAACAACAAATCTAGACAGCCAAACACCTGTAATGTCCAACTTGTTGAGTGGTAACTTCTCAAAGCATCAACCACTCAGTCTTGGATGTAGTAACCGTTTATCACCACCTTTATTTTGGTTTGTTGCTACGTTACCTACACAGTTTTTTCTCTACATTTCATTTATCTGACGCATGATGAGGAAGAAGGTGCATAATACATGTGAGAACCTGTTAGTGTTACCACGGAACGCGTTCCTTATCTGCAAATACTAATATTTTATGTGGACACCTTACCAGTTATTTTCCTTTTGCACTTTTCCTTCAGTCTCTAAATGTTCCTTAATACAAACTACCAAGACCGTAACAGTATAAAGTTATTACTAGCCCCCAGTTAACCATTTATACGGGGGTTCGGGAGAAGTTCAGCTATTTAGGTGCACAGTGGTCTGGACTCCACATAACGTTCATCCTTTTCCTATTTCAAAAGATGCAGAGATTATGTCAGAAACTTTCATAACATCACATGTTCCAGATGTTTAAGTTATTTAGTTTGCGTCAGTCTACTTCTCAAGAGGTCCTTGTGGGCTAAATGCAAACTAGTTGCGTTCTTTAAATTGCTCCAAAGAAAAACTGATTGCCGGCAAGGGTTTTAATTCTCATGCGTCCTTCTGGGATAAAACCTGTCAGTTAGTGTCCCATTGTGATTTTCTCCCAAAAGAATGTTGACTCATCGTTGATTTTAGTTAATGATGGGAGGTTTACACGCTTAAAAGACGTAGCTCATCATAGAGCATTGGCACTTGATTCTTACTTTGTTTCATCAACACTGGCTTTATCCGCAGATTGAGATTCGGGCATTGACCTACTAGGCATTGACAATAAGCCCAACCTCCTCTCTCTGACGGAGTCTACCAGAATATGAAAGAGCGAAAGTTAATAAGTAAATGTGGAAACATTTTCATAATTCTTGTTGAGGAAACAGAGAGCAAACCTTGGTTGTAATGATGTGAATATCTTTTGTAGTAACTTTCATTCATAGTTCTTGAAGCTGCTGACTATGCCTGGCAGAATAAAAGAAACGTGAGGAAGCTGATAATGTGAAGAAGCTAGGTTACTTAACAAGGTTTAAGCTCAGAAAAGAACCTATCAAAAGACAAAGAAGCAAGTCGTAATGAAATGCGTACCACTAGAACCAAAGCAAAGCCATAGTACAAGAAAAAAAACAGTACTGATTACAGTTCTGTTTGAATAAAGTGTCAGGCCGTACAAATTTTTTTTTTTTAAGTTACAGGTCAAATTGAAAGAAATGGTATTAGGTTTTAAACTGCAAGGCTATCCTATCAAACTAAGGATCAAGCATTTTTGTCTCCTGGTGAGAAGTCTGATGAATATGTATTGCAACACATGCAGGGAGGACACTTCGTCCAATGAAGTCATTCAGATTGGAAGAACATATTACTCATTAATATAGTGATCCCATCCTAAGTAATAAAGATAACGCTTTTAATTCAACAATATATCTATGGGCGGTAAGAATTCTATTCCCCTTTGTTGGGAAACAAAAATGTGTCTCCCGATGTGGATGGAATCTCTGACACTTTGTGAAAGCGTTTGCAAGAGAACTAGGCACTGATTTTACATAGATTATTTCAACACTATTGGGAATGCTGGCAAATCCCTGATGCATGTAAAACTACCGTCGTGGTCTCGAGCAAAGCAAACCTCGGACTGAAGCTTCGAACTGTAAATCTAATTTATTTATTTCCAAAGTTTGAAAAATTATGGGTTGTGGAGAAAATGGTGAACATCAGAACGGTGCGTTACTGTCACAAAAGCAAGATATTTCCTTGAGCTCCAGCTGGATTTAGAAAAGAAAGATGAACAGCAGATCACCTGACACGACTTATCAACACACATATCAAGAAATATTTCTCCAAACGGAAAAGTATTCGTCGTCCCTCTTTTTTTAAAAATTAACCTCACTAGAGCCTATGACTGAGTGTTGCACAACAAACTGTTATTTAGGCTAAAACAAAGTGATTTATCTGGTGCTGTCTACGACTATGTCTATTGTTTTCCAAGTAAAAGATATACAATGGCTGAAGCAGGAGCGGTTTTGCAATCCCTAGATTCATTGATAAGGGTATCCTGCAGGGTTCAAGAATTTCTTCATTGTTGTTCAACATTTTGCCTTATGATTTAGATTGTG
The DNA here is from genome assembly GCA_033310375.1 of Conus canariensis. Lineage (NCBI taxonomy): Eukaryota > Metazoa > Mollusca > Gastropoda > Neogastropoda > Conidae > Conus > Conus canariensis. The sequence continues at coordinate 27,883,380 of CM065735.1, read as the reverse complement.
TTTCTATCATCTACCGAGCTGGCACAACATGCTGATGACATCGCAATATGGATTCGTACATCTGTAATGTAAAAAAAAAACAAATCTACGTCAAGAAACATTTTCATAGAGAACTTAGTCAGTTGAATGACTCTGTACATTGAATGGCTGTAGATTTGCTGCAGAAAAAAAAAAAAACATATTTGGTTCTTTTCAATAATGGTTATGATCCGTGCAATCTAAACCGGGCTTTTTTTTTAAGAACGGGAAATACTCTTTAACTCCGAGATAACGTTTCTCGATGGTCTGCGGACTTCAACGTTGAAACTGGAAGAAATTAGTGTTTAGACTCACTTGTAACTGAAGCAATTACAACTTTGAGGCTTTTTTTTTTAAGAATTGTAAGCTTTTTTCCTTCGGGACAGGACTCAGAGCTTTCGCTGCATTTTCAACCGCCTTTGTACGGACGAGAGCGACCTTTGGTCCAGAGATGTTCTTTTGTGATCCAGCATTGCATCTAATCAATCTCTGAATCCGTGACAATAAAGATGTGATTCTGGCCTTAGGACCACTTGGTTTTTGAGAATACACAGAAGAATTATTGTTTAAATTAAGCATATAATACAATCTCTGCACATGAAAGGCATTATATCATATTTTCACGAGGAAAAAAACAGCTATCATTCTTTAAGATAACGGTAAAATTACGGAAATCAGTCATTTCATTGTTTTTCCAAGAAAAAACGTTATTTTTCACCAAGAGAATCGTGATGTTAAGGATATCAGCTATCATTATTGTTTTCACAACGGAATCATATACTATCTTTCAAGAGAACAGTGATGATATGGAAATCATTTTTTTTTTTTTTTCTAAGGGAAACAGTTTCTAGCCTTCAAGAGAACATTGGTAATAAGAAACTGGTCATCATTCAATTTTTACCGGTAAAAATATGTAGTATTCTTCAAGACAACGGTGAAGATAAGGAAATCACTTCTTATGTTTATTTTTTTCCAGAGAAACAGCGATTGTTCTTCGAGACAGCGCTAAAAATAAGGAAATCAAATATTTTACTCTTTCCTCCCAAGAAAAACAGCTATTCTTCTTCAATACAACAATACTGGTAAGGAATCTATTATTGGTTTCCTAGGAAAACAATGATTATTCTCCATGATAACAGAGAAATCAATTATCATCATCGTTATAGCGAAGAAAACCGTTATCGTCTTTCACGAAAGCATGAAAAACAGCTAACTGTCGATAAAAAAAAAGGTGTTTGGGGTCAGCCATCCAACTCCTCAGAAATGTTTCAGCGCAAACACATGAACACATTCAAGAGTAAGCACCTTTACGTATGCCCCATAGTTCTACTTCAGGTTGTAGAAAAAGGTTGGCACAGAGAGAGAGAGGAGAGAGAGAGAGAGAGAGAGAGAGAGAGAGAGAGAGAGAGAGAGAGAGAGACAGACAGACAGACAGACAGACAGAGAGAGAGAGACAGAGAAGGGGAGCGAGGATTAGGGGAAAAAAGAGAGAGACAGAGACGAATTAGAAGAAGGGGAGCAGGGGGATGGGGAACAGAGAGGGGGGGAGGGAGAAAGAACCACTGTCAATCTGCATGGTGATCGATCAATCAAGCAGCGTCGTCGCTCTCCATCACTGTGCTGCACAGGTCCTGAACCACGCGTTGTATACCTACTGTCCATATGGATTTAGTCCCTGCATACAGACCACACACTGATCGATTCGGATAGATTCGTAACGCTCCTTACCTTGGAGAAGGGAGGTGGGGGGGTGGGGGGGAGGGGGGGGGCGGAGGAAGGGGGAGGGAGGAGGGGGGGGGGGAGGGGGATGGCCCGGCCTTCGGCTCATCAGTTCGAAGTCACCATTAAGGGCCTGTTCAACGACTGCTACTTCAGCCCGCTTTATTTTCTTTTTTTGTTTGTTTGTTTGTTTGTTTGTTTGTTTTCCATTTCCTTACCTGTCTCCTATCTTTTCTTTGAAATGCATACAGAACACTTTTTCTGTTTTAACATTCGTCTCTCCAGCCTTTTTCTGCAACTTCCGACTTTTCTTCTGAGCTTTTTTTTTTTCGGAAATGAAATGAGGCAGGGAACAGTAAACGATAAACAGTAAACAAGTTGGGTATTTTTTGCTCCCATAAAAAAACCTAACACAGAGTAACTTTTATTCAAGACTGGCACAGCCTTTTAAACTTGAATAAAGTCAGACAAATACATAGACGAACAATCTAATAGTGGGGGAAAAAAATACCCAACTTGTTTACTGTTTATCGTTTACTGTTCCCTGCCTCATTTCATTTCCGATTTTGTTTTGATCAAATTGAGGTTATTTGTATTTGTTTCTGTCCGTCTGTGTGTTTGTCTTTTGATCTCCCTTGCATCTTTGGGTGGATCCTCAAGCGTAGGCTCAAAGATTGTCCCCTATATTTTATACTGTTTGCATAATGTCTTTAGTTTTTCAGCAACTTTTTTCCTCCCCACACTTTCGTTTGGTTTCATTTACTACTCTTCGCTGGCTGCTTTGGGGGTGCTATTGGATTCTTTTTTGCACTCTTGGTGGTGAGAACACCACAGTATTATGGACTGTGGTGTGTCTCTATTTGACGCCAGGAGCGCAGACACAACCAGCCGTGTCTCCCTGATGAGTCCGACCCAGCGGACGAAAGGCCTCGGAGCAGGCAATACAAATATATCTGCCTTCAAAAGGGATTGCGATGGTTCCCTTATGCAGCTAGTGAAGAGTTTTCATATCTGTAACATATTTTCTTAATTTCATGTTCCCAGTTTCTCCATCTTCAAATTCCTGTCCCCCCTCCCTCCTTAAGTCCAAATCTTTGCCAAGTCATTATTATGGAGAGAGTTCAGTTGTTGGCCTGTGCTTGTTTTTCCCCCACTATTAGATTGTTCGTCTATGTATTTGTCTGACTTTATTCAAGTTTAAAAGGCTGTGCCAGTCTTGAATAAAAGTTACTCTGTGTTAGGTTTTTTTATGGGAGCAAAAAATACCCAACTTGTTTACTGTTGTTTTTTTTTTTCGTTGGTTTGTTTGTTTAATGTTTTCCTCCTTTTTCCTGTGTACGTACGGGTTGTTGTTGTTGTTTGTTTGTTTGTTTGTTTTTTATATTATTTTTCCCGTTCTTTTTTGTGTATGTGTCTTTTTCCTGCTCCTGTCTACCTCTTTCAAGATTTCTCCAACTTTTCAACATTCTCTCTGCAATTTTCCCACTTTATTCTTGCCCTTTTCAACCATTGTCCTTCCTTGTTGTACCTTTTTCCTAGTTTTTCCCTACATTTTCTTCTGTTTTTTTTTTTTTTTTTCCTCCCACGTTTCTGCCGTTCTAACTTCATTTGTACATCTTTCCCTACATTTACAAATTATATATTTATCAACCTTTCCAACTTTTTTTTTCTATCCTAACCTACCTTTATTTTTGTTTATATTTCCTAAGCTTTCTATTTTTCCCCCCATCTTTCGTGCCTTTATTGTGCCTATATTGCGCATACCATTATCTTACCTTTTGGTCATTTATTTCATTCCTTTCTCTGAACTTTTTTTCTGCATTTAACCCCCCCCCCCCCCCCCCCCTTTCTCTGCAACAGGCGTAATTCAAAGCGCAGCTGGTTCACCAGATCTGTGTTGTCAGTTTGTCCTCTAATGACCTCGACGACGACTGTGTGCCCGGTCGATACGTGTTGGGGGGGATGAGTTGTTTCATCAATAACTGGAGGCGTCTTGTTTGATTAGGCCCAGCTGATGATCCGGCATTATCTCCGTGTGTGTGTGTGTGTGTGTGTGTGTGTGTGTGTGTGTGTGTTGGGTAGTAGTATGGTGTGTGTGTGTGGGGGGGGGGGGGGGGGTGCGTGCGTCTCTCTCTCTCTCTCTCTCTCTCTGTGCGCGCGCGCGCGCGCGCGCGTGTGTGTGTGTGTGTGTGTGTTAGAGAGAGAGAGAGAGAGAGAGGTCTTCAATTTAACGTCTATACACATTATGTGATATTAGACGAACCTAATCTATAAGAATAACATTAACAGCAACAGCAAAAAATGGATAACTAAGTATAAAACATCGAAGAATAACCGGTCATAACAAGGACGTTACTAAAACACCAGTTCCCATTTTACAAAACAGAAAAAATAGGACTTTGATGCAATGAAACAGCAATTTTACACATTAGTGATAAATCAGTTACAACTGTATCCAGAGAACTATTAGGCAGAGGTGGTAGATGAGGTTTTAACTGTTTGCAGTGGAAAAGTATGTGGGAATTTGTTATCATTTCACCACAAAGGCATGTTATATTTTTGCAAAACTTTGTCTTAAAAGCGTTTAGTTTGATCTTATATATTAGCGAAATTATGATCCGAGAAAACGGTAAACTACATTGATAAAAAGAATGAAGTGTGTCAAAGTTTAATAGCTGGTTTATGCGAGTATCAAGAGAACATCCCGAATTTTGTTGTTTTTTCCTAAAATGTTTCCAGCATGCATTTTCTAGAACACTGTATCCCTCATGGATAGACAATGGGATACTGATAACCTCCGACCCGCTAGTATTTTTCGCTCCCCGTTTTGCTGCTCTGTCTACTCTCTCTTTAAACTGAATCCCACAATGAGAAGGAACCCAACAGAAACTAATTCTTGTACCCCTAATAATCAAGAAATGTATTAGGTGATGAATATCTGTAATCAGATCTTGTCTTACTATAGGGTTTGTTTTACTTAGGGCGAATAAAACTGATTTTGAATCAACGCAAAAGAGGACTTGGAATATTGGATTTGAAAAGTCAAGTAGAAAATACAAAGCCATTAGAATGGCAGTTAGTTCTGCTGTAAAAATTGATCTGTTTTTTCCAAGATAATAAGATTTTTCAATTTTCAATGAAGGAATTGTAAATGCTGCACCTGCTTCTTTGGTATCCAAAAGAGACCCATCTGTATAAATTTTAAGATGAAAAGGATACGAATTTTCAATATACTCTTTTACTATTTGGCCTATCAGGTTTTCATTATCACTTTTTTTCATCGACGTATGGCTAATATCAAATGATGCTCTTTGAAGTTCCCATGGCGGGCTGGGAGATGCGGGAAGTTTAGGTCGATTTATATCGCTGACGTTAACTTTTGACTCGCTGAACAGATCTGAAGTGAAAGTTCCAATAGTTGTGAGTGAAGAAATTGATTTTGCCCTTTTTGGGAAGCTAATGTCAGATCTCAAACTGACTTCATTCTCAACGTTGCTGTCACGTGTTGAAATTCGTAAGACATATTTTGCGACAGCTAGCCGTCGATGTTCATCTAATGGTAATACTCCTACTTCGCTATATGTTCCCAAAGATGATGCATGATAGGGCACACCAAGAGCCAGATTGAAAGCTTTGCAATCCAAACTTTGCATCTTATTAAGTAAACTTTTCGGGGCACTGAAAAAGACTTCCTGCCCGTAAGAGAGTCTAGAACTATCAGTGACAATGCCAGCTGTTTCAGTACATTAGCATCTTGGCCCCAGTTTTGTTTCTGTAAAACTTTTAAAAAGTTAAAGCTTTTTCGAGCCTTTGTTAATAAATATTGTATATGATAATTCCACGACAATTTTGAAGTAATGTATACTCCGAGAAATTTCACCATTTGTCTGTATTCTATAGTCTCGCCATTTATTTGAAAAGTGGGTAATTCAGGTGGATCTGGCCCACTATTAAAAAGTAGATTTGTTTTTTCCGGTGATAGCATTAATCCATTCTCCTTCATGTAGTTACTTAGTTTATCGAGTTCCAGTTGATATAATTTTTTTTTAAATAATTAAGCTGTCTTTTGGGTGTTTTCCTTTTCATAGTAACTTTCATCCACATAACTATGTCATCTGCATATTGTACTAGTACAACATTATTCGATACAGACTGTGGCAAATCACAAAGCAAAATATTAAATAAATAAGGGGCAATAACTGACCCCTGTGGGATTCCCATTTTAGGAAATCGTAGGGTGGAATACTTGTTGCCAACATTTGTCTGCATGCTTCTTTCAGATAAAAAGTTCTTAATATAACCATATATATTTCCAGATAGACCAATACTTTTTAGTTTGTATAGTAATCTATCATGCCACACGTGATCGTAGGCTTTCTTTATATCAAAGAATGTGGCCAGTATATTTTTCCTACGAGCAAACTGATGTTTAATCTGCGTAGTCAGTTTAACTAAATGGTCAACTGTACTTCTCCCCTTCCTAAAACCAGCTTGGTTAGTGGGAATAACTTTTCTTTTATCACAGTAATGAATTAATCTGTTTAGAACTATCTTTTCTAGCAGCTTCCCTGTATGTGATGTTAGAGCGATAGGTCTATAATTGTTTATATTTTTTTTTGACTTTCCTTGTTTAGATACTGGAACTACGATTGAGTGCTTCCATATTTGGGGAATACAGCCCTCATCCCAGCATTTCTGTAATAATTCGTGCAGTAGTATTATCCAGTTATCTGGCAGATGTTTTAATAGAATGATGGATATTGCATCTGCTCCAACAGCTGTTTTCTTTGCGCTTGAAGAAAATAGAGTATCTTTTAGTTCACTTAAAGTAATTGGAGCATTGACATAATTTGCGTTATCTGCTACAGGATCTTTGTACATATCTTTTTGGGCCTCATTTACCCTAAACGTTCTGATTTCATGTGGAAGTTTACTAGGAAGCACTGTATCCGAAAAAGAGTCAGCGAACGACTCAGCCTTTTGTAAGTTTGTAGGAAGATCATTGCCTTCAATCCTGATTGGATATAGTGGTAGATGTACCCCATTTTTCATATCATTAAATTTTTTCCATGTCTTTTGTATATCTTTATGGCTGTAAACCTTATCTGTGCAAAATGTAGCCCAGTACTGCCGTTTCACTTGTGCTATGGTTTTATTACTGAGTGAATTTGCTTTCCTAAGTGGAGTGTGATTTTCTGTTTTTTTATCCTGTAAGTAGACTTTGAATAAACGTTTCTTTTCATTTACAACTTTCTCACAGACTTCGTTCCACCAGATGTTTCCCAAATGTTTGTTAGACTTCAAATTAGAATACTTGGGTATGGAACAGTCAGCGGCTTGCAACACTGTGTCCGTAAATTTTGAGCAAAAATTATTGATAACATCATCTCTTATGTCATTAGTATTTTGTGATTTCAAAATATTTTGAAATAAGTTCCAGTCAGCACAGTTATAATTATATTTTGCTATGACATCTTTATCTGTACTATCCTGGGCTAGTTTATCATTTAGCGTAATAATAACGGGTAGATGGTCACTTCCTAAGCTATCTGTAAGCGTGTTCCAGTCACTATTTGGTACGAGAATGGGAGAAATAAGAAACAGATCAATAGCAGAAGCTCTTTGATTGGGTAAACCAGGGATCCTCGTAACTCTCCCATCATTTAGTAGATAGAGGGAGGCATCAACTATATTTTCAACAAATCTGTTACTAGTCACAATTATGTTATCATTTTCCCAAAAAGGTGAGTGAGCGTTAAAGTCACCCGCGATTATCCATTTCTCTTTTGAATCATGTAATGGGCGTATCCATTCGGTATTTTCCTCATTTGGGCCTTTAGGTAAGTATACACTAACAACATTTATCATTAATGTTTCACTGATTTTAACTTTGGCTGCACAGGAGTACAGATTCGATATATTCACTGGTGCTGGCGACGGGCATATGGTGTAATTCATCTTATCATGAATATAAATAGCTGTTTGAACTTTTCCTTCTTGATCCATCTTTTCACAGACTGGAGGATAGTAAAAGTTCGACAGTCTGGGCAATTTAGTTCGAGTGAGATTTAACGACTGTAAAATGAGAATCTGATATCTGAAAGAAGCAAGATGTTGAATAAGGTAAGACAGGTTTGTATGTAAAGACCTGCAATTCCATTGCATAATACTTATAGCTTTTGTTTCTCCCATAGCTATTAACAGTTCTTAGGAAAACTTGGGGGAAAGACAATAACAATACAAAACGTACCGATGAAGTATACTAAAAAATGTCAATACGTGACAGAGATACTGAAGAGAGAGAGAGAGAGAGAGAGAGAGAGAGAGAGAGAGAGAGAGAGAGAGAGAGAGTTAGATAAGAAAGAGAAAGAGGGGGGTGGGGTGGGGGGTTCTAAAAATAATACCGATGCACAAAGAATAAACGCAGCGGATAACTAGTTGCAAAGTCAACAGAACGGTCCTTTGCTGTCCGCAGTTAAAGCAATGTTTCTACAGATTGGTCCAGTTTTTAAAACCAGTCTCTTAGTACATCAAAGGGATTCTGCCACGGGTTCCTTTCACCAAAGTAGCGTGAAAAGCTGGGGTTTGGGTAGAAGCGTCTGGGCAGCTGATGACGTGGGCGCCTTAAAGTTTTCTTCGGCTGCTCCCAGAACAGCTGTCTCAGGTGTCGCCCCAGGTTTCCCGCAAGGACACTGGCCCCTCTTGCTGTTGGATGAATCCCGTCTTTCTTTAGCCCTCTGGTATGCATGTTGCCATGGTTGACGAAAGAGATTCTTTCCATCCCAAACAGTTCAGTGGAGACCAAAGCATTGAATAGTTCACGTTTGGTTTCCATCTCAGTATCTCGTAGAGGCGCGATTTTGCTGAAAACAATTTTCGTTTTAGGATGTCTGGAAGATATGACTCTGATGGAATCGGCGAAGATTTTGCTGCAGATCCTGGGGTCAGACTTTTTAATATCATTGACTCCACAGTGGATGACAATGGCGTCTGGCGATTTCTTTGAAGAAAAAACAGAGGACTCTTGCTTCACTACATCATTCGACGTCGGAGCCTTGAAGGAAAGTGCATCAAAACCATACGAGTATCCTAGTCTATCCGTGTCCACTCCATTCAGCACTGAATCGTGTAGAAAAGTGACCATCGGCATGTCTTGTTCTTCGTTCTGGTGCTCATGACTTTTGCGTATTTTCAAACTGACGTCATTAGGTTTTACGCTGACGTCATTTTTTCAGAAACTGTACGCGAGTTCTTTTCTTTTGATTTTTTTGACATTTCATTGCTGATGGTAGATTTTGATTTACTCCGTGCCGGAGCTGTCTTAGCTGAACTGACTGAAGATCTCTGCGTCCTACATGCTTCTGCGTAGGACTTAACGGCGACGGAATTTGTCTGCGGGCAGCTTACGTTGTTGCCCGTCAAGTCCTTCGCAACCAGATCTTTGGTTGCCAGTTCTTCAGTCAGTTTCTTGACACTGTTTTCGAGACACAAAACTCGATCACATAAATTTTCAATAACTAATTTTAGATTTTGCATGATACTTGCTGTGTCTTCCGTTTCTGTTTTGGTGTTTTCACAGCAGCCGTTGGTGTAAGCTCCAGCCTGATGTTTTTCTTGATGGTCTCGGTCTAACATTTCTTTGCCAAGTGACGCACCTTCTTCTGTTTTTTCTTCGATGTCTTTCATGTCTTTCGTTCTTGTGTATGTTGCCCGACCTCCGAGGCTTCTCGATCTTGTCATTCTTGTCATGTTGATGTTAGTATTGCTAAAACTTTGGACAGCATCTGTTCAGTTGCTGACAGTGTCCGCCATCTTAGAACGGAAGTCAAGAGAGAGAGAGAGAGAGTGTGTGTGTGTGTGTGTGTGTGTGTGTGTGTGTTGTGAACAGAATATGCAAAATGTCAAACGTTTGCATCATCAGAAAGTATTAACACTCCATGAAAATACCTTACTTAGTAGACTGTTATCAATTCTCGACGGTGTTCACATGCAGCGGGAAAAAAAGTCATGATCATCTTATGAATGACGTCAGCAGATCCTGTTTCTGCCGTTTGACCCGAAACTACATCATCGGTCCGTCACGACATGGTACAGCTTTGTTCTTGGAGAAAAGGAAATGGGACTGGATGGGCCACACACCACGGAAAACCTCCAACCTGCATCACGACCACAGGACGACCACAGAATGGCGGTGCATGGATTTTGAGGTGAAGGCAGCCGGAGCACCACAAGCCCAGCAGAAGAGGTCAGCCCAGAGCCCAGTCCGCTGAAGGAGCGGTGCTGCAGCCCCCATGCTCCTCGAGGTGTTCACAGAGGATGAAGTCAAGGAAGTTTATTCTCGGACCATATTCCAGCTTTCCACGCAGTTTTGTTAAAATCAATTGCAGCGGTTTGACGTTATAAAGTGTACAATCATCTGGCTGAATGATCCTGTATCGGCTGTTCGATCCGAATCGGCACCACGGATCTGTCCCCAAATTGATGAGTTCGTCTTTTGGCCGTATCCATCTGTTTAATGACGACTGGTTAACAACAGGCTCGGTAGTTTGGTTCAGTGGTTTGGTGGCTTCTCCGTGATCATGCTGACAGACAGACAGACAAACAAACAAACTGGAGCGCGCAGACGTCCGCTAGGATCGAATGAATTTTGGATTCGCCTTTGAGCCAGTTCAAGTGTGAAAACAAATTATTTGCTGCCTGGGGAATTAAGACTTGGCACAAACAGAATGAATTACCTCCCGTATAGCACAAACACAATGAACTACCTCCCGTATAGGCAAGAACAGAATGAACTACCTCCCGTATAGGTACAAACAGAATGAACTACCTCCCGTATAGTACAAACACAATGAACTACCTCCCGTATAGGCAAGAACAGAATGAACTACCTCCCGTATAGCACAAACACAATGAATTACCTCCTGTATAGGTACAAACAGAATGAATTACCTCCCGTATAGCACAAACACAATGAATTACCTCCTGTATAGCACAAACACAATGAAGTACCTCCTGTATAGGTACAAACACAATGAATTACCTCCCGTATAGCACAAACACAATGAATTACCTCCTGTACAGGTACAAACAGAATGAATTACCTCCCGTATAGCACGAACAGAATGAATTACCTCCCGTATAGCACGAACAGAATGAATTACCTCCCGTATAGCACGAACAGAATGAATTACCTCCCGTATAGGCATGAACAGAATGAACTACCTCCCGTATAGGCACGAACAGAATGAACTACCTCCCGTATAGGCACGAACAGAATGAACTACCTCCGGCGTATTTGAGGCAGGCGAAAAAAGACAAAAGGTCAATGTTTATGTTATCAAAAAAGTTCAAATATTCACCTCATAGACAGCACCAATTTTAATAACCACATTATTCATATTCAGCGGAAACACTGTTTTAACTTTATCACTATCTTCCAAAACTGAACGGATCTCCACCAAACTTTAACAGTTCCGTCCAATCGTCTAGTTCCATCTTTGGGCCAGCTTTTACGTGGGTATCTGATTGCCTCGACTGGTTACAGCACCGAGTTCGCTGTCAAATGTCTGCGAGTTTGAATCACGCTGGCACACGATGGAAAAGAAGCCAATTTTGCTACCTACCTAAATGTGTTGTCGTTCTGGTGGTACTGTGTAGTGTCAAACAGGCCCCCTTTCCCTCTTCCCTCACCCGCTTAGGATGGTCATCCCCGTCCCATCATCATAGTATCGACGTTAAAGTTGAATGTAACGAACCAATTACCATATTTTCAGCATTTCTGGTACACATCAGGGTCATAATTTTTTGAAACTATTTTGCAATAATCTTGCTCAACGATCATGGATCCACCGATCGGTTCGATCCGCCCTAACCAATCCGCACCAAATTTGATCGCTTCCTCCTTGGACCAAATCCTATCTTTTGACCAATTATGGTTAACACTAGTTCTGTAGGTTCTGCGAGTGAGGTGGTGTCCTCCAAATATCTGCGTGGGAAGGAATACGAGAGAAGAGCGAAAGAGACACTGGCACTGCAACATGTCAAAAAAAGATCTGAAACCGGTTCTACTACCGTCACAGAGTTGACCTGCATGTCTCTATTTTTGCATGGATATTGTCGAGTGTGCAGTTTTAACTTGAAGCTAGATCTGAACAAAAAAAACCCACACAGTAACTGCACCCTTCCCCTGCAGTAATGACAGCTTTCCTTCAGCTGTCCGGGTCACTTCAAAAAGAAAAAGAGCTGTATCATCATTTTCACTCTGTAAAACAGGTACGCCAGACTGCCTGAGGCGGATCTGGGGGGTTGCTCCATGGGTTGGTGGCACCAAAAAAAAAAAAAAAATGCTAAAAACTGATCTGACGTGCGTGCGTGCGTGCGTGTGTGTGTGTGTGTGTGTGTGTGTGTGTGTGTGTGTGTGTGTGTGTGTGTGTGTGTGTGTGTGTACGCAAGCGTGGAATTTCAGTGCCTTAAAGCAAACATGATATTTCTGCTTCAAAGAATTTCAATGCAGTCCCATTGTATACATATCGGCGACCGGTCCCCTGATCTAGCATTATATTCCGCCCCCCCCCCCCCCCCACCCCCACCCCCCTCCCACACACACACACCCCTCTCACTTCTATGCCTCTCCCCACCCACCTTCCTACACCCCCCCCCCCCCCCCCCCTTTCCCCGGTCCTCCAGTGCTCTGGTGCCTAATTACCTCCCCTGAGAAGGGATGTGTTTATCCGAGTCCGTCTGTTTGTTTGTTTATCTGTCTGTCAGCAGAATTCGCTTGCTCCTCGTCATTTTCACGAGAGCGGGTGAAATTTACCTGCCATGCCAATTTTTGGAATTCTGACGTTCCTTGCCAAGAGAACTACTTGAAAAACATGATAGCTATCAAGAGACCCAGGTCTGACCCATGATCCTCTCACCCATTCACCCACCCTATCCCCTCTGTTACTGTCCTTCTCTTCTCTCCAAACGACGGACCATCAGGAACAATCGGGATCGTTGCCGACACACACTGCCGTACAATGGACAGTCTGTTGGGGTCCCTTTTTTCTCCAGGCTCCAAGGATGTTGAATACCGTGCCAAACGAAAAAGAGTGGGAAGGTAATGGGGCGGGGAGGTGGGGTGGGGTGGGGGGAGGGGGATTGATGAGTAAAGAATGGAGGGTAGGGTGGAGGATAGTGGAGACAGTCTTTGGTCGTTGAAAGGGGAAAAAAATGTAAGATGATTGTCATTATGGACATAATATCCAAAGCAGAAGGTGCATTGTAAAGCTATACAATAAAAAAATGGTGGTGGTGGAGGGGGGGGGGGGGTATATTTCTAAAATGTTTGCTTTCGTGACAAACGTGGCATTGAATGCTTTCCAGGGGAAACCTTCCAATGTCCCCTATAAAGTTTCCTTCTGTTAAGTCACTCGAGAAAATGGAGCGATGTGGGAGCAGGGAAAGCACCCAGCCTCAATTTTAGAACACACACACACACACACACACACACACACACACACACAACACACACACACAGAGTCACTCAGAGAGAGAGAGAGAGAGAGAGAGAGAGAGAGAGAGAGAGAGATTCTGGAAACTAGAGGAATCAAAGTACATGTTAATCATTTTTTTACGTGTCTGTAACTTTTTTGTTTCATGCGTGTGACCGTCCAGTAACCCAATTTTCGCTCTTAACTTGGGCTTCATTTGATCAACGCGGATGCAGGAGGCACTGCAGCTGACAATTTTAGGTTTAAAATATACACAAAAAATGTATCTCTGGGGTTATTCCTTCAAACTTTTGT
>CM065735.1:27844854-27857354 GCA_033310375.1 Conus canariensis | reverse complement strand
TGTGCCAGATTTCATTCCAGCTGAGACCTCTATGGAGTGCGCTTTTCCAGTAGCCCATTCTCCCCTGCTGACCTTGCTGGGCTGCCTTCTGGATTCTCTTGGCGTCCTCATCCATCGCCAGTTCCTGTATCATCGAGTCTCTCTTTTCTTTCCCCTGCTGCCTTTGATCACCATTTCTTCTTCTTCTTCTTCTTCTTCTTCTTCTTCTTCTTCTTCTTCTTCTTCTTTTTCTGCGTACGCAGGCTGATACTCCTGCGGACTCTCCCTATATGGACAGCCATGTATTAATCCCATCTACCCTACAAAGGGAGTGGAGTTTTGTGTGCATGACCGTTTTTTATCCCGCCATTAAGGCAGCCATACTCCGAGGGAAATCACCATTTCATTCCAGTTGTTCCCAGTCCCTGTCTCTTGGTTTGGGTGTGTCTTGTCACTTCCCTGACCTTGAGAGTGTCCTTTTTGCCAAGTTCACAATATCCGGAACTGTCCCTTTTCTGCCAGTCTCGGTTCCCCCACCCCACCCCCACCCACCCACCCCCTGCCGCACCCCCCGCCCCTCCCTCTTCCCGCCGCGCCCCCCTCGCCTCCCTCTTTCCGCCAAACTATAAGTACGTGGTCTGGGTGTCAGTCTTTCGGATGAATCAGTGAACCGAGGTCTTGTGTGCAGCATGTATTTATATCCCCTCGGCAAAAGTCTGGAGGAGACAAATCAACAGACATACAGCAGGGGGCAGGCAAAGGACAGGAACACAAAGGGGGCTGTACCAAAGGACAGGAACACAAAGGGGGCTGTACCAAAGGACAGGAACACAAAGGGGGCTGTACCAAAGGACAGGAACACAAAGGGGGCTGTACCAAAGGACAGGAACACAAAGGGGGCTGTACCAAAGGACAGGAACACAAAGGGGGCTGTACCAAAGGACAGGAACACAAAGGGGGCTGTACCAAGGCGCCGCTCTTTCCCTGATCAGAAAGCACTCCGAATTTCACACTGAGAAATCTTTGGACATTGAAGTTCTACGGTGCAATGCAATACAATATATATATATATATATATATATATATATATATATATATATATATATATATATATATATATATATATACAGGTACAATACAACATAGCACAACACGAACGTTGCTATACAATAAATATCATAGAATACAGTGAAATAGAGTACAGTACGAAAAATACATTACGATGCAATACAGTGAAATCGGACGGGGAATTGACGTACTGTACTGTGTAATGTAATGCAAGACGATGTAATACAATACAATGCAATGTAATGCACTGAAATACAATGCAATACAGTATAATGCAATACAGTACAATACAATCCGATGCAGTACAGTACAATAGAATGCAATGCAGTACAGTACAATATAATGCAATGCAGTACAGTACAATACAATGCGATGCAGCACAGTACAATACAGAGTAAGCAATACAGTACAATATGATGCGATGCAGTACAGTACAATATAATGCAATGCAATACAGTACAATATGATGCAATGCAGTACAGTACAATACAATGCGATGCAATACAGTACAATATAATGCAATGCAATACAGTACAATACAATGCAATGCAGTACAGTACAATATAATGCGATGCAATACAGTACAATACAATGCGATGTAGTACAGTACAGTACAATACAATGCGATGCAGTAAAGTACAATACAATGCCAAGCAATACAGTACAATACAATGCGATGCAGTACATGACAATAGAATGCGATGCAGTAAAGTACAATACAATGCGATGCAGTACAGTACAATACAATACAATGCAGTACAGTACAATACAATGCGATGCAGTAAAGTACAATACAATGCGATGCAGTACAGTACAATACAATGCGATGCAATACAATACAACACAATGCGATGCAGTACAGTACAATACAATGCGATGCAGTACAGTAATACACAATGCTATGCAGTACAGTACAATACAATGCGACACAGTACAATACAATACAATGATATGCAGTACAGTACAATACAATGCGATGCAGTACATGACAATACAATACAATGCAGTACAGTACAATACAATGCGATGCAGTACAGTACAATACAATACAATGCAGTACAGTACAATACAATGCGATGCAGTACAGTACAATACAATGCGATGCAGTACAGTACAATACAATGCGATGCAGTACAGTACAATACAATGCGATGCAGTACAGTCCAATGGGTGCAATACCGTGCAGTACAACGCAATAAAGGCAGTACAATACAACACAAACAATACAGTACAATACAACGCAATACAATACAATTCATGTCAGTACAATATACTATATTACAACCAATGCAATGCAATTCAGTGCATTACAATACGATACAATTCATGTCAGTACAACATACTATATTACAACCAATGCAATGCAATTCAGTGCATTACAATACGATACAATTCATGTCAGTACAATATGCTATATTACAACCAATGCAATGCAGTACAGTGCATTACAATACAATACAATTCATGTCAGTACAATATACTATATTACAACCAATGCAATGCAGTACAGTGCATTACAATACAATACAATTCATGTCAGTACAATATACTATATTACAACCAATGCAATGCAGTACAGTGCATTACAATACAATACAATGCTGCGCAGTATAATACAATGCGGTGCTATGCAAGATAATATACAGCAATGCAAATCAAAATGATACAGTGCAACGCAGTACAATACAGTGCAACACAACACAACACAACACAACACAACACCACACCACACCACACCACACCACACCACACCACACCACACCACACCACGTGACGTGACGTGACGTGACGTGACGTTGACGTGACGTGACGTGACGTGACGTGACGTGACGTGACGTGATATGATATGATATGATATGATATGATATGATATAATATAATACAATAATGTAACACAATACAATACTTTTTTTTTCATTTCTATGCACTGCAGACAACCAGAGCCGAGGATGAACAGTGAGTTGTCATTTTGCTGTCACGTTCTGTCTGTATAATGTGCGCTGCTTTCTGATGCCCTTTTCGACCTTCTCAACAGTTCCCCCCCCCCCCCCCCTCTCCACCCTCCCCTCCTCCGTCCTTCTCTTCCCTTCCTCCCTTTCGCCTCTTCCTCCCCTCCCCCACCCCCCACCCCCTCCGCACCTTCTGCCCCTCCCACCGCCCTGATTATTCCTGGCCTTACAATTCAGACCCCAGTGGAGTTGGTTGTGTGTGTGTGTGGGGGGGTTCATTTCACTTGTCACAAAGAGCGCTATTCATGTCGAGTGTGTGTCCTTGTGTGGTCCCTCTGTTTCTCAGCCCCCATCTTCGTTCCCCCTTTTGGTCCCTGTCGAAATTGTTCCCTTGTGTGTGTGTTGTGTGGTGTGTGTGTGTGTGTGTGTGTGTGTGTGTGTGTGTGTGTGTGTGTTTCTCCTTCTCTGTCTTCTCCACCACCACCACCACCCTCCTTACAATCCTCGCCCAACCCCTTCCCCCCCCCCCCCCCCTCCTCCTTTTATGTCTCTGTGTTTTTGTTCTTCTTGTTTTTGTTCTTCCTCGTTCTCTTTCTTCTTCTTCTTCTTTTTCTTCTTCTTCTTCTTCTTCTTCTTCTAAGTGATGATTTTTAGATAACGACTAGTGAGTTGACTTCAACGTGATGACAGCCCTGACATGGCCCTTCGCGGTCGGCTGGGCTATAAGCGACATTACCTTACCTTACTTCTTCTTCTAAGTCTTTTTCTTCTATGTTTCTTGTTGTTGTTGTTGTTGTTGTTGTTGTTGTTGTTGTTGTTCCTGTTCTTGTTCTTGTTCTTGTTTTTCTTCTTCTCCTCCTTTTCCTCCTCCCCTCTCTTCTTGTTCTTCTCCTCCTCCATTTCTTTCTTCTTTTTCTACTTCCTTCTTCTTCAATTTCTTCTTTACATCGTTCGTTTTTCTTCTTCTTCTTCTTCTCCTCCTCCTCCTTCTTCTTCTCCTTCTTCTTCCTCTCGTTTCTTCTCTTCTTTTAATTCTTCTTCTTCTCTATTTTTTTTCTTCGTTATCCTTTCCTCTCTTTTTTTTTTCTTCGTCATCCTTCCTTTCTTCTTCTTCTTCTTCTTGCTGTTGTTGTTGTTGTTGTTGTTGTTGTTGTTGTTCTTCTTCTTCTTCTTCTTCTTCTTCTTCTTCTTGCTGTTGTTGTTGTTTGTTGTTCTTGTTGTTGTTGTTGTTGTTGTTGTTGTTCTTCTTCTTCTTCTTCTTCTTCTTCTTCTTCTTCTTCTTCTTCTTCTTCTTCTTCTTGCTGTTGTTGTTGTTGTTCTTCTTCTTCTTCTTCTTCTTCTTGCTGTTGTTGTTGTTGTTGTTGTTGTTGTTGTTGTTCTTCTTCTTCTTCTTTTCTTCTTCTTCTTCTTCTTCTTCTCGTTGTTGTTGTTGTTGTTGTTGTTGTTCTTCTTCTTCTTCTTCTTCTTCTTCTTCTTCTTCTTCTTCTTCTTCTTCTTCTCCTCTTTTCTTTGTCTTTTCCTTTTCTTCCTTCTCCCCTTTGTCTATTCTTCTTCTCTTCCTCCTCTACTGCCTTCTCCTTCCTCTTGTTCTCTAACTTCTTCGACTAACATTCCTCCTCATTAACATATGCCTTCTCCTTTTTTTCCTATTCTCCTTCTCCTTCCTTCCGTCTTCCTCACCTCCTCCTCCTCCTCCCTCTCCACCTCCACCTCCTCCTCCTCTTCCTCCTCCTCCTCTTTTACATCTCCAAATAGGGCCGATTCCCAGCTGGTGTTTCTGAGGGCAGACTGGAACGGGTGAACACAGATGAACCCCACTGAGGTCGTCTCGGCCACAACCGACTTTATCAGCGCTTGACAAAGCGTCCTAGCCATTTGAACATCCCATGTTATACTGCTTAGTCCTAAGCAAGACATACAGAGAGGAATGTATGTTCGTGTGTGTGATGTGTGAGTGGAGAGTGGGGGGCGGGGTGGGGGTTGGGGGGGGAGGAGGGGGAGTGTGTGTGTGTGTGTGTGTGTGTGTGTGTGTGTGTGTGTGTGTGTGTGTGTGTGTGTGTGTGTGTGTGCTTTGCATGTTCACACACCCTTTCATTGGGAGCTATGGCCTTTATGAACAAATCATCTGAATCTGAATGTCTCTCTCTCTCTCTCTCTCTCTCTCTCTCTCTCTCACACACACACACACACACACACACACACACACACACACACACACACACACACACACACATTCTCTCTCTCTTTGTGTCTATGTGTGTATGATAGAGAGAGAGAGAGAGAGAGAGAGAGAGAGAGAGAGAGAGAGAGAGAGAGAGAGAGAGAGAGAATACATAGACTGCGGATTAATGGATCGGCTGGGCAGATACTTAAAACCGGCACCCCTTTGTGCTTATGGTCAGATTCTTGACATGCCTAATTTCTTGTTTTAGTGCTCTGGCACAAGAACTGGCCTTCCAGCTTCGTCATGATCAGATCAAGTCTTTCAACACTCATGTTGACAAGGTCTGGGGCGCGCAATCCTAGCTATGTAAGTGAAAGGTGCCAGATGTTAAATAAATTTTAGCATATCTCACTCGTCCGGAACACATTTTCATATTGAACAATTCATATTCTTCAAACTTTCTGAATTCACCTTGCCAGTATGACTGGCGTCTAATATAAGGCATCATAGTGCAAGGCAGAGTTTTCAAAGGTGCAAGCCTATTCCATATCTTAATGACTGTGGTTTTGTATGTGTGTGGTGTGTGTGTGTGTGTGTGTGTGTGTGTGTGTGTGTGTGTGCGTGCGTGCGTGCGTGCGTGCGTGCGTGCGTGTGTGTGTGTGTGTGCGTGTGTGTGTGTGTGTGTGTGGTGTGTGTGTGTGTGTGTGTGTGTGTGTGTGTGTGTGTGTGTGTGTGTGTGTGTGCATTGTTTTTTTGGCAGCCAACCATCTGAAGCAAACTCCCTTTGGATATATTTTTACTTTTTTATCTTTCTCCATGTCATAACCTTTTAAAGGCATCCTGCAGCCTGTCATTCCAGTAATGTACTCCTGGTTGTGCATATATGTGTGCAGAGAGAGAGAGAGAGAGAGAGAGAGAGAGAGAGAGAGAGAGATGGAGGAGGAGTGGTAGTGTGAGTGTGTGTGTGTGTGGGTGTGTGTGTGTGTGTGTGTGTGTGTGTGTGTGTGTGTGTGTGTGTGTGTGTGTGTGTGTGTGTGTGTGTGTGTGTGTGTGTGTTTGGGAAAGGGGGATGGTGATGGAAGGCCTGTCTTTGCAGTGCGTGAAGAAAGAATGTAGTAAGGGACAGATGTTCTTGTTTCATACTGTATTAGATGTTAACTTAATGTTGCTCATTTTCCCTTTTTTTCCTGTTTTAAAATTTTATTTTTGTTTCTCAGTTTTGTTGGCATTCTTTTCTGGTGTCTTTTTCCCTTAAATGTCAGTACATTCAAAGGTTAATCTGACAGTAAACTGGTTTTAGTGTGTGTGTGTGTGTGTGTGTGTGTGTGTGTGTGTGTGTGTGTGTGTGTGTGTGTGCCGCGCGCGCGCGCGCTCCTACATGCGTCGTGCTTGCATGTGTATGTGTGTATGCGTACGTGCGCGTGCGTGCATGCGTGAGTACTTGTATGTGTATGTATGTGTACATAATATAGATGTATTATGCATATGTATATTTGTGAGTGTGAACGCGTACGTGTGTGTGTGTGTGTGTGTGTGTGTGTGTGTGTGTGTGTGTGTGTGTGTGCGTGCGTGCGTGCGTGCGCGCGCCGCGTGCGTGCGTGCGTGCGTGCGTGCGTGCGTGGTGCGTGTGTATGTGTGTGTGTGTGTGTGTGTGTGTGTGTGTGTGTGTATGCAGGCGCGCGCTTGAGGTCTTTTTGTGAGCATATTTAACAACATAAAGAGTTCTTATGGGCCTGCTTACACTACATCAGTAGCATTTACAATGCAAAAAAAGGGGAACAATGTCGTAAATCAGATTGTGAGGTTTTTTCTCAGCCCGTGTATTCCTAGCGGCTCATGCATGACAGTCAGATATGTTTACCAGAAGATGACACCGAAGAAAGCTTGCATCCTTGAATAGTTAATATCTTACACAGGGGAAGAAGTCTGCATATAAATAGGTGCACCTCTGTGTGCTTGTGCGTGCGTCTGTGCGTGCGTGCGTGCGCGCGCGCATGTGTGTGTGTGTGTGTGTGTGTGTGTGTGTGTGTGTGTGTGTGTGTGTGTGTGTGTGTGTGTGAAGGCTGGAAGGGAGAAAATGAGTGAGGGCAGAGTGACAGCTCAAGAATATATATGGACATGTGTCTTTGTGCGTCACCGGAATAGCTCAGTGGTAGAGCGCCTGACTCGTAATCTTGGTGATCCTGGGGTTGCGGGTTCGAATCTCCGCCGGGGCGTTTCGGTACAGGGGGATTTTTCCCTCGGAGTTAACATTAGTTCTGACTCCATTTCCCATACAGTCCTTCGAATGAGAATATAAACCGAGGTTCCGTGTGTGAACGCACGCATAATATCTTGCACACACGTAAAATCCCATCACCAACTTTCGGAAGAGTAGGCCAGTTTGGCCGTTGGTATGGATGACACGTTACACATAGCATGCACCCTGCGTGAGAAATGGAAAGAATGAAGGAAGTAAGGAAATTGAGTGAACGATATTGAACGATATGACTGGATGACACGGGAAACGACTGAATGAAGCGCCAGCTGGCAGCTCTTCAGTCGGCACTACCCAGGTAGGCAGCCCGTTGTGTAAACGAGTGTGGATTGTAAAGCGCTTAGAGCTTGGTCTCTAGCCGAGAATAGGCGCTATATAAGTATTCATTATTATTATCATTATTATTATTATTAGGATGGGTCGAAGTAACGTGGGTGGGAATAATTTAGAAAAAAAAAAAAAAGCTAATACAGCTTCATTCCTGCTCCTAATTCGCCCACCCCCCTTCCCCCTCCGCGCTTTCCAATCCTTCCTCTTCCCACTCATATATACATGTACATGTCATGTGCATATACATGTACATATACCTGCACACACATACACATATACAAACACATCAGCGCGCGTTTACATACACGCTAGTGCTAATACACGGATACGCACACGTGTATGCATGCTTACACACACGCGCGCGTACGCGCTGGCTTTCTCATTCACCCAGTCAAAACTAGATGATTGCAAGTCTCTCTTTTCTGGTTGCCACGATTCTGCCTTGCGTACTCCTGGTCTAGTTTAATGTCAACAGCTGAGCTAGCATCATGTAGAGTACAGTACAGGAACTCAAGACAGCGATTTGTGTGTATGTGTGTGTGCGTGCGTGCGTGCGTGCGTGCGTGCGTGCGTGCGTGCGTGCGTGCGTGCGTGGTGTGTGTGTGTGTGTGTGTGGCGGGCGGGCGGGCGGGCGGGCGGGCGTGCTGTGTGTGTGTGTGTGTGTGTGTGTGGGGGGTGTGTGTGTGTGTGTGTGTGTGTGTGTTGTGTGTGTGCGGGCGTGCGGGCGTGTGTGTGTGTGTGTGTGTGTGTTGTGTGTGTGTGTGTGTGTGTGTGTGTGTGTGTGTGTGTGTATTGTTGGTTTTTATCCTTTACGTGATACAAGGTAGTTGTACTGCTCAAACTCTTTCACGCTGGCGAGACAGGGACAGTGTGTGAATGTCACACCAGAAAGCTTAATGGCTTCCACGTGAACTGCATGAAAAACAAAACTGCTGAAGAATGTTGGGAATAACAACGTCTCAGACACAGAGGTTCTCTCATGAGCTGAACCTCCAAGCATTCACACAGTACTGAGAAGAGCCCGGGTATGATGGGCCTGCCTCCTGGTACCATGCCTGATGCGCGTCTTCGTAAGAGGCTGCTGTGCAGTGACCTAGTCAAAGGCCAGCGTTCTCAGGATAATGAGAGAAAATGCTGCAAGGACACCCTCACTGCCTAACTGAAGAGCTTTTCCCGATGACCCAAACACCCAGGAAACAATGGCGTTTAATCGCCCCCGCCTGGAGAAACAGTTGTATTAGCAGAGGTGCTGTGTTGCCCCTCTGATGATGATGATGATGACGATGATGGTGATGGTGATGGTGATGGTGATGGTGATGATGATGATGATGATGATGATGATGATGATAATACACATATTGAAAAGATGGGCTGAAGCAGTGTGGGTAAACATCCCCTCCAAAGGGTACCGCTGTGTCCACCCAACGACAGTCCCGGAGACCTTTTGTATCGACGCTTTGCCACGTATACTCTCCGTCTCAGCCACAGACGGTACACACCACACCCGGTCTTCTTCAATGGCATGTTCTCTTCGCTCATCGTCGACAACGACAGAGGAACAACGCCTACAACAGCGTGACGTCATCCCCGTAAGGGCTCTGTGTGGTCAGCTGGGGGTCAAGAACAACACTGGCACTTGACCTGTGAGGGAGGAGAGTTCAACACGCACATCACTCAGTATCTTCAAAGCTCAGCACCCCGAAGCTCGCTCGCACTCCACTTCCGATGAGGCTTCACTGGCTTCCCCTCACGAGAGAATGGAAACAAAAACTTGTATGCATTTTGTTTCATCCTAATGACTCTGCACCTGATCCGGTTTGGTGGTTGACGCTTCTCGCTGGCTGTCTCCGCTCTGCCGCTGTCACACGTCATCGCCATTCATGTTGGTTTAGACGGGGTATCTCAAAGTTGTCGCTCCTTGTCCGTTTTTTAAATCTACAGTTTGGGAATGCTCTTCCTTTTCATGTTCGGCGCTCAGGGCCCACCTGTTTCCACAGTGCTACAGCTCAGGGCCCACCTGTTTCCACAGTGCTACAGCTCAGGGCCCACCTGTTTCCACAGTGCTACAGCTCAGGGCCCACCTGTTTCCACAGTGCTACAGCTCAGGGCCCACCTGTTTCCACAGTGCTACAGCTCAGGGCCCACCTGTTTCCACAGTGCTACAGCTCAGGGCCCACCTGTTTCCACAGTGCTACAGGAAATGGTGTTTGCCCTACTACATCCTTCCTCCTTTCTTAGAAGACTGGTGTTGTACTATAAGGGTTATCTGTGTCTTTCTTGTCGTTGTTCTTTATCAGCCTGTGTGCCAGTGTGTGTATTTGTGTTGTATGGAATTTCTGTATTTATATGTACGTATGTACGTATGTATGTATGTATGTATGTATGTATGTATGTATGTATGTATGTATGTATGTATGTATGTATGTATGTGTGTGTTCCTAGGTATGCATACATACACGTGCACGTTTGTATATTGTGCTGCACGTTTCCTGATCAGATGGACGTATGTACTTTGAATATTTGTATTTTAGAGCGTGTATGCGCCTGTCCCCTTGGGCCAGGTGCTTGATAAATGAATGAAGTTACATTGATGATGATGATGATGATGATGATGATGATGACGATGACGACGACGACGACGACGACGAAACGACGACGACGACGACGACGATGATGATGATGATGATGATGATAATGATGATGATGATGATGACGATGACGATGATGATGGTGATGGTGATAATGATGATGATGATGATGATGATGATGGTGATGGTGATGATGGTGATAGTGATGGTGATGATGATGATGATGATGATGATGATGATGATGATCATCATCATCATCATCATCATCATCATCATCATGACGACGATGATGACGATGATGATGATGAATACACATATTGAAAAGATGGGCTGAAGCAGTGTGGGTAAACATCCCCTCCAAAGGGTACCGCTGTGTCCACCCAACGACAGTCCCGGAGACCTTTTGATACTGACGGCTTTGCCACGTACACTCTCCGTCTCTTAATGAGGACAAGAATAATGTCGATGAAGCTATGGGCATCGCTTCTGGTCAAAGACTACATGACAAGGCTGTATTCTACGAATTCTTTCCCAGTCCACCTCGGCGTCAACCACACCTAGGAGATACAGACACTGGCAGTATTGGTCAAGAAATGTGAGCAACATTCGCCTGTGTGGTTCCAGTCTACCCATTTGAGCCCATCGCAGACTCAGATTCGGGTAGGACCGAACAGGAACCGAAAACAACAACAACAACAACAAGTAAATGCCCAGGGACTCGAACGTATGACCTCACGGTCTGAAGTCCGTAACGCTACCCACTACACCACGGCGGTTGGTGAACACGATCATTCATCTCCCCGCTGTCTGTGTAGACACATGTCTGGATGTCAGTCTCTCTCTCTCTCTCTCTGTGTGTGTGTGTGTGTGTGTGTGTGTGTGTGTGTGTGTGTGTGTGTGTGTGTGTGTGTGTGTGTGTGTTACTGTGTTCTGTCTCTCCACCCGTTGTGTAAACTGGAGAATGATTCGGGCGGCCTAGGACTGTTAGTTTTTCTTTTGCCCCTTGATGCCCTGCTCTCGTGGGGACCTCGGCAACGATTACCTCTCCATGTCCCTGCCCATGGCGGTGAGGTCCTGTCAGGGGCGTCAGTATCTGCCAGCTGAAGGGGGCTGTCGCGGGATGGGGACGGGGTGGCGCCTTTCTGAGGTGGGAGCTCACTCACCCTGGCTAGACGACCAAGCAAACACTGTTGACAGTTGTAGGCGGCGTCCTGTGTATGTTGGGTCAGACCCGGTGTAACAGCCCGTTCTTACACCCCTCTGGAACGTACCCCGGGGTAAGTCTGGGCTAGCCTGCTTTTACCCCCGGGGGTCATTCTAGGACTAGCTAGAACTTACCCCCCCCCCAGGTTGGAACTTACCCCCCCTCCCCCGGGGGGTTTAGAGTCTCTTGAGTGCCTGTGTACCTTAGCTTGTACAATGCAGAGGACTAGTGGTCAGTGCCACTGACCACTGGTCATTATGACGTAAATCGGAGATTTTAACTATTTAACAGCTAATTAGTGTTTCCCGAGTGCTTGTGTACCTTGTACAATGTAGATTACTTGTGGTCAGTGCCACTGACTACTGGTTATCATGACGTAATCGGAGATTTTAACTATTTCACAGCTAATTATAGTCTCCCGAGTACCTGTGTACCTTGTACAATGCAGACGACTAGTGGTCAGTGCCACTGACCACTGGTCACTATGACGTAAATCAGATATTTCGACTATGTTACAGTTAATCAGTGTCTCATGAGTATTTGTATACCTTGTGCAATGCAGACAACCAGTGGTCGGTGTCACTGACCATTGGTCACTTTAATGCATATCAGAGATTTTAACTATTTTTACAGCTAATTAGTGTCTCCTGAGTGCCTGTGTACCTTGTACAATGTAGATGACTTGGGGGGGGGGGGTCAGTTCTAACTGGGGGGGGGGGGGTAAGTTCCAGCTAGTCCTGGAATAACCCCGGGGGTAAAAGCAGGCTAGCCCAGACTTACCCCGGAGTAAGTTCCAGAGGGGGGTAAGAATGGGCTGTTACAGGTGTAGTTACACCGGCGCCACTGCACGCTGTTGAAGTGTGTTGGCAGCAGCGCAGGGCCTCGTCTAGTGAGTTGCCTGCCGGCGGCTTGATGTTCAGCGGTCCCTGTGGACTGCTGTACGAAGGATGCTACAGGACAA